>VZRR01008077.1:1430719-1549054 GCA_013398015.1 Oreocharis arfaki | reverse complement strand
TTTTTTTTTTTTTTTTTTTTTTCTGGTCACGGAAATGAAGCATCTTCAGACTAACTCATATCTCTTTCAGTGGGATGCACTGAACTTCTTGAAAATTGTTGTTTGGTTGGCTCCTTAATCTTTGTGCCACATTTTCCTGCCATGCTTCCTTTTCTAAAGAAGTCTGTTCAGACCGAATATACCACAAGAAAGATTGTGACCCTGTTTTATGGTACATCTAGATATTGGGAAAATAGTGTTTTCAACAACGCAATTCAAAGGAGTCACTAGAATCCAATATTTGGATTTGTCATAATCTGTTAAAATATTTTTAATCACTATTAAAATTTGCTTAATTTGCAACTTTTCCTTTGAAAAGCTTCCTTTGCATCTCCTTTCACATCCATACTTCTCCTTAGTGTTGTATTTGCCATTTAATTTCTTCATCTTTCTTTTCCAAAGCAAACATGTTGACCTTCCAAACAAGGGAGAATGACATGAAGAGACTAACCGGCGGGCTGACAAATCTGCTGTGGTATCAGTGATGAGCTTAAGGCACCATACAGCCTTGGGAATGTCAGGAGATGCTCACTGGGAGGTGCTCTTGGGCAGAGCTACAAAAAAGAGGTGCTAAAATGCTGAAATGAATGCAGGCTCCCTTCTTTCTGTTGTGCGCCTTGGTCCAAAACATGAGCCTCTTGTTTTATAACATGGTTGTGGTGTGGGTGAAGTTTGTTTTTAGTCTTCCTTGAAGACACATCTCTGTGGAATAAATTGTTTTTTTCTTCAGATCCTCAGTTCTGTCTGAGAACTCATTAGGCTTATCTTTTAATATACTTGAATACAATATATTTCAATATAAAAATACAGCCACAGTCTTTTGCAGGCTGTGGTTTTATTCATAAGTCTTATTGACGCCTTGTGGACCAAGCAGCTCTTTATTTTTGACCTTTTACCATGAATTACTTTGATTCAGCCAGACTTCTATGTGTGTTACAAGCAAATGAACAAACAAACAGAAAAGCTGGCCATTCCCTCACAAACAGAACAGGTCATAATTCCAGGAGACAGGTGGTGCTGCTGCTATAAATGTCTGCAACACACAAAGGAATATTCCTTACCTTTGCCATTATTACTGAAACAATTGCCTCCTATGTTAGAATAGTTAACAAGCCTGCTGGAAAGTGTTAGCTTTGATTACAGTGTGACGTGACTGATCTATTGTGACAGCAGCTAAAACTAAATGTCCAATTAACCTTCAAAGTCAGTCTGTGGCTCAGCAGTATTTGTTTTTTCACTCTGAAGAGAGCCTTTTCGCATCTCTCACACACTGTAATGTGCTACTGGGTGTCCAACTTCATAAAAGCTACTCCAGACTAACATGACTGATCAGCAAGATCACTTGTCATCTGTACTAGGGCTGAGGCCTCCTTATCCATTCTTATTGATCAGGGAGTGTTGGCTTGTCCATGAGCTCGAGAATCGTCTTAGTTTTTATTGGAGTTCTTGCTGACTACAGCAAGCCATCAGGCTTTAACCCGTCTGGGTGAGGTCTGCTGTCTTTGGCACAGTGGGTGATCCAAAGGGTGTGCTGTCTCCACATGCCGTGGAAGTGATCCCGTAACTGACCCCCACGGGATCAGACTTCTCTTTGAACACATCCTACATCCAGACTTGATGCCAATACGCAAAATCAAAGACATTTTGACCCCAAAAAGGAATCTTGGTGACGAGTTCGCATGGCAGCTCTCTCTGTAGCACTTCCATCTCCAGGAGGTAGCAAATCCTGTCTTGCTAGGCAGGATCCCCAAAGTATGTCCTCTGAGATAATAAAACCCTTGCCAAAGGTTCATATCTAAAAGGATACCCTGTTCAAAGTAAAGATTCTTAGAGGGAAAATAACATTTTGGAAGAGATTTCTTTTTTCCACCACAGGTTTTAGTTAATAAAGTACTACAGAGAATTGAGAAATTGATCATATAACAGCCGTGGATAAATCTTTTCCAGATGCAGTCATCAATAGGTCAGTATGCTGTACATCCACTCTCCACTTTCATATACAGTCAGAAGACTTTGCCAAGGGATAACCAAATTCAACACATTTCATTCAGTCACCAGACGCTGGACATCAGCCTTTTGGTAGTGACTGAAATCAGTTGAGCAGTCAAGGCTGTGAAGCTTTAATTTGACAGGTTCTGATATAAGATGCATCCTGAAGGAAATTCAAATGCCCCAATGCTTTTTGTACATAAAGAAGCATGTTGGTGTGGCACCATGGTTAGAATTTTCACCTTCTTTAAAGGGACACAGACAAGTGTCTTGGAAAACAGCATAATACCATGATGGTCTGTCTGCACTGGGGATTTACCTACCAACACTGCAAAATATTGATATTGCCTTTTTTAAACTTTGGGCAAGAAATCTCTAGAACCAGGTATATCTCGTCAGAAAAGCACCCTCATTTCTAGCTGCTTTTACACTTTTTTCCTCGTTTTGGTCTATTTTGTCAAGAGCAAGCTCAGAAAAGCAAAGCTGATCAACTGCTTGCTAAATCACCTCTATCGTTCAGTCTATTTTAATTCATACACTGGCACTGCACACCCAGATTTACATTTTGAAGAATCTGTTCTCATATTCTGGATGACAGAAAGATACTCCAGAGGTTGCAAAAAGGAAAGAGCTGAGGGAGCTCATTTCTCCTGTGGCTTAAGTACAAGATTCAATCATCAGTTTTAAACTTTTTTTCATTAACATTCTAAATTGTGTAGCACTGTATATTACAGATTATTTTTCATCTGAATCTCCTAAGAAAAATACTATTTTTTTATCGTAATCCTGAGTGAATATGCCAAAATTGCTGTCAGTACCACCCATCTTAAAAAATTTTGGCTATATTTGTAATGGTCTTGATGCTTCTCTCAAAGGGTTAGGGTGCCCAGGGTTCTCTCTCACTGTCGCTGGTATTTCTGACATTAAAAGCGATTTCTTGTGCTGTTTTCAACAGCTTTCCCCAAAGCTTGCTCATGCCTTCACTGAAGACACTGGTACCAGACAAAGAGATCAGGTAACCACAAATGGAAAAAACAAATTTACCCTGCCATAAAAAGGGCTGAGATGGTGCCAGCCACTTCTGTAACATTATTCTATTGAATTCTGACATTCTGAAGAGTTCAGGCCCTTAAGTCATGTCCACTAGTGGGACTGTTCCTTCCACCTTTTGCATAAACACATGTTGATGTATGACGGATTAACACACTAATATTTGACGGGAGAAGATGCAACTGTTCAGAACCAGATTTTCTTAGACCTCAATGGGAAATTCTTCTTGGTTAAGAGTCATGATGGCATCATGGAAATGTTGCTGAAATAAATGTAAATTATTCCATCTTCTGCCATAAGGATCACCTTTGTTCCCTACAGTCACAGTATGGACTTTCAATACTGTAAAACTAGACCTTACCAGAGTCTAAGACAGCACCAGGGTCACAAAAACACAAGATTGGTCTTATTTATGAAGTTTCAAACTGAAAAAAAAAGTTGAATCTTTAAATTTATGTTCTGGATGTTAAAAGACCTCCACATAGAGCAGAAAAATCATTATTTTCTGTAACTATGAGTGCTGCTAACATTATTTCAATCATCCAGCTGCTACCCCATAATTGTTTATTGACTCCCATAATTTAATCCTCCCAAGGTACATCTCCTCTATCATTACCTGAACTTCTCGCATGTTTAAATTTGAAATTGTATAAACCCCTGAACAGACAGTGAAAAAGATAAGGAGGGCTACTTGTGAGGAAGAATTTTGCTAATAACTGTTCCTTACTGTAAGGAGTATATGTTCTACCTCAAAAAAAGGTGCATTACCGTGTCATTATGATGCACAGCCAGTAAATCTGATTAAAAAAAGAGAAAAAACTAAAAAAACTAAAAAAATCAAGCTTTCTCCCAGGTTTGTGAATATTTAAAAAACTCCCTCTTCCCACTCCCCCATTTATCTGCGGATGAATAATGATCTCACTTGGTATTTATGTGTTTACCAAAATTATCACTGGTGTGGTTTTAGCCCCAAAACCTTTGCTTCTTTTCCATGACTGACTTCCTTTTCTTTACTGATAAGAAGCCAAAAAAGGACAAACAATGAACAGAGAATGCAAGCTTGGTGCAAATTCATGAAGCCTGTGAATCACAAGCCTGCCTTTCCATTACTACCCATCAGTTGTTTGAATATAACCAGGGGGCAAAGACTGTGCTCCTGTAAGGCAGCAGCAAATGACACTTGGGATGTTGGTCCATAAACGTGCTAGTGAACATGTTTGTTCATTATTCACAGACTACTCCATGCTAAGAGACTTCAGATGTCGCTGCCACCTCTCCCCTGCTCTGCAGTTATTTCTGTCACCTCTTAAAGCCAGTTGAGAAGAACCCCAGCTAGCATAGACTAGGCATGCCAATCACTACGAGAAATATATTGTAGCAGTACCTGCATCTTGCCTTGTTTTTAAATGCATATAATTTAGCTGCCTTTAGCAAATACAACCCCCTGTGGCTTCAATTTCCTGCAGTGTTCCAGATTCTAAATTCAACAGCGTGGGAGACCCTGCTGGTCCACTCATTTCTAAACCAGCTGCAAACGTGAAAAATAGAGCGGGCTTCAAACTTTATTTCATTTCATGTATTCAGGTGCAACCCTTTCCTGGGCCTTCTGAAATTATGCAGGACACCAAATGAGGGAACGGGGAGATGCAGGGAGATGAGGGCTAATTGTGATGTTCAACCAACAATTAATCCTCTCTTACAAACTTTCAGGTACATAGGAGACATTGATACTTTAAGACAATAAATAATAAACTCGACAGCTCTTGCTCACTCCTCTCACAGGAGGTTGCTTGGCAACCCTGGAATGTGGGAGAGGAGAAACTGTGGGAGTCAGGCACGGGAAGAGGAGTGGGTCTGGCACTTCTCTGGATGCTGAAGAAGCCTGTGGAGGACCCACACTACTACAGATGGCGAGCATAAGACCCGCCCTATGGCTTCTTTAAAGACCCATGGGACAATTTTTCTTTCTAGCCAAGGTCAAGGACAGTGCCTTGGGCAGCAGAAGCAATGTGGTTCAATTCACAACTTAATGGTTTAAGAGACTTCCTGTTTAAGAGGGGAAAAGAGGGTTCAGTGAAGGCAGCTGCTCCCCTGAGACAGGTTTGTGTATGGCGTTGCTGCTGTATAGGAAGAAACTGAAGGAGAGTTAACCCTTGCCTTCTGACAGTCCAGGTTCCAGTGCTCCCCACTGCTCTGTTGTTTCCTCTGTTGTGTCTATGGGCTTCCTTCCTCAGGTCCTCTGAACTTGGCACAGCAGCATTACATGCCTATTCATAGGTCAAGTCATCCATCCCAGAGAAAGCTGCTTTTCAGAGTACTCCAAAGCATTCTTTTCCATCCTGTCACATTTGATGGTGGTCTTGTCATTAAAAAAAAAAAAAAGAGGAATAAAAAGAGCACATCTAGCATAACTGTAGTGCAGCTGCAGGTGCATACTCTTATCTTCTGCTCCAAGATCTCATTAGGCCCATGATAAATTTTCAGAGTGTTTGGGATCCGTCTGAACAGGGGCCAGTGTGTATCCAGAGAGAAAACTCAAAGAACCTTGTGCTACGGTAATGCTGCAGTTTCAGTATCACTGGTTTTGCAGGAGGGTATGAGAAGCTGTCGGTGTGCATGTGGCTGCATGTGCACAGCAGCAAGGAGGGAAATAACCCCTGTAATCCACCCTGGATTACTCCCCAGTGTGAGGAGCTGGAAATGCACACATGATTAGAGATTGTGCTTCAAATGAAGGGGAAATGCAGCTTCTATCTCGGAACCAGTGGCTTTCTAAAACACACTGGCATAACCATGCTCAGCACATCTGTCGTATTTATAATTTCTCTCTTCCCTCTTATAAAACCAATCTGTTTTCCAGGCCAATTCCTGTTTTCCCCACCAAATCTTGACTTTCTATGAGGTGCTGTAAACCACTGAAATGATTCTCAGGTACTATGGTGCATGAAGGATGGGTCCCACTGCTCTGCTGCTCAAAGAACAATGCATCACCTGTCTTAGCTTAGATAAAATAGATTATAACATAGATACCCCTTTCCTCAGCACATATCTTTAGTGCTGCTGACAGCACTGCATCACACAGAGGTGATAATGTCTACCCACCTGTAGCAACATGCTTTTGTCCTTGACCTTTCAGAATCATGTATCTCACCCTCTGTGTGTCAAAATGTCAGGCAAACAGGGTGAGCCTTGTGCTCCCAAGGCCCTCCATACGCAGGAGGAGCTGATGGGCATCTCAGCTTGGACAGAGAAAGGTACTAAACCACACACAGTGTCAAAGTCTCAATCAGCCCGTGCATCATGGGGGTGCTCACCTCTTTTCCTCAAGGTGGATGCTGTTTGCTCAATGCTTCAGCCGCACTAAGGGGTTGACAATCAAACACAGAACCTGGAGGAGAAAGCCAAAGAGAGCAGGATGATGGCCACAAGGTGTATAGTTGCCATTCTCTGTAGAAGATCAAAACTGCCTAACTTCTAGGTATGAATGTTACCAGGCTCCTGCTTGGGAACTCAGATCACAGTATGGTTTCAGTCCTTCAAGTTCTGATGGACCACCCAAAAGCTGATGCATGTGAATAATACTTGCCCTAGCTGGTACGATCAGCATGATTGCAAACAGCCCTGTTTATCTTTCATATGGCCTTCTTTACAGAGTTTTCCTCCATTGCTGAATCATAGAAGTCTGCAAGAACTCGTAAGATCCTTTGCCATGTCTCTAGTTCAGTTCCACAAAAACAAATTACTGCAAGTCAGTTTTTCTCCTTTTTTTTCCCCACTAAGTTTTGTCACTAATCATTTAACATCAGAAAGCTGATTCCTGATGTAGCCTAACTAGTCTATCCTGATAACAGCCAGCCAACTTCTTGGAAACATCGCTGATCGTGGGATTTGCAATGCCTCTCCTGGCTTTAGTGGATTTCTCATGCTTAGAGATTAACAAAACCATTGCAGATGTCACTTTTTTTTTCATGTGCCTCCTAAAGGCTATTCCAAACATTTTGCTGAAATAACTTCTTTTCATAAAACTGCCTAAGATCATTTTCAATTTCTCTGTTACCCCAGAGTACTCCCTGTAATCAGCTATTAAAAGCATTTCTTTCTGCCTTCTCCAAATCTACCTTCTTCCTACATGTTTTCACCATTCAGTAATCCCAGCTGGTTCACATACATGGAAAACCCATTTGTAGTAATTAGACAAAATTACTTACACCTGCTCAGCAACGCACTGCATTTTTATCTGCAGTAAGTGACATTCTCCCCAAAGAATACATTTTAAATGAAAAAGGGTTCTGAGATGTTTTCCTCTCCTTGCCCTCTTCTCATTCTGTCCCAATTCCACTTATTTTTTGTGACCTCCTAACAGCAGTTATTTTTTTAGAACTAAATCCAGGAGAGTGCTGAGCTGACAGGTCCCCAGCTTTTGTGTGAGCACACGTCTGTTAAACTGAGTTTAATGACGAGTGTGGGAGGCACCAGCTATGGCAGTGTGCAAGGCACAATTTCAGGTGTGCAGCTGCACACATTGAACAGCTGTGTCCTTCAGCACTAAAACTGGGCAAGCAGGATTCTTCTCCTGCATGGGTAGGGTATATTTCCTTAGCGGTTTAAGTATTTTTCTGGAGCACTAGAAGTTGAATATAAGACTTGAAGATGCAGGTAGCAAAAAACTTAGAAATCAAATAATATAATAAACTGAGTTTCCCAGATACAACAGCTAGAATCAAACCATACACAGCCCATTAAAAGTTTAGATAAATTTAACAGCCACTAAATTTTTCACGGGAAATCATCAGTTTCCATTAAATCCCATGGCAACTTCCAGAAGAATGATGCTCACATAGACCGTTTTAAAACAGGAGCTGAACATATTGTAAACTTTAATATATTTTTCCCCACAACAACTTCTACTAAGTCAGGAAATACTTATAGCCCCATTTGATAGACGAGGAACTTCACAGAGCAGTTCCTTCATTGTCTAAGGTCATATACGTAACAATGCCAAGACAGTAACTAAACTTGGCCCTCTCATATCCCAGTCTCCAAACGTAACCATCGGATTAGTCAGTGGCTGATTTGAATCTCTTTTCAGCCATTCCTTTTTAAATAGGCGAGACAGCATCTCTGCAGTATGTCTCCATTGGACTGTGCACAATAAAATCTCCTGCATGTCATGTAATAAATGTCTGTAGAAACATTTTCCATCCCTTCCTTTCCTTTCCCTGTAAGTTGTTACAACTCTTCCTATCCCGAGCCTGGAGAACAGACATGGAAAACCCGCACAAGCCCAGTCCTAGGCAGAAAATGAATGTGTTTGTGCCCTGACTTTGCATTTCTCGCTCTGTCTGCATCAGAACCAAATGCTGCTGGCATCAGATATGGCAGGATTTTGTGCCCAGGTTGTCAAGGGCAACACAAAAGAGAGTAATCATTTAGGGTTTTTTCTCTTAGCCTCTCTCCCATTCCTATCAAAAAAAACTCCAAATAAACAAAACCCCAAACCCATTCTCTAATTAAAAATAACAGAAAGGTATCAAGTTTGTCCAATTTTAATTTACTGTTGAAAAACACGCAGTGCATTTGGTCCGCATTCCCACTAATGTATATATCTCTCTGTTTCCCTCGTCAAGGTTTGATCCATCTCTTTTGTATGCTGCTATAAATGAATCAGCACACAATTTGCTGACTAATCTACTCCAGAAAATGACAATCTGGAGACCAGCAGCAGAGCAAGTGCCAGGAGATGCCTTTTGGAGCCAACATAAGACTATTGCAGGCTACAGCAGAAGGCTGCCTTTCTTAAAAGGCTGGTAATGATTTTCTTTCAAAGCCAGACCAGCAAGTCCTACAGAAAGACCAGATTTTTTCAGAGGTTTAAAGGACCTGATCTTTTGATATTAGTCATAATAATTTTGGGACCTTCTTGGTAGAATGTGTGAAGTTGTTATTGACTTTGCTGGGAAATAATGAGCCTTTTTTAGGACATCTGAGAAATTTGCTTATAATACCTTTTTCTACCTTTTTTTTTGTATTATTTTAATAGATTTGGTGTTTTCCCACAGAGGTGATAGGTGTTACTGAGACAAAGTACATGCCATAAGCATTCAGTACAAAAAAACAATTACAGCTCTGTAATATAATCAGCAATAAGGTCCTTAATTGTTGTTATTGAACCTTGCAGCTGTAATAGGTTTTCTTTTATTTTTTGCATTTCCTTCCACAGTTTCAAAGTTTTCCTTTGGCATTTCTTTTTTATGTAGTATCTAACAACAAATAATTAGAAAACTCTTATTCTGACTGTCCAAAAAAAAAAAAAATCTGAGATGCTACACCAGAAACAGAAAAATATAAGGAGCCTAAAAATTAATTTTCAAATATTAGGTTCTCTGGGCACAACCCTGACTTGGAAATAGAAGTCAGGTTACTGTGGGGTTCTTTGTGAGTGCTGAATTTGTTTTTATTTGTGCATGAATTTGTTTATGTTGCTTTTGGGCTCTTCCAGTTAATGCCTCTGAGAGCTGAACTGGCATACTCTATATTTAAAAGAAATGCAATAAAAACAATTTAGCATCCTTCCCCTGTGTCTGAATTTGTTATTTCCTACTCATAGGAGAGAATAATTTGTTTATATATATATATGTTTACATTTCTATGCATATATACATACATGGTGGGGGTTTCTGCTGGGAGCAATTGGGTTGTTGTGCTCCAACAATGGATGTTTTATCATCGAAAAAAAAATGCACACATTATTCAGGAACAATATTTTAGACGAACAGTTCAAAAAATAGCTTAAAGAGGGAACATCAGTAAATACTAGACACAATTATGCCTACTTCACCCATGCCCTCTCCATCAGCTGGATGTGGGTCTTGATCAGACCACATGTAGAGTGTGGTCTTGATCAGTCCAGGTGTAGAGGGCAACTTCCACCACTTACTGCTTTCTTTAAATTATGTACCGCACATCCTCTGGACTGTTCTTAGTTCCCCATGGACCAGCAAGTAGTACTTTTTTACTATATTAAGAATTTAGCTGGGTACAAAAGATTTAAACAGGATTTCTGGCTGTTCTATTAGCTCCTGGCATGAAGCCAGCAAATCACTGCACCACTGTGTTTCATGAAATAGGGACATGGGGATTTGCTGTCAAAAACTAGGACAAAAGATGCATCTTATGGCTTAATAAAATAGCCAGTGGACTGGGAAATGTTTTTGGCTGTTTATGCCAGTAATGATTGCACACAATGCAGTTCATGTTTTATGTTTTGCTATCCCCAGTAATGTCTGCAGCACCATATTAATTGTTTCTGTTCCAAAGAATGGAGACAGATAGCTGAGGCCAACCCAGTGGGGAAACCAGCTGCCGAGCTCCAGTGATCTGAACCCGTGGCACTGGCAGCTTTCAGACTCTGTCAGCTGAGGTGACCACACCATGATAGTTACTGTACAACCCTTTACTCAGCATGTGTCTGTTTTAAAGACTTTATACTCCCAGAATTCACAAATATCTTTTAATTATAGGAACTTCAGCTCACAAGATTGGTCCAGAAAACAGGTAACTGATAAGTATATGTATACAGTAAAGCCAGGCTGAAGAAACCAAACCACTCTGCCCAAAACATATTAATAAGCTAACCTTGTGCACATGTGTATTCCAAAATATATGTTTCTTCCTAAAGGAGGATCTTATAGGATTTATTAAATTATTGATAACATTTCATTATATTTTCTGAAGAAAATGGAGTACGTTCCTCCACGGCTGAGGAAAATCTAAATGGGGAGCTGAGAAGCTCTGAAAGGACTACAGTAAAACATCCAGGGGGTTAGCCTTGATGGTTAATTTATTTTGTGATGAGAGGTTTCTTAATAAACAAAGTTGAAAATATCTATGGATTCTTTAGAACATTCAGCGTCCAGGTGGTTTAGGAAAACAGTGCACCAAAGCTTTGAGAGGCTATAGTCACCCTGTCTATTGTGTGTTGCTGGATGCTCCCTTTTTCTGTACCTGGTTGTGTAATCTGGCACTGCATTCCCAGCACTGGGTTTTAGCTCACCCAAGCAGTGACACTGTGATGTCGGTCTCATGAGAATAGTGCACACAAAATAAAGCACCTTTGGTGTCACCCCTCTCCACATGATATGAGGACTCTGAGATTGATAACAGTGGTAGAAACGAAACTGTGGACCAATTTACTTTTCAGCTTCCTTTCTTATAATCACACAAGCCTACAGGCAGTCAAGTATGTAACAATATGTATGTATATGTATGTATAACCTGCAACACGTGAACCTAAAAATATTCCATAAATTACGCATAAGTAACTAAGATAAACCAGTGTCAGGAGGGGGTGGAGTGAGATGTAAAGACAACATGAAGTAAGAAAAAGAAACCATATTGGATCTCCTCAGAGCTAGTGTAAAAGAAAATGAAAATGTGACCTTTGCTGGAAGATACAATAAAGGCTTAAGGAATCAGAGTGCCAAATCAAGTGCCTTTGAGCAAGAATGAGGGGAGCCAGGGTTACTGTGCTGTGCTTATGCCAGTCTACTTCCAGGGAAATTGTTCCTCCTCTTCCATCACCCCTTAGTCACACACTGAAACTGAAGACACATTCCCATTGTTTGGGACGTGACAGAGGAATGATTATCTGCATGTTCTTACAAAAAACTAAAGCCATTTTCAGTGCAGGGTATATCACCTTCCTTTGTGTTTCAAAAAAAAAAAAAATCCCTTCTAAATTAAGATATTGCTTAATAGATTGAATGATGAGGGTGGTGAAGCATCGAGCAGTGTGGTAAACTGCCTCATCACCTCCAACAAAGTCAAGACAATATCTAGATGACATTTTTGTGTGATGGATGCATAAAGCTTGTTTTCTATCTTGCACCTGGTAAAACCTCCCAGATGTTCTAGTCTTGCTGTTTTTTTAAAAAGTTAATAAAATCGTGAAGAGTGAAGGAAATAATTCTAGAGATTAATGAGAAATTTTGTGGGCAGACAGTCAATGGGAACAATCTATTTAGTCTGTGAAATGTATGATGGAGACGCACCTTTTTTTAAAATAACGGAACAATTTTGTCAGAAGAAAATACCAGATATTAAAAAGCCCTTTGTGCTGGTGGAGAACAACTAATAGCGGCAAACACATTCAGAGAGAATCAAGGTCTAATATTTATCACTGGTGGTGGTAAAATACTGGAATAGCTGCAAAAGCACCAGGAGGTTTTCCATTTCTAGATGACTTCAGCAGTGTGGTTGCTGCTGCCAAGGACTGGCTTAAACAGCCTGTCACAAGTTCTGGTAGCATGGGTGAAATGTGTTAAAACTTCTGTGGTCATACTGTATGAGCTAATGGTCCCTCCCGGCTTCAGAGTCTATCAACCTATTAATTAGCAGCTAATTAGCAGCTGGTAGCAATAATAGGCTATTATCTTGTAGCAAATCATCCAGTAGAGGAACAAGTCATACACACTGGCACATTATATGACTAACACTCATTTTTAACAGTCTTCTGCTATTTAGAATGAACTGACATCAGCCCTGTGAGTTGTACAGATGAATAAACAGATTTAGCCACATTGCAGAGTTATCCTAACCTTAGGGACCTCTTCTGCCCTTGCTTTGTCTTCAAGTTCTAACACAGACATGAAGGAAAAAAGCTGCGCATAGTCTTTCTGTTAGAAAGTTTTGGGGTTCTTTTCTGAAGCACAAAATCCATTTTAGTACTTTAAAATTAATAATCATGAGGGAGAGGGTATGGGCCATGCAAAAATTTACATTTAAACAATTTTTAAAAATTTTGTTGAGTTATTTTTTCAAAACAGTTCTAGGTGTATTGTAACTGTAAAAACTAGGTTAAAGTTTTGAGTCCCTAAGTTTTCCCTGTAAACATTAGCAAAAATACGTTTTTAAGTTTTCTCAAAATTCTTTGGGGAAGAGCATGATATTGTTCACCCACGCCTGATAACACTTTCTTCCTGTTTGCTTTCTTTAATTAAAGTTAGCTTCTTGATACATCCTGTCAATTGTCATCCTGGAAATCTGGGAACTGAGCCAGCAAAAGAAACCTTGTCTTAGGTTCCTCCTAAAATCTACATTCTATACTCTTTCCTTTGTCAAAAGGAAGATAGAAATTTCTCAAAAGAGTCATCCTGAAAACCCAGGCTGGGTTATGCTCGGGACAATAAAACACATTAGTATTATCCTTGTGAGAGCAGCCTTTATGAATGCCCACATTAAAAGTCACTTTTCCCATCTGTGGGAAGCAGCACGGATATTTTCCTCACTGGCAAGAGGAACTCCTCAGTCATTAACAGGCTGTAAGGCAGATGTCCTCCAGATGCATCAAACTAAATCCACTGTACTGATGTACATTCATTAGCCCCCAGATTTTTTTTCTTTTTTTATTCTTCATCTGTAGTCTAAATATTCCTACCACAAAAGCTGGGATTTGTATACAGAATAGCCCTGAATTTTGTGCATGGACCAAGCCAAACACATTGATGTATCTTCATCGCCTATTCTGTGCAACAACCTTTTTCTATACGAAAAAGGAAAGAAACAATGAAAAGATAAGAAACAACAGTCATTTGTTCTGGGTCCTGGACCTATTGCTTTCTTATAGATATTACAGATAGTACACCTTTGCAATCCTCCTGTTAGTATGAAGAGGAATAGTGAAAAATAAAACAAAAAAATCCATTACAGAGGCCACAAAGAGACTTATAAAGGGACTAAAACACAATAGGAAAAGTCCTGAGCACGAGGAGGTTTACCTCAGGTCATACAAGGTCTCTGACCTACAACAATAGTGACAAGGTAGTAATAAAACCTGTTTGGTGGGAAGTGCTTTTGATCTCTCATATTTGTTACATGGAGGATGTAGAAGTTTATTGCTTTGCCCCATGTAGTTTCAGATACTTAAGACAATACAAAAGAATCAGCAGAAAGTTGTTCTTCATTGAGTGCATTTTCTGCATCATGAACGCGCCTTTCCTCAGATTATTTTGTCTCTCCCATGACTTCAAACTTGCGAGTTCTGGGAGGCTCCACTACCTCCATCGTTAGACCAAACAGGTTTAGACATTATGGTGATTTCTTGGCTTCTTGTACAGATTTCTCAGCTCCCTCCAAGTACATAAGACAGCAAAGAGAGTAGGTAGCTGCTTTAGTTGTGTGATCTGTCTGGTAGGTGTTTTACTGGATTTTTCCGACAGACATACCCGTAATGAAGACTTTGATTTCTTCTTTGTTGTCGGAAAAGGAAAAAAAAAAAGTGAACATCCACAATGCATAGTCTTTCATTAATCCATATTCTACGCAGATGTGGAAGGTTTTAATTAAAGGCTCTAGGAAGTCCTGCCTGCCTCCCCATGAATGCTCCTACTGAACCTGATGTTTTGTGTCTTATAGTGAGGGAGTGAAGGTGAAGTGTGGGAGGAAAAAAGGCAGGGTCAAATGAGGTGTTTCATTTCTCTTAGGTAAGGACTGAATAAAGGAAAAGAGAATATTTCAAAACAAAAGAGATGGAAGAAATGAAGAGAGAGATGAGAAGGGAAACACAAAGTGACAGTAAAGAAGAAAAAGTATTATTACTGCACGTCCATTTTTAGTACGTGCAGTTGCCATCATCAGAGTGATTTAAGGAAGAAGAAAACCAGATTTCTGACTTTAGCTAAGATTGCCTTGCACTATTGTTAATACCGACAGAGTTCAGTTTCGGTTGTGCTGAGAAATAGTGTGAGGGGAATATAAAGAAATTCTGAAAAAAACCCACAACACACACTGAAGCCTCACAAAATTAATTGCTGCACAGCATGAAAATCTTGGGCTAGAATATCTAGGAGATAGACTGGAGAGATACCAAATTTGTGAACACAATTACCCCAGGGTGAAAATGCCAGAGCCTATTGCACTAAAATAAAAATTCTATTGGTTATGACAAATAACCACCAATTGAATCAGAAATATTCTATTATCCTACTGTATAAACATTACATTCATTTCATCACTTGAATGTATAATCACTGCTCTTGTTTACATGGCTTGTGTTGGGCAGAATGTGATTTTTTTTCCCAGAATATAAAGCACTACAGACTTATTAAATCCTAGCTATAAACTCTTTCTTGAGGAATAAGAACAAGCTGCTTTGAAAGGCTGAAATGGCTGTTGGCTCACCCAAAGTGATTTGTAGGGAGCAAGGGAACATGCACAGAATGTGGTATTGCACAGAGAGCAGCACCTGCCTCTGCAGCTGAGCCAGGGCTGAGTGGCTGGGAGCTGTAGATCACACCATGGGGAGGGCTGGGCAGCACCAGGCAGACTCTCCTGCTTCCTCCTGAAATTCTAGTGGTAAGCTCTACCTGAGCAACGGCCCTGCTGCCTCTTCATGAGTCACTATTTCCCTGGAAGTGTGAACAGCCATTTCTACTTGTGCAAGACTTCATTAATCACAGAAAATACATAATTTTGATTATTCACTGTTGCAGCAGTGGCTGGTGGCTGGGACCTGAGGAGGTTGCTATTTCAAAGTAGGCAACATAAACTCATACAATGAGAAAGAAGGTCTGCACTATTTCTGCCTCTTTCCCAATAACCAGGACAGCCTACGCTTTGGGTGGCATGACAGGGAATAGGCCATTTTCTGGCTTTCAATCATATTATAATTTCATCTGACTCTGATTCACTCCTCTTCTTGTAATGCAAAAGGTAGTAAAGGAAACAAGAAGAGCTATTCCGAAGGTCAAGCTATAAATCCATGACAGACTTTGGAATAGCAAGCAGCCTCCAGCCTGTTGATTTGTGCTCACAAAGCAAGACTGTGCAGGACATTTATATTTTCCTTTCATGATGAGCTTCCTAGAATATTCAGTTTCCTGCCCTTGCAGTGTTGTATATCATAACAAAGAGACCTTCTGTGGTTACTGTCAATTTTGTCAAGCATCAAGAGCTGTCTGAGCACACATGGATTACCATGATTGAGTGATCTCTGTCAGGAGTGTGGTAGAGGCTACATCTCTGGCATTGAGATACAAGTTCTTTTCCCCTACTTAGTGTTCTTTCTGTAGACTTTGCAATTAAATAGTCAAAATAGAGAGATGAAGAGGGAGATCATTCATCCAATTACCTTAAATTCTCAAGCCTCATTATTATGTACAGTATAAATCTATAAATGAGATCGTTAATATAATTTAATATTCAAGTGGTTTTGCCTTAGGAATATCATGAATTTCCTTTGATTGTGGCAAGATATGCGCCTTTACACCAACATTTGCATGAAAATAAATCATGTAGTACTATGTTAAAGCTATGTAAAATGCAGAGTGTCACATCAACAGGCCTTGACAAAGCCACACTTTCTTCTTGTTACTGCTGGAGCATGGGGCAGGGTGACACAGCCCCCCATTCTCAGTCCTGGCCTGTCATTTACCTTCAGGGCTTGCTCTAAGGCTTGGTGCTCTTACCTCCAAGAAGTAATAATAATGCCAGTGGATCAGGACTTAATGAATTTAGAAGTCCTTTGGATAACAGAGACCACAGAAGTTCGAAGTGTTGTTACAAAATCCCCTGGTGCCAGCTCCGCTGGGGAGATCATCTGAAAAACCTTTTTTCCTGCCCCAGTCTGTTGTAGAGTAAGTGACTGAGCCAGAGCTTTCAAAGGGTGGATTCAGCAGGTGAAAGAATTATTGAAGGCCTTTGCGGTGAGATTGAAGAAAGGAAAGTGCCCTGCTAGCTCAGCAGCCTTTGCAGCCTCTTCAAAGAAGGGCAGGAGTCATCTCAGACACATGGATAGGTCCCTATCCACCTGACTGGTGCAGTATCAAGGGAGAAGTACAGAACGATGAGCCAGGAAGGGCCTTTGGAAGAGGCAAATAAGAGCAATGGGTTGGGACTAGAGACTGGTGGGGAAGGCAGAAGTGTTACAAAAGGGTTTGTAACACTGTTAGCCACAAACTCTCTCTCCCCTTAAAAACAAACAAACAGAAAGAAAACAGAGAAAACAAAAAGGCAACCTCCTCTCTCAAAAATTCATGCACACCCTTGCCTTGGAGCCTGTCCGTCTGACTGAGGTTACCTGGCTCACTGTTTTCTTCCAGAGGGCAGATGACTTTGCATGGGTTGTGCACTTCTTCCTCATCAGAGCACATAAACCACAGCCTCCTGAGGAAATATCTTCCTGGCAAGGAACAAGGAACTCCCTTTTCCCCCCAGAAGCAGTAGGGAAAATGAGCCATCTGCCCTGCACACAAGAAGCAACTCATCTCCCAGTGACTGATGGAGGCAGTCAGGTCACTGTACTGGGAAACCTCAGTTTTAAAACTTCAAAGAGTGTTTCAGCCTTATGAGTTGGTTTATGTCACATTATTACCTGATCATCTACTAGGCTGTGGTATGCTTTTGCTAGAGTTATTCAACAGCTCTATTAATAGATTCCTTGGGTCAGATATCACTTCAATATGTGTAAAACTCGACTAATTCACATGAAAGCAATGACAATAAAGCATCCACCTTACAGCAAATTAACTGCAATTAGAATCAGGGCTTTTTTGTTTGTTTGTTCTCTGAAGGATAGTTAAAACTTTGTGAACAGAGATAAACACTTGTAATGTACCAATAATGTTTTCCTTTAGGGTTTTTTTTGCCCCCTAGAAGGCTAATACTTTGAACCCCGTAGGAATACAACAATCTCCAACAGAGCGCAGTATTTCAGAGTCTAAAAGTAGACAGATCTTTAGCTGAAGCTGCAGGGGATATTTTAAACTGACAAAGGACTTGTACTCAAACCTGCCTAGGGCCCTGGGAGTAGCACAGGATCTTTACTGATCACTAAGGTAAAGGGCCTTTCACTTCACTCCTCTCCCCCCCAGCAGCAGAGTTGTCTCTAATGATAGGCTACAGACCCAAGGTAGGGCTTTTAGAAGACTCTTTGGGTCAGACCCACAAAGGAGTTAAGATTTCACAGTCCTAAGCTACCTTTTGTCACTTACTAAGAATTGCTCTGGGCCGTCCATCATATAAATAATGGCCTTATTAAACCCTTTGCATGTGGAGTTTGTCACATTCTCTTGTGGGTTTCTTTTGATAAACTGGAAAACAGAAAACAGAGTTGTTCTCTGTGTGCAAATCTTCCTGATGGAAAATATTCCTTACCCCACCTCTTCCACACCCAGATGATGGAAAATTGTCTATCCCAAGGTAACTGACTCTGTAGACCAGGGGTGGCTGGTGACCATAGTTCATCTGAGCTTTCTTCCTTGGAGGCAAACTGGGGAGGCAGAGTGGGCTACAAAGCGGGTGAAAAACTGAATTGTTCAAATGGTACAACAGTTTGAAGCCTAAATGATGTGGTTTTTTTCCTCAGATGTTATACGACAATGTTATTTCATATCTTCGTTAACAACCTGCTTGACAGGAGAGAACACATCCTCAGCCAAGTCCCAGGTGATGTTTCTTAAGGCAGGGGAGAGGGAGCTGCTGAAAGTCTGGAGGGTAGGGCTGCTGTTCAGAGAGGTCTCAGAAAGCTAGAAAAGTAGGCCAATGGGAATTTCAGGAAGTTAAAAAATTTCAAGTGCAAAGTCCTGCACCAGGAGATAAAAGCTCCATGCAGCAATGTAAGCAGGGTACTGGGCTGCACAGAGAACACCTCTGCAGTAAAGGGCACAGCAAGGCCTGCGGGCAGCACCATGGATATTTCTCAGCAAGGCATCCTTATAGCAGTGAAGGCTGAGTATTGGTCTGGGTTAAAAGTGGATGTAAACAGAAAATCCAAGGAATTAATTTTTTCTGCTACTTGGCACTTGGTTAAATCGGCCTCTGGAGGAGCATCTGGTTGAGGGCCACCCATGCAAATGAGGCGGGGGCAGGTTGATGCAGACAGAGGAGAGAGATGAATCTGTCAACGTGCACAAGGGGAGGCTAAGAAAAGAGCTGCCTGTTGTTTTCAATAGCAGCTGGGCAGTCAATGCTTTCAGCAGAAGAAACAGCCAGACTTCAGGGTGCAGAGAAGGAACAAGAGCCACAAGCTGCAGCAACAGGAATTTCACTTTTTGAGAAAATCCACCATGGCAATAGCCCTCTACCAGAGTGCCAAGAGGCTCTGGATTATCCTTCCATGAGGATTTTTAGAATTTAGCTAACAACACCCCAAGCAAGCTTTTTTAACTTTGGACCTTGTTTTGAGCAGGAGACTTCTAAAGGGCTCTTCCAAGCTGAATTGTTCAGTAAATTGACATATTTCGATCCTTTTCATCCGTTTTTTAGCTCAAGCAATTCAAAGCTTGCAAGGCAAAATACTACCATGAACAGAGACAACTGTAGGAACTGATTACATAACCAGAACGCAAGCTACATTTCAAAATCATCAGATAATTAAGGCAGGTAACTCAGAAGAAACAGTTTGACAGCATGGTCTTACCACAAGACACATCTTTCAACATTAAAGACAGGCATTTATTGTAAAACAATTGTAAGGTGAAGAGTCTCTGTAGGCTGATCAGTCCTATCCTAAAATAGATGTCTCAATGAGAGGAACCTGATTCCACCCACAGAAGGTTGCCCCTACTTTACACTTCAGATTTAGGTAGCTCTGCAGAAGTATCATAAAGGTAAATTTCACTGTAGTAGCAGTAAAGCGGTTCACGAAAAAGTGAGTAAACCTACCAACTTGCTGGTCCCAAACAAGCAGTGAGAAATTCTGTCTCCTCTATATATTGCAAAAATTAAACATGGCTGAGCTGCGTTCTTCTGCATTTACCCTTGATTACACCATTGATTTGATGCTGATTGCCAAAGAAGATTAATAATGAACTGAAGTATTTATCACCAGAATTGAGTGAAATGAGCTCACCAGCTTTGTTCCAAGCCTGGTTCATAACACACAGGTTCTACTCACTCTAATTTACATTATTTGCATTATTGGCAGCTCTTCCAACAGTTCTGTATTGGGCTGAGAATTGCAAGTAAGCATGTATTTATTTTAGTATCACTTAGGCAATTATTCATTGCAAGGAAAGCTTTGCTTTCTCAGTTTAGATATGACTGTGGTTTAAAGACCCTTTCAAAAAAACACGAAGAATCTATTCCAAGTCGAACTGTGAAATTTACTACTCGGCAGAATTTCAGAGCCAGAAGCTAAGGGCTTGATTCAGGAACGTAAGCCAAAAAAGGATGCCTTTATATTGAATCTGTCAAGTGTATTCATGCTTGTTAACACCATATAAATCTTAGTTAATAGGTTTTCTAATTCTTGTTTCTCTTTTTTTTTTTTTTTAAATTTAATCCTTTGTCACAGTCTGAAGCCACCACCTGTAAGGAGACAGGAAAGAAAAGTAAATCTGGGAGCTGAGAAATTACCATAAATATTCATTCTCTTTATATGACCTCAGTATTCAGGGTGACTTTGGACAGACAATTTTTCATTTGCAGTCAAAAAGTGAATTCCCTGGACAAGACAATTTCCTAGAAAATTTTTCGAGGGCCCTCCTCCCACAGTATGCCTAACCGTGGCTTGCAGCTGTCTGAGGACCTCCAGAATGACTGGTCAGAGTAGTGCCCCACAACCAGGGCTTGATTTGGAAAGCTGCCTGAAGCTGTGCACTGGCGATTAACTTAATCAGTAATTTTAACATCTCTGATTGTTTGTTTCCCTTTTGCTCCCCCCTGCACTCCCCCTTCTGTGCAAGCACAATATTATTTAATCAGTAACTAGTTTGCCTTGGTTTTCTTCTTATACTAGATCAGCCTTCCTGGGCAAAGCAGAGGTAACAGATGAGTGTACTAATTGGAGATGTCAGGGCTTTGGGGATTTCATTAATGACTGAGAAATGGACTGAGAAACATCAAACACTTCCTCTCGCCTCATTGTGTACCTTATCTGTGGAAAAATGAAAAGCTGGTTAAGGCCTTTTGTATTTTAGAACAGATTATGAGTGGGTACAAAAGGAGGTGTCCTGTCAGATAAAGGTACGTGGAAACTAAGTTTATTTTGTCAAACCAAAAACAACCAGTGAGAGTGCTTTATTCTATGGCTGAGTTTTTCTTAGCCAAATATAATCAAAATCTCTCCAGAGAAAAAACCAACACATAAGTTATCTGCATAAGAATATATTTTAATTCTTTAGAAACGTTTTGAAAGTCTCTTGACCATTCACATAATGCAGGCAGGAAGAGAGGAATACAGAATTTCATACAACTCTGGTGAAGCAATGAACTGGGAGGCAAGACGTGTGGGTTGGTCTGCGATCTCCACTGCCATCTGACTCTCAGCAGAGCACCATTCTTTTCCTAAATTGCCACTCTTCTGTCGGTAATTATAAAAATTTGATTCTCCACTCTCATTTCAATAAATATTTAGATATTTGAAGAGGAGAAACATTGCATAGGCTGGATTCTTCAAACCTTCGGTGTATAAACCCGGTTCTCTATAATATGTGCTTTATTGGAAAATAAAAACTGAAACAGATTTCTTTTCTTGAAATATATCAACTGGACAAAAGTTCCCTCAAGTCATACGGAATTTCAGACAAGAGAGAATGAAAGAGATTTCATCTGCCATTTCTCACTGCCATAGCTGCTCCCTTTCATCGCAATAATGGATTTCAGGCGGCTGCCTTGACAATCAGCTTGCTGAGACAAGCAGGTGGGTGGTCAGAATGAAGTTCCCCTTTGAATAGGGACAGGTCCTGCATCTCCCGTTGCCAGCTGTGCCCATTAACTTGAGTGCCTTGGTATGGTTTGCTCTCACAGTGTTCTCAGCCCTGGGCAGGAGATGAGCTCTCAACAACCTTTATTTCATCTGCACAATGAAAGGTGTGGTTGAGTATATTTCTGGGTTGAGTGGTCTCTGAAGGACCTACTTCTCATTGTGCCAAATTCTTGTCAATCTTTATTAATAGAATATGTATTTCCACTCTGGTATGTCCAGGAGGTTCTAAGCAGAACGAATACTCTTTTCTATCCAACATACTGAATGAACGCCTGTAAATTTAGAGACTTAATGTGAAATTTTGCTCAGGAATCATGCTTTTATAAAGTTATGTTTAGTTTAGTTTAGACAGCCCTGGAAATGTCACTATCATGAACATTTCTTTGTCACCAATACGACCTAAGACTATTTATTAACTCACTAAAAAATTAATTGGAAAATAAAAACCTATTTTTTTTACATAAAGGTCTGTCTAAAGGCCAGAGGAAGTTTAGTAACCAGAATTCATCTTCTAATGTTCTGTTTTGATCATTGCTAGTTAAAATTACTTCTTGGATACTGTTTTAACAAAGGGTGATGTTACAAAGAACTAGGTTGCTCTGACTCAATAAGCAGATAAATTTGCTTCCAATTTTCAGATAAAGTTAGATTTGTTCTCAGAAAGTGACTATTCAAAAAAACCTGGGTCCTTGCTAAGAGTATTACTGGCCACTTTTTAAGTATCACCCTTCTGTCCAGAGAAGTTTTAAATCTTTACCTCAATTATAAAACCTTTTCTCTCTGGGATAATATAAGAGATTTTGCCCCAAACTTTAGAGAGATAGCTCTCACAGAATTTCATTTTTCCAAAGGGGAAATTTAGAGATTAACTAATTATTTTCTGCCGTGAAATAATAAACATTTTTAAAAGGAAATGTTTTTTCAACTGAAAGTAAATTTCCTGGGGGAAAAATGTTAAATTCTAACTTGAGTTTTTCAGTGAAAAGAAGGAAATTGTAATAATATATTTGCCTTCCAAAAGTAAAGAAAAAACATCTAACCTTTAAAAAAGCTACAGTGTTTCATATAATTCTTTCAAAACTATACCTGTTCACTGCCTGGTTTAATGAGAAAACCAAGAATTTTTCCACAGAGGTTTTGTTACTGAACTGATTAAACCATATTTTTAAAATTAGTTAAAATTCTCTTAGATCTCAACTGTGGAATCTTGGAATCTTCTTCACCATTGAACAGTATCGTTGCTTATAGTGTTGGGTTTTTTTGCTAGACTATTTTCTTAGTTATGGTACCAACTTTCACAGTTAGTTAATAACGACCATGTTAATATTTATTGGAAAGATTAATATTTATTTTGATGAGTCTTCTATGAAAATTTTTTCTCCTAATCATACTGAAATATGTAAAATATTCAACTGAGATAAAGAGAGCAGAAAAAAAGGTCACATATCATTGAACAGTCTATCACCATGGCAAATATCACAAAACAGCCTGTAATTGTGGAAAATCAAATATAAGTGAGTCCATAAAGCTAGCTTCTTTCTTTAAACATGCATTCAGGAAAGAAGAAAAAAAAAAAAAGCCAACAAAAAACCACATGAACTGAAAAATATGTTAATACTGCAATTCAGCAAGGCTAAACTTCATAAGGCACATGATTAAAACTTTTAGGGAGTCTAAGCAAAGCTATGATTTTATCCATGCCAAATAAAAGTATGTAATAAAAACCACATAAAATAAGAAAACACTAATTTTGATACACTGGCAAGCCCGTGAGTGTATCTATATGAGTTTCTTTATTAACAATTCAGGCTTCTTTTAGTAGTTCAATAATACATTATGGTTTCAGATGAAAATCATGCTGCAAAGAAAAAACATCACCGTAAACTACAAAGTCAATATTTTCTAACACAAATGAGGGAATTACTTTGACTTGCAGCCCTCTACACCTGCCATTGTCAGGGTTAATCGTTATGGGGAGCATCTTTTCAGTATGCAAATTCCATAAGGCTAAAGAAGGGATTTGGATCCAAAAATTGAGCCCCACTCCACACTCTGTATAGTATCAGGAATTAAAGCACCAAGTTCTTCTCCTCTTTGTCTTTCACAATGTATAGATAAACCTCAGAAAAGGAGAGAAATATCCCTGCTCCTCACTGCAGATATAACTTCATCCTAGCTGTGAACTTATACTGTCCTCCTATCAAAAGGGGCTTCCTTCAAAAAAGGTGTTCCCAGCCATCTGTTCACAAGGAACACTGCCAGCTGGCAAATTTGGTTGGGTTTTGTTTCTTTAATTCATTTTCAGAAACTTCCAAATCTGGCAGCAGATGCAGAGTAACAAATTTGTGTGTGTCAGCCCACTATTCCCTGATGAGAGGCCTGTGAGCATGCTGATTATACATATGCAGCTAATTAGGACCGTGGCTAGGATAAGTTAATGGATAGATTTACCTCCATATACAGTTAAGTGGCAACCTCAGGAGCACAAAGTGTAGCAGACACTGTCCAATGATCTCCCACTGCCTGATTCTTGACAGCTGAGCTGGAGAGGCCAGACTTCCCATCTCCTCGGGCACAGCTTGCCTCCTAGAAGCTGTGGAAGGGAAAAGGTACTTCAGCAAGGAAAGGGAGGGTAAACAGCCCTCTTTTCTAGACAGGAAGGGATGGTTGTTAAGTGTAAAGGCCATTTTGCAGCCCTGTTTCCTTTTCACAAAGTGCTAAAGGTCCCTGGCACTGTTTTAATGGCCCACGTGGTTGAACATAAGCAGCAAACTTTTGAAAGAGTGTGGGAGCCAAATCTTCTTTCATAGGGACCCTTGCCTCTGTGGTGCCAACTCTCTGTCACACGCAGTGGTCCTTATTTCAGCCTAGTGATGAGTGAGGTCCCTGCTGCAGTCTATTACCCTCAGTGATCCACAGTGGTGCTTCAGGGGCAAACTTCCTTTCAGACTGAAGAAAATTCTAATGTAAGTCAGATCAGCTACATACAAAGTGAGTCTACTCTCTGCACCGACGGGGTTCTAGAGAGACCTTCATGGGTAACTGCAGTTGCAGGCCCCCCAGCCTTCTTCCCGTCTTACTTTTGTGCCACACAACTGAAGTTCCACAGAGGAGGGACCATAATGGGAGAGAAGCCTGGAAAATTATTTTACTGAACTCTATAAGCCTGGCAGGCAGACCCTCAAGTGTACCTAGAAATTTATCACAAGGCACAGAATAAATATTCTTTCTATATGGCCAAAAGTGGAAAATCCAGCTGTTATCTTTCACATACTCAGCCATTCTCTCAATATACAGTTCTAGTAGGAAATTGAGGAATCAAATGTATAGTTGTGTGTATTGTACAATGTGTACACTTACACACATGTAATTGCATGTTCATACAGAGGTCACATCCTGCTAGCTTGGTTTTCCATTTCTCACCAATAACTTTCTAAACCCCTGATCAATTCCATTCAAGTTTGTCAGAAGAAAAGGGATTCCACTGCCTGTTCACAAGTAACAGCAAAACTTTGTAGAAAAGCATCTCTCAGGTCTCTGTTGATTCTTTAAGATGTCAGTGAATCAAGCGGTACAAATTAGTGGGGCCCCAGTCTTTGTTCTGCTAAGCATGAAAGGGTTTCTCATGATCTGGCATTGCTCACTGTTGGACAGCAGGTTCAATGATCAGCAATCCAATGGCTTTGTTTAATCTGGGATCCAGTTTGGGTTTGTCAAGCACTACCTCATGTAATCTCAGTTCAGTTCCTTGTACTTTGAATGGGGAAAAGCAGCGCTTGCAAATGATCCGTATGGAGCTGTGATTTCACAAATCGTGTTGGGTCTCTAGTGAGCAAACTCCTCCTGCAAATGGCTGAAGTCATCTTTGCGTGATGCAGGCCTTAGAATTGCATCTGCCTTTTCCCCCCAGGCACCGGCGGTTTCCAGTGTTTCATCGGATGAGCAAGGCCGGACAGAGCAGCGTCGTGAGTCCTTCGAAGCTGAGTGCTTCTGGTCAAAGCGTTTCTAAAGCTGTGGCACGGGCATAAAAACACAGTCTCAGAAGATGTGCTGCACGTTAAATGCCCTTCATTAAGTATCTACTGAGACAATAAACTTGCTGTTTCTGGTTTTACTACAGAACAGTGCTAATGTACACATTTGGTGGACACATAGTTCTACCCCATCCTCCGTGATCTATTTAGTGGAGGTAGAGTTGTACATGTGCTAACAATCAAGTCAATACATAAGTATGGCACTGAAACACAATATATTAGCAACGTATTTTAAAGAATTTAAACTCTTAGAAGGACTGCAGGGTGATTAGTAGACCAGTTTGCAGAATGATTTAGGAAAATTCTTTCATAGGAGAATTTCTTAACTGAAGGCCTGAAATACATCCTTAACTGCTTTATTCAAACAGGTCTTCTACAGAGTATTTGCCTGTCTTGAGGTATTAGATGCAACACAGAGTTAATTGAATTATTTGTAGGCTTCACATTAAATTTGTGCGAAAGGACATTGCTGAATCAGGGATTTAGTGGGCAAACAGTTAAACAAAGGAATCATGTGCATGGCTTGAGCCAGGAAGCAAGAGGCAGGAATCCAGAGATTTTTTTCACAGCTCTGCCTTTGGGAAAGTGGGATTAATCTTTACACTTGTAATAGATTTTGAGCTTTCCTTAATATACCTTAGGCATCCCAGATATAATTAGAAATAGTAATCTAATGTCAGTCTTGTGATTATTGTACTTAGCATTTGTGGGATTTAGTTAATTAGTACATTTCACGTGCTTTGGGGTCCTTGGACAATGAAGGTCATGTACCTACTTAGATGTTTGGAAAAATGTAGGCTATTACTATTCAAATGAACTTGAAGTCTTATCAGTCAGTTAGAGATAACTGAGGAGGACTGAGGCTGAGATAACTACTCCAGCTGTTACTGTGGCCACCAGTTCTTAGGGAAGACAGATTCAACATTTTCACTACCAAAACTACCATAAATTTAAAAAACAAAGATTTTCACATAAATTACAGGTATAGAAGTTCCATTTAAAAGTTAGGACAGGCTGTGTTGAAAACCATGAAGGGAAGACAGCCAGGTCTTGCTTGTGACAGGTCCTGGACATAGATTCTTCGGTACCTTGCGGGCACAGCTAAAGCTCTTCCCACCATTTTGGACATGTGTAAGGATTTTCTTTTCTGTTATCTCTCTATCTTCTAAAGCATGAAGGCCAACATTCCCACCTTTAATGTAGTGAGTTAGTGTGGAAGAATCCCTGTCTCACATTTATACGGCCACTTATCATGAGATTTCCCTTGTGGCTTCTCAAATGATGGGGAGGGGAGAGATGGCAGGCAGAAAGACACACTGGAGAGACCTTCTTTTCCTCAAAGAAAGCAGCGAAGGAAATCTATTAACCTTTCTCTATCCATCAGTGCTTCAAATCTCTTTGTCCTTTGAGTGACTATCTAGTTTAAAAATAAAATGTCATGTGCACTTGGTTTGGTTCCAAAATTCAGCTTTTATGCTAAAACCAACAGCAAAAACAACCAAAAAGTTAAAAAGGACTTTCAGGAGGACAGAAACGTCTATAACATTTGCTTTCCTAGCTTATAAGCCACACTGGCTGCAAAGTCAAATAGTGGAACTGCTCAGCAAGAAAAAAAAGTAACAAGTCAGCACCATTCTCCCCTTCAGGATAAATATCTTCAATGATAATCAAAGGTGTGCAGGAGTTCATATGGGTCCATCTTAATTTTGGTGCAAAGTACAAAGATCACAAGATATAAAATAAATGAAGGAATCAAATATTGATGGGCAAGCAGCAGCAAATTCAATTCTTTGATTTTTTTTCTTTTTTTTGCTACTTTGAGCCTTGGTCCAGAACAGGCTTCTGAATATCAGTAGTCTACTTAAGCTCATCAATTTCTAGATTTTAGGACTGGAATGAGCCATTATTATCATCCAGTGTGACCTGCAGAACACAAGCCAGAGAATTCCAGCTGATAATTTCTGCGGTTCAACAAACAGCTTATTGCCTTGATCTTCCAAAATGCTGAGCTTTCTGGCCCCAGCTGGTCAAGCATTTCAAACTGGTCCGTGTTAAGAGGGAGACAAGATGGCTCCTCACAGCTTAAAACTACCGACAGACAGGTCTTACTCGAACAGATCCTGAAGCAGTTTTCCGATAAAGGATTTGGTCCTTCCTGGTGGTAGGAAGGTGACTGAGGTGCCAGACCCATAACCAAGGCAGATGAGAGTGAGCACAGATTCACTCACCAAACACTGGCAGGATCCTTTTTAGGGCTGCTCAGAACACAAACTCTGTTTTACTTCCAATGTTACTTTGTTGGGATCAAACCAGATTTTAGCAACGTGTTGATCAACGGCACTGCGGACAGAAATATTCCTAAAACCTAGAGAAGACATCTTGGATTATTCCAAGGACTTTGAAACTCATCAAACCCCCAACCTTCTTATTGTGAAAAGGGGAATTCTAACAAAATTCCATTTCATTAAAGCTTTGAATTTAATTCTAATGCAGAAATAAAACAAAGGTGAAATCTCTCAAGTCAGTTTAGAAGCAAAACACCAGATGCCTGAGGAAGAAGATTCCTTGTTTTCTTTCTTCTCTGCCCTTTTAAATGTTGTTATACTCTCTTACTGCTCTCTGGGACTGTGCCTCTTGCTTCCTTTGAGTACTTTTACAAAAGCAAAAAAGGAAAAAATACTTGCCATTCTTTAATCCTTGAGTTCAACAGACAATCTGGGATTGCAGTCTGAAATGTCAAACTGCTTACGTCCACCTGCAGAACAAAGTTGAATTTTCAAATCTTTTATTTATTTATCTGTTTGACTGGGTTAAAAGTTATCCTAGCACCTGTCATATTCCTTGTTAAAGCCCTCTGGTGAAAGGACTTTGAAGCAGTGTTCATAAATCTCGTTCTTAAATAGCATTCCTTTGAGGTTAAAAAAAAAACCAAAACAAAGAGACAAACAAAGCTTGCTATTTTTCACTGTTCATTAGATTTTCATATCTGGAATAAGCAGGGGGTTTTAAAAGGAACAAAAGGAAAGCAACAACTCCAATTGCCTGCAATAATTAAAGTACCATCCCTAGGTCTGCATTCCGTTCCCAGCCCAACACAGCACCCTTATGTGTTCAGTGCATAAGAACCTGGGTAATATCTGTGAATCAGCTGTGATTTTTACCCATCAGAAGTGTCACAGTATGTGTACGTAGTGGCCTGAATTCAACTTCTTCACTTGCACAAATGCTGGTAGCCTATCCCTGAAAGTTATTTAGGGTCCCTGTATAATTTATAGTCTCCAATTTGCTTACAGAATGGGCATATTCCTCCTTGAATAGCTGATCTCTCTTTGAACTCGACAGAAAAGCCAAAGCAACACTCAAGTCTCCAGACAGCTAGTGGGTTTATTTCTTACTCCTTTGAAAAATCTCAAAATTGTGTCCAGTTTCAGTTGAAAAAACAGCCTTAAACCCTCCCAAAATGATCTGTTTTCCTTTTTCTTCACTATTTTGAAAGACAGATGCTCACTTGATGTAAAACTTAGATCTAGTTTACATTTCTGAACATGAAATATCTCCTATGATAAAATATGAGGAAAAGTGACATTACTTCAACATTCCTAATTTAATTAATTTGAAAGTTTCATTTTAAAAAGGTAAAAACATTTTGTGTAATCTTCATACTGCAATCAGTATGTCATAATTTCATTTTACTAGACTATTTAAATATTATTTAATTGTTTTAAAATTAAATATTAACATCTAATTTAAAAAAATAAAGTTCAGTATTTTAAAAAATGTTTATAAAAAATAATTTTTGACAGTTATCCCCATTCCAGCTCTTCATTCTGAACGGAATATCAGAAATTACTGGAAGAATCATGGTTTTCAGACCAGACTTCATACATTGTGGGTAGCACTGCTCAGATTTCAGAGACCAGCTTAAAACCGCGTTCTTGTCATCCGTGCGTTTAGCAATCATCTCTTTATTTAGCTTCATAACAAGTCAGGCACAGCCTCACTCCCACCGTGGTCGGAGGGCACAGATGCATTTGCAGAAGCAGTGAGTGAGCAGTGCCATAGCAAGCGGCACTTAAGGCTCATCAGAGAGTGTCAATAACCGCGTGTAGTCTGTGCATCTGAATGTGTTCATCACTCTGCAATCGGGATGAAAGACCTGCTCAGCAGATGGAAACCTGTCGGTTCCTTTTCACTAAACTGCTTTCTTGTGTCATCGATCCTTCAAGGCATTCCTTTTTTAAAAACACTCACCCTCTTCAGGAAAATCACAGGGTGAGTCACAAAAGAATCGTGTTTCAGTCCTTGTTGAATCCTGTGGTAAATGCCAATTGTTCCTGAGAGGATGGCTTCCTGCTCAGGAGCCCAGTATCTCCTAATGTCCTGCTTACCTTTAGTGCCAGAAAGGGAGAGGAAGAATGGAAAAGTCTAACACTTGAGAGTTCAGACCAATGGGAGTTTAATACCATGAATTTTATAGCCTAATTATATTCCTTGTCATCGTATTGGTCAGTGGCCTTCCGTAACTGTACAAGGAAAAAAAATTCCTAAAAGAGGTACCTAAGGTGTCATCAATTTTTTAGGGCTGATTCAGCTGTCCTCAGTCAGCACAGGCTCTGTACTTACTGCTGTGCTTCTGAGCCAAGGATGGCAAAGATGGAGGTGACAAGAAGCTGAAGGGAACCAGTCAGTAATTTCTCAGGTGTGTTTTCTGCATTAGCTTCAGTATAAAGTAACCTTCTTCTCATGTCTGCATTGCAGAGGGAAGACACATCAAAGATGGCTTAAAAACAAAACTGACAGCAAAACCGAGGAGCACCTGACTGCTCCCTGAGTACCAATTGCTGGGCTCTGTCATTTTACAGCTATGCTGCATCACTGCCCTCAGCTAGAGAGGGTAGCATTAGCTGAAATTCTCCTGATTTTAACAGCAAATTTTAGAGGGATTGGCTATTTGCAGTATATTGAAATAGCTGCACTGTAGCTGGACCCAGCTCTTTCTGTCTCTTCATACTCTCTCCTCACTGAAGCCGGTCCTTGACCCTTGTCTACATCTCAGCCTCCCAGCTCTGGTAAGGATCAATGCCTGGAAAGTCAGGGTTGCATCTCAGGATGATCAATCAAAAGACGGGAAACAATATATACAAAGTGCGACTCTCTGCTGTTCACCTTTTTGTGCAGGGCAAAAATGTCAAGAAAAGATTCAGACAGGTACACAGCAGCACGTGTGCAATCAGGCAGCACTAAGCTGTCACCTTCTTCTGATGTGTTAGGAATGATAGCGGCAGAACTGCCACGTTCCCAACCAGGCATTATCTGGATGAGTTCATTCTGCCGCATCCTTCTTACCACAGCAGTAACAAGAACAGTGCTGCTCTGACAGATTCCCAGAGTTCATTTCTTGATGAGGCAGAGAAGGCAGCTCTTGTGTCAAGTCCTGTAGAACCTGGCAGGACTCTGTACACTTCACATCAGTGGATTATATCTGTAGCTTTTCTTTATTTTCATAAAGTGCTATGTGTTTCTTTTTGTCAGTAAGCCTCACAGCATTTTACTGAAAAATGAATGTAGAAAGTAACTTATAAGACATGTAAGTTACTGGACAAGGAATCAGAAGGAATTAGGACATCTCTGGACAAGGAATCAGAAGAGAAAAAGTAACATTCCTCCTCCAACAAGTGTTTGTCTTGTGCAGCTGCCTGATTGAACCTGGGATTTCTCATGGCATCAGTCCTCTGACTTCAGGAACTAAATCATGAATACAAAATGCCTGTGTCTCTTCGGAGCTTTGCTACCAGATCTGCTTTCCCTTCAGGCTACCAGAACCTCATCAAACCCAGCACAGTGAAGGCTGCCATCAGAAGAGGCAGTTTTCTGTTGCAGCTGCTTGTTCACTCCTCGGGTGCCACATGTGGCACATAACCCCGCTGGATCGAGCCACTGCTGTAGCACGTGCCCCAGCACACACCACAGCATATACCACAGGGTTATCCCTTTGGCTTCAAAACCAGTAAAAAACCCCCCAAGCAGCACAAAGACCTGATTCAAATAAAGCTTATTTTAGTGGCAGTGCCTTACAGGCATCTCCCATAACCATGGATGTCAGTGAATCACAAAAATAACACTTTTGCGTGTTCCGTAAGTCCTGATAAAACTGGCCGACTGACTGTTGCCTTCTGGGAGAGTGAGTGCACTCACCTTCAGCTTGCAAAGAGAAAAAAAAAAGAATTCATGCCACTAACTTGCATGAGGAATAAATCCTGTGTTCAACAGGCTTGTCATCTGGTGGTGAGTCACCACTCTCCTTATAATGAATGGCATTAATTTGATATTGAAGGAACAGCTTTTGCATGTTATGTCTCACGAGGTTATGAAATACACATGAATCTGATACATGCTGTACAGACAGCTCACGTGGGCAAACAAAGCAGATTTTATTCATGGAGGAAATCCCAGAGGGAGATGGGAATTTGTTCTAATGACAGTTAATCTCAGGGTTTAGGAGGGAGAGAAAAATAAGGGGACATAATTTATGAACCTGTCCCAGCTGGTGATAGTGTCAGTGCTTTGGGAGGATTTGTACACATGCACTCAATCTTCCCCCCTCCCCGCACACACATACTCTCCTTCTACCCCCAAGGGATTCAGAAACGTACAACAACAATTTCTGTTAAGTCACGGGACTGTTCACCTAACTTTTTATAAGTCAGGCCCATTTTTGGACATTTGACACTTTCTCATCTTCTATCTATCCTTATTGTCTTCATCTGGGAGCCATCTCTCCTTCCTACTTTTCCCAGAGTAGAGGTATCATTGAAGAAAAGTGGTTTGTCCTGGTCCCCTTGCATGGTAGTGGGAAAAGGGCAAGGAAAACAGCCCAGGCATCTTTGTGCCCTGCTGTCTTTCCTGTTCCTCATTTTCTAAGACGGTGAGGATGAGGGCTCAGTACACTTGTATGTTTATATCTGTTATGTGATGTAAAAAACATTCTGTGACACTGAACTCTACACAATTCTACTCTTGCATATGAAAAAAATCATTGTGGGACACTGCATCCATGGAACTGAGTGTGGAAAACGACAGGTAGCTGAGGTCTCTGGAAAAACCCAAGCTATTTGTGTCTCACTGTAAAGTGGGTGTTGGCTTACAGATGTACACAGAAGTTATGCACACACAGAGCACACTTTTACTTTTATCTTCCTTTAAAAAAAGAGATCCCACACTATGTCTTTGAGTTAAAAACAAACATGGAAATGAACACAAAGAGTGTAATTTAAAATTGAAATTATTTTCTTACTGCCTCTCCATCACTTCTGTTCCAAGTAGCTGTTGAACATTATCCTGTCAACTCTTCAAGTATTTAACTACAAAATACTCTTCATAAATAATGTAGACAGATTAACTAAATGGTACATAATTACTGCAAATTTAGAGTCCCCTTGCAGAATATATTTTATCCATGATTACAGTGCTTACAGACTTTCCAAACAGTCTCTTGTATATTTGACAGTAAGCCATAGGAAAATTTCAGCTGTCTATAACTGCATTTTAGAATCTATAAAAACTTAGATTAACATGTTATTAAAGACTTTGATTTAGGAAACACCTAATACATTTTTCTATTTTTTCCCCTTTCATTTAGGATTAAAAAATAAAAGCACAAGATTGCACTTGTAAAGTGGAAGTTTTCAAAGTTGATTGCAGGTTCATAGCTCTGTAACAAGGTACTTTCACTCTGGCAGAGACTCAAACGAGACAATTAACAGGAGCAATGAAGCAATTCAAAGAGAGAGTTGTGGGGCTTTTTAATTGGTGCTTCAGAAAGCCAAAGTTCTCTCTATACAGCAAAGAGAGGAGCCAGGGAGTAATTGCCTCTCCGTTTATCTAAAAAGGGCTTGAAATCTCAGTCAAATAAGCTCTTGATCTTAGCACAGGAAGGTCATGGTTCTCTGGAAGTGTACAGATGTTCCTCCCCTGCAGTGAGTGGTCCTTCAGTGATTTGAAAGATTTTATGCTGGTCATTACAAGATACTAAATGAATGCCAAAATAAAAGCTGAAATATAGATTCTCTGCAGTTCCTATAGTGTAATAAGGGAAAATTTCCATTAACTGCAACAGCAGCTGGGCCTATCTCTGTTGATAATTAAATAGTCATCTTATACCTGAGCACTTCACTGTGTTGGTGCTCACATTACAAATGTGACTTTGAATAAGGACAATACATCCACCTCTGAAAGTCTGAATGTAAGTTGGGTAGCTGGTCCCAGAGTAACCTATGCTTTTCAGACTAAGAACATGGGATTAGAGCCCTGGGCAGGCAAGAAAAGCACCATTATTCGAGCAGGGTCCAATTCTGTCCTCAAAAGTGTACCAATGTAAAAGTTTCAGCAAGAAAAGCACAATTCAATTTTGTTTGCATTCCCAAGCCAGCTCAGTTCAGCTCTCACTCTGTGTCTTCTCTGTTCTCCACATGCATCTCGGGAAAGCAAAGACAGCAGCTGGCAAATTGCCTTTAATTCCATAAAGCCTTGAATGCCCATTGCTGCTCAGTGCCTTCAGTGTTTAAGTTGGGTTGGTACCCTGCAGAACTCTTGCTGCCATCCCATTTCTGGTCTCCTTAGCAAACAGCTACTCTCCTTATGCCTCAAGTTGAACAACCTTCTTCAGAGAGAAATCCCAGCATGAGTGAGGTGTAGGCCTGCAGTGAGTGACTTTTAGGGCATTTCCATTTCCTCTTGAAATCAGTGAGAATTTGGGGCTCAAACTTCCCTTCTCGACTGTGCATTAACCTCAGTGTTGTGCTTCCTTGCCTTGGATGTATGAACAGAACACTCTCAGCTTCTGTTAACCTTGAGATCTTTACACAACAGTAAGGGAAAGACCAGGTTCTGAGTATATCACAGAGGTATGAGATAAAAAACTGCATCATTTCTGCCAAATAAATGGCTTCTAGGCAAGACACCTGTTAAAAAACATCAGGCTCTCAAAGAGATTCATCTGCATTGTGGTAGAAAAATTGCTCATGAAATCCTCAGGCATACTCTTGGATATATTGCAGAGTAAGGACTTCAGAGCTGAAAAGGGAACTCCATCTTTAGTCATTGCGACAGATAATGATGAATTTGTGGCTGTCTTATCCACAGGTACTTGCCCTTGTCAGCAAATGTGGAGACCTGGGATGGATACCTTGAAATGCCATGCAAATTACTTCTAGGCAGGCAAGTCTCATTTTATGCAAAGAAGGAACTTAGTGGTATACTGCAATCTGAAAGTCCATTTGCTGTTCCCCAAGCAGAGAAGTAAAATTAGGGTATTATTTAAGAGGGAATTTAGGTTACCTTCCTTCTACATGTCACATGTAATCTTGGAAAGTCATCTGTTCTCTCAGTGCTCTATTCTTTTTACCTGTAAATTAAAGGTACTATGACTATCTTCACATCACCCTGTCTAGATCACAACTAGATCAGAATGAAGAACAGATCTTTCTTTCAGTGGCTGACTTTAAAAATCAGGAAAAAAAGTTGCTGTAGATTAAATGAAAATGGAGATATCTTCTTTGTCATTTTTATTTTTCATAAAAACCATCTGCAGATATCGTCAATACCAAGAAGAGTGGTTAATTCTATTTTGGCATTGAAAAATTCTTTATATTTTTTTAAAAATACATTTTAATACATTTCGTACTGCCAAGTTTTCATTTAAAAGAAAAACATTTATAACTTTTTATTTTGAAATTCTCAAATTGTGAGAGCTTTAGCATACAGTGTATTTTTTCTCATTTTGATTGTAGTGAAGTGTTATAGTTTTAATTTTTAAAAAACAATTATCCACAAACAATTTTCCTTTTTTCAGTGCAAGGGAGAAGTGCTGATACTATCGGCAAAGTTTGAAACAATTTCTCAAACAACGGAGATCCTTCCAGTTTTCATTTTCTATTTTTCGCCTGTTGTTTTTTTCTTTAACACAGTTCAGTGTATAGTTCCATGGTATAATGAGTACCCAGCCTCAATGGAATCATATTTAGCTGAGCTAATTGCTTCTGTTTTCTAGGGAAGGAAAGAATAATATCAGTGACACAGTGGGCAGACCTGCTGCAAACACTGAAAATCCCATGAACAGAAGCGAATTTTGTATTTCTGTCAATTAATCTTCATGTTTATTAGCTGCAAATATGACAGGGTTAGGAAGGAGGACACAGTTTATCACTTATCCCAGTCTTGTTTTTCTTTTATCATTTTGCTTTATATTCCACAAAGCCCCAGACTTGACCTGAATTAGGTCCCGTGTCAGTTTCTTTCATTCTTATCTCAGTCATGGCAGCAGGCAGGAGATCTTTTATGATCAGTGTTTCACCTCATTTGTTTCAGTTGTGGCTCTGGTTCTGCCAGAGGAAAAAGAAACATGAGAACAATTTCTCTTCTTGACAATCAGACTGCTGCACAAGTCTCCTCTGACTTACATCTTCTCTCTTATGCCTTCCTCCCCACTCAAACCTCACATCTTCCTGGGTCTTGCCTGTGATTTCTGATCTGATCATCTGCTTCTGTTGCCTTTCCACTTCCATCTTCCACACCTCTACACCAGAGATTTTAGAGCCTGAACCTCCATACTTCATAGCAGCATTAAGCAATAACTACCAACAGTGATAATGGGAGATTTAATAGATTGTTCTTCCCTACCATCACTGAAGATCTGCTTCTGAATTTGAGCAAACAAATTATAATGTCAAGTTTTCCTTGTAAAACATTGTTTCATTGTCTCATGTGGGATAAGAATGAAGCAAGTATAAGTCTTCTAAGAATCTGTAATTCTGGCTTATCTTCATTCCTTTATTGTATAGCTTTTCAGACTTTAATTTGGTACATCCTCATAAATGGAATCCAGAAATGGTGGGTCTCTAATCTTAGAAGGGACCTTATAGAGGCTGGTCTAGACTCCAGCAGTTTTCTGTGTGGTGCTTCACTGGATTCCAGAACTGGTATTCTCTTGAAACAGGGTAAAAATCCTGTTTTCCTCATCAAATTTGTGCGTGTACATGCTGGTGGTCATCTCTTTATATAGACTGGCCTCTTGCTTGCAGTTTTTGGGCCATATAGAACATACCTAATAACTGCAGCTTCTCTTGTGAGATCTAACAGTGTGAGTAAGAGATGAAGATAAAATTTTGTCCGTGGACACTGTTTATTTTATGCAGAATGACTCTGAAGAGTTGAGGTTCTTGTGTTTGGGTGTTTAGCTGAATGCTGGATGATGTCGGACAAAGTCAAAAGTCAAGTTGAATAGATATATAAATATCTATCTATAATATATCAGACAATTGTTGTGCCACTTTCATTAGGGAGCTGACACTTCACGACATGCAGAGAAAATGAGAACTAATTTCTTAAACTTAGCAGTTTGAAGGTCACTCAATGCCATTATGCAGAGCTTTACAACTAAACAGTTTTTCTTGTTCTGTAAAGTCAATCACTTTTGTTTCCATGGAAGCTTAAAAATATGGATATCCCTTATCTATAAACCTACGTCTGCCACATCTTCTTCCTGAGCGTCTCTGAATAAGTATTTCTCATTGCCACACACATTTGAAATACCAAGGTATTATTGCCTGGGGAAACCAGGCACAGAAACTGTGATTTCCTCAAGATCATAAAAGTATTCTGGGAGAAGAGTCAGGATTTCCACTATTGGGAGAAAGCACTTTTCGTGTACATCTGTCCCCAGAAATGGCACAAATTGTTTTTTCCTGTTGGAAAGAGAAACTATGGAATAAAGAGGTAGACTTTAAGCTTATCTTCGTGTGGAATTGAATTGTCTCCTTTGTATCAGAGAGAAGCCAGCTGGGTTTGTAACTCGTACTGCTGATGCCACTGTATAGGCAATCATCACACAAAAGTATCATAATGAATGGGTGGCTGGAGTTAAACCTTCTGGCAAGAAGAACCATGGGTACTCACTTCTGTCTCCACAAAAGAAACAATTTGAAATGTGAGTTTTAAGCAGGCTGCATGCCCTGCACCTCCTGCTGCTTAATTGATACCTTACACTGGCAAAGTACGGTTGGTACATCTCTCACTCCCAACAAATCAGGTACAACTACAAACTCTTCTAAAAGAAAATAGTTTTGTTCACATTTACAGTGCTTATTAAAGCTTGTCAGAAAATTAAATTTCTGATAAATCCATGTTGGTGTTCTTCTCATGAGAAGTAAAAAATTTCCTTTTGGTTTGTTTGTTTGTTTGTTTGGGGCATTTGGGGGAGTTTTTTCTCTTTTTAGAGAAATAGGAGAATCTCGTGCCTCCATGCCATCCGATTTGAAACACTGAAGATTGCTTTGATACTGAGCAACATTTGCCTGCACTGCTGCAGTGCGTGTGGGGACTGGCATCCAGACGCCTCATCTCTTACAGAATCTGAGCTGAGCTCACCTATGTTTCCCAGGATCTCTGTGACATTTGATGCTGAGAAGGGAACCATGTGATCTATGGGAAAAAATGTTTGAAAGTGAGGGCCAGCACAAAAAAGGCTGCGAGTAGAAGGCATGCACTTCCCATAGGGTAATCCACTGATCTAAGGAGCTCCAAATTTAGGCAAAGCTGAAAAGAAAGAATAAGGCACAAAATATTTTGGCTTTTGCCCAGGTAATCATGTTAACTCAGAAATCTCATATCCTTACCACAAAGTAATTTTTTAATTTGGAAGATGTCAGCTGTAAGTCCCTTGCCCACTTACACTTTCAGTACTTTTTAGGGGAATAACTACAGCTATGCACACATCTATTGAAACACCTTGATTCTTCCTCCTGATCTACAGTCCCCGTAGCTCATGCCTCCCCAGGGTTCAGTGGGTCCCTCCAGTACAAGCGAGAATCACAGATATACCTTATTACATTCCATACAACATTCCTGGTCTTTCCTAAGGCTTGTCCAGCTAATTCCCTCTTCTATCTTGGTGAAAAAAAAAAAATATTATCTTTAACAATCTTGAAAGTAATGCAGACTGGCAGTAGAACATCCTTTTCTTCAAAACCTTGTTGCACAAGATTTTGATTGTGCAGCAACTCAGTGGTCATTCATTTATTCCCTTGCCGACATCACTGTCAACAAGCGGCTCCTAATTTCCCACCTGATACAGGCACACCAAGTGAAGAAGCTGCCTGCAGGAGAAATTAAAAGAACAGCAGCTCACAGTGATTATGTCATTCAGTGCTGTGTTGATTAAGCTGGAATGATAAAAACAAGGACAAATATTCTAACCCGTTCCTTCATGTGCAGTCTTTTCACCTGCACGTTTTCTTTCAAAGCAGCAAGCAGAATAATCTTTTTATTAAGGATCACTTCAACAAAAAACTGGCTTTTCTTTCTCATATGGCCCATTGCTGTTATTGTTAAATTATCTTGAAATTGTTTTACTGAGGCTGTTGCTTTAAAATAAACCTGTCCCACAGACACAACAAAGCCCACAGACACGAGCCATCTGCAGCCAAACTGCTGCTAGGACCTCTCAGAGCAGGCTGAGACACGCTGCCCATTATAGAGCACCTGATTCTCTCTGTAAATGTGAAACCTGCTAACACAGACATCCTCCTCAAATTCTCATCTGTATGTTTGCTCTAGAACTGGCTGATGCTTCCCTTCCCAGTGTGATCACATACTGCTGTGGAAACTGGCCATGTATTTTACCAGGTTCTATCTTAAGAAATCTCAGGTTTTCTACCTGTGACAGCCACTGGAATATCTGTCAGATGATTTTTCCAAGATCCTAAAATACCCATATTTTCCTGAATTACCAAAGCAAGGCATTTGTGGGTTTGAGATTAAATGTTCATGTTAATTACTTCATCCCTGCACAGGAATCTATGTTATTAACCCACTGCTGTGATTCAGGGATCTTAACTCCTACTCCCCTCAGCAGTGCTGAGCCTGTAGGGAAAACTGATGTCTTCCATCACAAAGTGAGTGAGTAAAGTAGGCCTCGCACTTCTGTCCACCCAAGAAATGGAAAAATAAAAATATCTATTGTCCATTAAAAAAAAAAGATAATTGGAAATCAAAAGCTCAAATAAATATAGATGGCAGACTGCAAGAAATAGTGAAATCACAAACTCCTTTCATAAACAACCACTTCCTGAATAACCCCTCGCTCTCAGAGTATCAGCTATGATGCCTTCTACTTTCCTACATCAATCACCCTCCACTTTTGTGGTATCTATGCAAAAATCAGAGCAACTTTAAGTCCCTCCCCAAAGCCAAAAGAAACTATGAATGCTGAAACCGGTAGGAGAAGCTTCATCTCAGCCATCAGAGTTCTAGCAGGTAATGATTTAGCAACTTAAAATGAACTATCCCTACACCATGCTTATCTCCTCACTGCCATGTTCAAGGTCTTGAAGGCCTAATGAGCATGATTTTATTACTGGAGATAAAATGTAATGGTACCAGAGAGTTTCACTCTGCCCAGCACTACAATTGTATTTGGCTGTACCTCTCATTAAGTGTGGATGAACAGCAATGGCTGAGACCATTTTCTCTACTGAAGTGCCACTACTGACATTTATGGCTCCAATGAGTAGCACTAACTTTTGTTTCAGTGTTGTTAGGTAAACTTAAACTTCCATGCTTACAAGACAGCAAAATACTTTTTGTCAGGAGGGATGACACTCTACTGTCATGTCCTCCATATTGAGGAAATACCAAGCAGGGCTGAAATGGCTTGAAGGTGGAAGTGTTCGTGAATGATAATCACTGAAAAATGTCTGTGACTGACTGTGTAGAGGGATCTGTTCCCTCCCCTGCAAGAACATTAGTTTGCATGTGCTCTGCTATGACTAATAACGGATGATTCTGGTTCAATCAAGACAAGCTATTTTAAAATCTTGGTGCTTGCCTTGGGATTTAGACCTCTGGAAGGGCAAAATGCTTCCTTGTCAGTGGTCAGATTGCTGGTTGGATTCATGTTTCTGAGGCACTCAAGTATTTTCCATTAATAGCAGAGCTGAGTATCACATAATTTTAAAATTATTTATTATTAATATTTTTAATAATATGTAAAATTTTAATTATTCATACTATACTGTGAGGCAATGATCCTTGTTTGCAAAGAGGAGAGGAAGAAAGGATCAGGTCTTTCGGTAATACTTGTGGATATTCCAGATGTTATCTTCTCCAGCTGTTCTCCATGTCCTACATGGAGGTTTCTGTATTACCAGCAGTTTATTACAGCTTCGCTTCTGCTGCAGCTTGCAGCCTGATATACACACGGAAGTATTGAGCAGTCAACAACATTTCCTTCTGATGAGAAGGTAACTCCTGGCAGGAACATGTTAATCCCCTGCTTCCTCTTCTGGAGGCAGAGTCCATGGAGATTTAAACAATGACTGACCTCAGGACCTCATCTGAAAGTATTTGAAAGAGCTGGAGCAAAATAACACATTTCAGTAGGGTCTCTTAAATTCCAGACAAATCCACAGGGCATGTCTGTACTTAGTGGATTTTAGAAAGAGCAAAACTACACATCACAGAAGTGATGGCAAGAGCAACCCTGACCCTGCCAGTTCTCTTCTAACTCTGTGCTGCTCACCTGTAAGATGACCTTTCTTTACCTTCAGGAGTATATCTGAATTTAAATATTATATCTGTATCTGGACTGCCAAATGTCTTCTTCCATCCAGAAGAGATGTTTTACAGAAACACCAGTGCGTGTGTCTCTGTGTGTGTATGCGTGTGTGTCAGTGTGCATACATCCATATTTTAGCATCACATTAAATAGACATTTTTCTGAGTTTGGGTTTGTTTTTTTTTCAGTAAGTAGACAAGCAGAATTTTCTTTCTGACTCTGTTAAACACTGAAGTGGCTTTGTTTTTTTGTTGTTGTTTTGGCTTATTTAAAGCACGACTTGGCTCTCTGTGAGTAAGAGAGAATGCTTGTGTCTGGAGGGGCTTAAAAAGTTTAGGATTTATATACTTCAAGAAGAAGAAAGAAAAAAGACCAGAATTGGATTTAACTAGAACCATTCTTGATTTGCATACTAAAAGGTATCTGACAAGTGTAGTGGTGCAGCCAAATCTCACTAAAGGGTTCTTCCTTTCTTTGCCCACTCAAAATGACAAAACTGTCACAAAGACAGATCTTCAGAGACATCCCAGCTGAAGCTGTTACCAAAGGCACAAAAGTCTTTAGAAAGACAAGTATTCTTTCTCCTGTCACTTCAACACCCAGAATACCAGCCAGTCTCACAAACCATATCTAAGGTCAGTGCACAGGAGCTTCTTCCAGACAAGAGGCTTGAAAAGATATCTGCCATGAATGTCACTGATCTTTTTTTGATTGCGTTGTGCTGAATCTCTTTGCAGATTCTTTGTCTGCAGAAAGGGTCATGTTCTCATTGGCGTGAGTCCCCTGGCTGCAGGTTTTCCCTCTGCTTTGAAAATCTGCAATATTTCGGTCCTGGAGTAGTTAACATAAGGACAAAGGAAGCAAGAGAGTACACGTTCAACTTTGTTCACACTGAAAAATTTGTGTATGACATTTGACCAGACACAGTTGGGTTTCAATGAAAGATGCATGAATCAGGTGAAAATAAATGCAGTATCTCTCCATAAGTCAGGTAAACTTTTCTGTGCAGAGTAGCTGGGAGTTCCAGGAACAAGAAAGAGCCTCATTCTATCCTGAAAGCTCTGCAATGTTAGTCACAGTCTGGAATATGTATATGAATACATGTGGAAGCTTACATGTATATAGGATAGAATAGAATATTTCAGTTAAAAGGGACCTGCACTCATTACTTGGTTCATCTGCCTGACCTCTTCAGGGCCGTCCCTGAAGTTTGTCCAAATGCCTCTTAAACACTGACAGAGTCAAGGCATCAGAAACCAGAAGAGCTCAGCACCTCCCTCTCCTCTTCTCCTTCTCAGGAAAGTGCAGAGAGCAGCGAGGTTACCCCTCAGTCTCCTCTTCAAACTGCACAAACCCAGTGCCCTCAGCACATATTATGCAAGCAACATAATGGGGGCGGAAGAGGAAGGGAAAGAAAGATTCAGAAATATGATTAACTTCCGAAAATTCTACTTAATACCCAGGTAAGTGTTGAGCATTTTCACCCTACACTCATTGTAGAGGTTATGAAGAGCTATAGGTACCTCCAGAGGCTAATTTAGTTCACTGCTCTCTTATTAAGCAATTTGACTTTATCAGGTAAGGAGAAATCTGGACTTTCAACTTGCCAATAATCTTTAAATGAGCACCTGAACTCCCTCTGCAGTTTGAGATCTACAAAATGTTTCTTCAGCTCCCATCCAAAATGTTTGCATCTTGTGTCGCACAACTTCCTGGGAGAATATTCCTGCTGCTGTTCTTGGCAAAAGAAATCAGGCAAAAATAGCCTTTAGACTGTTAACTTGCTTCAGGCTTTTTAAATGTTTTCTGGGGAAAAAAAACCATGCCTGTTCCTACATTCAGTATTCTGGTGAGCTTTGAAATATACTTAGATTTTATTTTTAAATTTATTTAATCCACCAGGACTCAACAAACACAGTGGGCTGCTCTGACTAGAAAGATTTTGTTTTGCATTCCTGACTTAAAACTAAAATAAATGTCACTTTAGATTAACCTCAGATTCTTGTTTAAATAGATTCCATTCCATTCCATGAACTAAGCAAAATATAAATGTTTAAAGAAAAACAACCGAATGAACAACCTCTCCATTTTTGTATAGTTTTAATGCTACATTTTCTTTTACCTCCTGATTGTTTTCCTCAGTATTTCTTTTCATAATAGTTGAAATTCAAATGATAATTTAAGGTTTATAATTTAAACTTATTTATTCAGTTAAAAAAAAAAAGCTTTGTCACAATTCATTAGTACCATAATCTAGATCATGCTAATTTTTACATGATACATATCAGGATGAGAAATCATAAATGGACATGATTTTTCTTCCCGTGAAGTTCGAATGTTAATTTATATCAAAGCAAGGCAATTTAGGAACAGATATTCCTTTCAAGAGCTGTGCTACAGGTATATTAGTAAAAGAGACTAATTTTCTTGGTAAGTTGATCCAGAGAAAATGCACTTCTGTGACAAAAACAAACACCTAGGACCCTTGGGAAGCTTGGGGGCTTTCTGAAGGCACATTCACAACCTGAATAAGTCACATCATGATTTCATCTCTCAGTTGCCACGTACATAGAGTGGTGAAATAATCACGCCTACTTCAAAAAGGAGAACGCAAGTGCGCTGTACTTTATAAAAGTCAGAGGAAGAAAACAAGTTAGAGAATACAGGCAAGGGACTGGCTGTGAAAACCAGGTTGCAAAGTCTTTTCCTGGTGAGGGTCTGATCAGAAATGGAGCATGGGAAGAGCTGTCCCACAAAGTGATGCATTCAATGTCAAGCCGAGTTTTTCCCACATGTAGACACTTCAAAGAGCTCATGTGTTCAAGGTGGACAGCTTGGTGGCAGGCTCTAAAATATTCCTGCTCTTTTTCATGTCTCAGTTAGACCCTTTTTCATGTCTATAAACAAGTTGACTCAGAAGAGACATCCCAACCTGCAAGTAGGACCTAAGCTGAGCCAGCCAACGTTGTACCCACTGTACCAGTTCAAGTGGGAGGAACCAGCTCTCCCACTGGAGAGGACATTTCCCACCTTTCTCCCAGCTCTGGCTTCTCACCCCTGCTCCCTGCATGGTCCTTTCTTTTACAATTCTACAAGCATCTGTGTGACTTTTTTGCGAGCTGATCAGGTGAAAAACAACTTTAGAAAGGGCTAATTTCCTTGTCCCAAGCTGGGTTTTCTGCCAATTTCTTAAGCTGAATTTATTCAGAAGGGGTTAGAGTTTATGTAATCATACAGGAGGAAATTCAGTGAAAGAAGCAAAAATGGGAGAAACACCAGATTTTAAGAAAGTTAAATTCCTTCTCGATATTCCTCTTTTAGATTTGTAATTCAGCCTTCTGTGTTTGATGTGATAAATCTGAACTTCAATATCCCTACAAACCCACTTTCTTCTCCTTGAGCATTTGTAAATGCTGTGAAAGCCATTATCCATGCCTATTGACAGGCAGTATGTGTAGATAGAATATAGTTTATGTGTACACAGAGAGACATGAAGTTTATGGGAGGAACAACGTGGAAGATGTAGTTCTCCTCAGGTCCCCATGCGGATCAAGTAATGGTTTGGTTTTTTTCACCAGATGCACCTTGCAAAGCAATGCAAGTTGAAGTTCAGCCTTATGAAGTGGTACCAGAAGCTTTGACAGACACAATGTGAATGACACAAATGCCGCACCGGACTTAGGCATAGCCATCAGATTAAACAATGTTGAGGGGAAGGAGGGCTACCATCCTCACACTTCCATAATAGTATGAATTAAATTCATTGGCCTACTTGGAGATTAAAATGGGTCAGACCTGTAAGTTTTGTTCTGTCTGAAGATTTATTCAAGAGGATATAAATACTACCAGGCAAACTTTCCTTCTTAGCATTTCATATATTGTTGGTGCAAGCAGGAGCTGGAAAAGCTAGGAAAAAAAAATCCTTACTACTTCCTAGGGAACAGTTGTGTTCTTCGAATTTTTTTTTTTTTACATCATGTCTTTCTTCTTTCTCTTTTTCTTGAACATCTAAAGATAGTTCACACATCTATTTTGCCCATTTGCATACTAGAGGGGCATGGAAGTCCACATAAAGTAAAATCTTACCTTTGGTTTTGAGACAGATGATCAGTGAGTGATAAACTCACACATTAAAAGCACCTATCAAGTTATATATTTATGATTTTACCACATGCATGCCATTAACCCATGGATTAGTACTCCTTCAGGAATATAGGATATGATATATATCCGGAATCCGTCATGTTTCCAATCAAACTAAAATGACTTCTACTTTCATATGCACATTTCTACCTAATTAGTAAATGAACTGGTTTATGTATTTATCATCTAACAACCTGAAACCTGAGATTCACCAGGTCTCTAAGTGCAGACAAAGACTGATCTGCAGTATACAAGTCTAAGTAAAATCCCCCAATCTCCCTCCGAGCTCGTAACTTAAATGCTGACAACTTTTCCCAGCAAAACATCTCTTGTTCACAATCTGTAAGAACATTTCTGTGAAGAATAAATATACCTGTTCCACTCTCTGAGAAGTGTCCATATGACCTATCAACACACATCCTTTCCACGTTAGGTTGGAGAAAGTGCTGGAAGTGTGACACCACGGAACAAGGACACTGAATAATCCTGACAGCGAAAGGTCAGGTTCTTTGAAGGAACGAGATACCATGGGAAGCAGCTAGTACTTTTTCTAGTCTTCCTATAAAAGTATTGATTAACACTGAAATCTGGTTGTACAGTTTACATATGCAATAAAAATTGTTACTCCTCTCATCATGGGGGCCTCATTCATGTCAACATCTTCTGTAGGCAGGATCCTGTGCTGTGACAGGAATGTATACATCCACGTCATAATTGCATCTATACCTATCCTTACCTTGAATCTTTTAGAGTTAAAAGAAGCGATAATGAAAAGGTGGGAAAAGGAAGTACCATTGTCCCTGCTTTACAGACAGAGAACTGAAAGAGAATAAACCCACCTCATCTTCAGCACCTGAAGTCATTCTTGCAGTCAATATGTAGTTAGTTTATGTTATGAAACATTTAAACATAATTTGCTAAGGTCATACAGCAAGTCTCGTGAGGATCCCATCTCCCACATCCTCTCATAGTAATCCAGTGAGAGAACACTTTTCCTTTCCCTTGCTAATATTGTTCACCACGCTAAACCATCAGAGAAGTCACTATATTCTCTGAGCATCACTTAGGCCTATAAGTGTTTGCTGCCCCAGATCTATCTCCCAGCCACACAGAAAGAACTCTTAGCAGTTCTATCCACTTCCTTGTTGCTGGTATGTCAGGGTAGTGGTACAAATTCATTGCTGCTTGTCAGCTGTCTGGCATCTGCTGACGATCTCTACAGGAAAAGTGAGGGGTTGTATTTAAATATCTGTCAGCAAATATGGCAAAAGACATGAATACTTCTCTGGGATTTGCAATGACCTTTTCATTTGCCTTGAAGAGTTGTCTTCCTCTGATCAAGAAACTAATTAGATTGCTGAAACTTGCTGTACATCTCTATCACTGCATCAGGGAAATCCTTTTCTCCTTTTGACAATCACTCTGCAGGACATTTCCACTCTTCCTAGATGCCTGTGGCTACAAATGGTTACACTTTCTCCGTAGCTGAAGACTCTCTATGGAGAGAACTGGGCTGTTCTTGTCAGCTCAGGAGGGCTGTGTGCAGGTCTTATCTGTGTGCCCAGCAGGGCTGCTCTCTGGAGAAAGGCATCATTTCCTGTGTTCTCAGTGCCAGTAATATGTATCCCAGTGCACATTCAGCTTGGTCATAAAACTTCTCTTTGCTTACAATAACTATGAAAGCACTAAGTGCATTAAATTAAAATACTGTTAAAGTGGTTTATGGGAACTCCTCATAAATAATCAAGATCTAACTCCTGGGAAAACACTGTATTTCATGCAGTTTTGTTCCTTGCTGTCTAGAGAGAAGGCAAGCTTCATAAATATGCACCTTCTCTATTAACGGTTACAATTCTTGCCTTTCTTTGAGAAACTTTTCTTCCTTTTTGCAGACTTCCCACTTCCAAAAGACAAACACACAACTGTGTGGGTCATTACAATCCTGAACGCTGCTGGTGTTCTGGGCATTCAGAAACCCATGTCTACATGCATCTTAGATTGCTTCAATTTTGAATTCTTAAATGGAACCCTGAGCCTGAATGTCCCGTTGCTGGCAATATCAGTTCCCAGTGATGCAGCTGGTGAACCTCTAATTGTCTCATTAGTCCATGTGACCTTTAATGGCCGGGGTTTTGGGATCCCCAGATGTGGTGACACAACGGTGGTGTCTCCTGTCACTGTGTGCTCACTGTCTGTCTGCCAGCACTCCTCCCCTTGCTGGCGCCCACGTGTGAGTGTGACAGGGACTCATATGGAAAGAGGGACAGACAGACAGAAAAGCTGATGCATAGATACTCTCTCCTGTGCTTCAAAAATCTTCATCTTCTCAGATGAGAAACTATTTCTCTCTGTCTAAAAAGAGGGAGGGGGAGAGAAAGGCTTGAAAAGGAGATCTCTGTTTCGTGAATGCTTTCATCTAATCCTTCAGTGTTTTATCACTTATCCCTAGATTTAAAGGACTAAAAATTATGATTCCACAGGAAATTAGACCTAAATTACATGCCAGTGGAAATCAATATGCAACCAGCCTTAACTATAATGCTTCTTACACTCTCCAATATTATTTATATTGTATATAGATACTTGACTTAGTCTTTATCCTCTTTTAATAGAGACTTCTCATTAAAATGTTTTGGAGTTGGCTTGGTTTAATTTTGTGTGCTTTTCTCGAATCTTTTTTTTTTTTCTCCTGTCTCTGTAAATTGTATTCTGGTTTACAGAGGAAAGAAGTTAATTTTCTGAAGCTGAGATGCTCTTTATATGACTAAATTTTAATATTACTCTAAATTTCTCCTTTTACTTCTGCGCTTCACTTTACTTGGCAGATGGAAGGGAGGGAAGTAAAAGGGGAGGAGAGGTAAAAATACTTCAAAATATCCCCAGGAAAGAAACATGTTTATTCTCTGAAACTTAAGTACCTTCAAAAATATTTTTAATAATAATTTCTAATGCATAGAAGCTTTTTACATTATCATCTGTCAAACCAGATAATTGATTTTAAAAGTTACTGACTATTTTCCAGGACAGATCTGGTTCAGAAGTCCCCACGCTGTGAATTTTCAGGGCTGTGGGATGTTTCATGCCATTATATACCACAGAGCACTCATATTTTCTGAGGTCATTACATTTGTATTTACGTTCTGTATTTACAAAACCTTTGCCACACTGGCATTCCTAATCTGGATCTGCCCAATGGCCCAGTCCTCTCTCACCAACCATGACCAGAACCATCTGCTCCCAATAGGAGAAGCAAAAATTCAGCTTCTGCAATAACCTACCCAGGATGAATGCTCCTGCCCAGCCACCATTAGTTAGTTAATCTACTACAACAATTTTTAAAATCACATAATGAGCAATGGGCCAAATGACTTTAAGAATGCTGCATCAGTAAAAGGTGTTATTTAGTTGGTTGCAGCTGAGCAATGCAGGTGATCAGCCAAAGCACCACAAATGGATGAATTCACAGTACAAGACAACACTGTAGTTAATTTATTTTCCTTTAAATTCTTGCTGGATCCCTTTGACAAGCAAGATGTGTCAGACCAGAAAATGACCATGATATCATTGCCCAGAGGAGCAGGCACGTCTATTTGGTTATGATCATATTCTAATAATTTCCCAATAGTCATAAAGCTGAGCATAGGGATCTCTGATGGATGGGTTTAATGGACTGACACTGATCAAAGCAAAAATGTGAGTTAGGTACTATGAGCAAGGGTCTAACTGAGACTCATTAGGGGATGCAAAAGTCTCCTGAGCTGGACGCTCCATCAAACAAGTCACTTAAAACCACACTGGAGAGACGCAATGAACTGTTCAAATGTTCTGCTGAGGAGCGAAGAGACATACAAGAATGGAAGGAAACATCCAGGCACTCAGCACTTCATTTGCAGGCAGCAGGAATTTAGGATGGGAATCTATGCTAGATCAAAGCATTTAAGTAGAAATATCCACTGGGTGCCTACACTGGGGCAAGGTGTTTAAAAACCTGCTGCAGTCAGTGTACACTCCAGTCCTTCTAAAGCAGACAGTGGCTGGTGGGCTGAATGAGCAGCTCTGCAGTCTTCAAAACACGTTCTTTATTGACTTTTCTGGAAGGTCAGACATCATTTCTCATCTTGATATGTAGGATAAAGTTCTTAATTTTCAAATGAATTTCAGCTCTTTCCCAAGAGGGACTGTCACTCTGTGGACATCATTGAACAGCCACTAAAACAAACACCATGTGCTCCCATGAATCTGAACTCTAAAAGGTGTGTAATTTATGAGGAGAGTAATGGTTCAGTGTGGTGTTCTGGATGAATGCATGCAGGGCCATTTGTCCTGGGCTGTCCAGTGCAGGCACATAGGTTTGGCAGATATGACACAGGACTCAGAGAAGGGCAGTGACATTCTAGAACAATAGCTGGTGACCAGCCATGATACCACAGAATATCTTTAGTGACACCATATTCCTATGTTTAAACAATCACATTTTCAATTCTCAATATGGGAAACTGCTGTCTTTTATTAGTGCTTAATTCCTCTGTTGATAAGGAACCATTCTGTTCTTTCAGGTAAGGGAACTAACCTATTCAGGATCCAGAGCTGCGTTTGATATGGTGCAGCATGGGAATATAGCAGTTACATTGCAGAAAATCATTATTAGTAGAATAACTACAAGGCAAGTATTATTAGAGAAGAGATTACAAAGGCATGTGTTAAAATGAGAAATATTTAGCTGAAGGGAAGTTATTTTTGGAATTCCCTAGAACTGGCGTCAGGGTGATATTTCTTTGGAAATGTAACATAAAGAGGCTGTGCTTGTGAAATTTGCTGCAATACAGGGTTAGAGGCATTGGAAAAAATTAAAGAAAATCCAAATATTACTAGTATGAATGAGATGACTTTAAGGTCTGTAGTAATTGAAATCAGATGATTAAAGTTCAAGTACTCATCGCCAGAAAGTATAGTCAATATTCTTATCGAAAATAAGTAATATTTATTCTTGAATCTTTTTTTAGGAAATGACAGAGGAAAAGTAATATTTAGATAAATATGTCAACAGTAGTTTGAGCAAGAGCCACTTGGGTGATGCGACCAAGAAAAATGTAAATATTTATTTGTATATATACAGATTCCTCCAGGAGAAAGTATTTAATGTCTCTGCAAAAGATATTAGAAAAAATGCACAGGTTTTTGCCAGCTGTAGCCTAGAAAAAACATACTCTGGACTACAAACATAGAAGGGAGACGGGAACGAGCAGAGAAATTCAGAAGCAGTTGTGAAAAAGGGGGTTTTAAAGACAGTAGAGACACTAAGTTAATTTTGTTTCATCTGGTGGAACAAAATCCAAGAGGAGGCAGAATAATTTTGCTGAATTAAACATCTGTGAGCAGTCACAGACTCATTTGTTGGAAGGCATTGCCAGGGCTCCTCTTGTCCAGCCGCAGCTCGAGTCAGTACGGTCAACATCAGCAGCCCAGGGCAGCCACGGCTCTGTCAAAACAAACCTTATAAAACAGTTAGGATGGGGATGCCACACCTTCCCTGCTGGTCATTGCCAACAAACTCAGGAAATTCTTTCCTAATGCCCAGCCTGAACCTCTCCAACCACAGCTAGTGACCATTTCCCACTGTTATGTTCTCTGGCAGTACTAAGAGCATTCACAGATCACCTTTGTCTCAGAAAAAAAGAAGGAATATTTGAGCTAAGGAGGATACAGTCCTAAAGGCGTGGATATAAATCTGTCTTGAGTAAGTCAAAATTAGAGGAACTTTTTCTCTGTTAATGGTCTGGGGCTGTAGAACAGATTTTGGTCAGGGAGCATGGGAATCCAAAAAAGGTAAGACAATTCATCAACCTTAAGGTGACACAGATTAATAAATTTCTGACTGCAAATCAAACACCTTTTGGTTAGGATGTGGAAGAGTCTCAGGCTTTGTGATGTCTTTCCAGATCTCTGTTCTGCAGGCCCAAGTTTCTCCCATAATTTTCCCGATCTAATAAAGCAAAGACTTTGCAAATCTTTGCACATTTGTCATTAGATGCAACTGCTGCTGGTTATATTACCAATTATGGTTAATGATTTTAACACAGTCCAAGTGTTAAAACTTGCTGAAACTGCCAACCAACTAGACCATGAGTCTGGCAGGGTTACACAGGAGTAGAAAGGTGAATCACTATCAGAGGGCTGCACTGGATCACTGTTACAGCAAATTGTCCCCTGAAATTCCTCACAAACCCTTCATGGAGACAAATATTCATTGCAAGAATAGATTCCTTTGCAAGGATATTTTCTACAAAGCTGATAATATCAGCTTAATATCAGCTATAAAATGCACACAGAATTTCTTTTACATCAGGGATATGATTGTTTCTAGGAATGATTTTTTTCATGGGTGACCTTGTGCAGTACTATTCAAGAGTTTTTCCAGCACTGAAATAGAGTTATAAACATGTCTCAGCTTTATATATACATAGGTATTACAAAAACTAATAATTCTGATGATGCCTTTGAATGGAAAGGAAATCAACATTGATTACTTGCCAAATGATACTGGAATATTATAAGATGTGGAAGTTACTTATTCATAACAAATTCCCTCATTTTATTTGTTCTCAGGAAAAAAAGTCTTGTTCTTTGGCATTTTCTTTCTCCTGCTTCTCTTTTTTTCAGTCTCTTCTTCATCTGTGACACAAAAGCATTTTCTTTGCAGAGACATTACTTTATTAATTCAGGATTATTCATTTGTGACACTATTTCCCTCAGCTTCTGTCTGAATACCTTTATTCCAGACTCTTTCTCACATTTTGAAATTACAATATAGTACTGAAAAAGAACAGTTCTTGAATTTTTCCCCTTCAAGAAATAAAATAAATTAATAAAGAGGTCAGACAACGCTGTTTGCAGGTGTTTCTGTGTGAAACAATTGAGATTATTGTATAAAAGGAAATGGAATGAGATGAGTTTTACTGAATTCCTTGGGGAAATCATTCAATACACACTCTTATCAAAGTCTAATAATGGCCCTTCTGCTGCCTGTTTGCTTTGATGAAGCTGATAATAACAGAAATCTACATTTATTTGCATTTTTTTTTCTGCTAGAATTCACTGAGGCATCTCCAAATGTAATTTTAAAGTATTAACGCATGTAGATTTGTGAGTTGCATTTGTGAGTTGCATTAAGTAGTAAGAAATCAGACACAAACCCATGAGACACAGTCCCCAGGGCTGTGCTTCACCCCCTGCATACTTTCTGAGGGTCACCAGACGTGGTTACTCCTCTCTGTTTCTGGTATCCAGTCAGAGTCAGAGCAGCAAGGGAGCATCAAGAAGGACAGAGTGAGCTGCTAAATTAATGCTTTTGCAGCTTTATTGAGGCAAGCTATAAAGATGTAGTAAGGAGGTGGAAATCTACCATAGCTCCCTTCCCCAGGATCATGTCTCTGTCTAGAGACATTAATTCACTAACATTTAAATCTCAGAGCCCAGATATGACCCCACCACCTAAGTTTCCAAAGGTTTCATACAGGAGGCAGAAGACTGTGGTAGACATCACGTTCTGGTTCAAGTCCTATCACTAGCTTAAAAACAACCCAACTACTGCCAAAATCTGGAAGAATCCAAACCAAATGCTAATGCCCTAAGTTTTGTTTACTTTGCATTACTTGGTTCTCTGTTTGAAAATATTATTTTCTGAACAGTGAAGGAAACTGATTTAACTATTGCAATGGATATGAAAAAAGTTGTGAAAATTTTCTGGTTTGGAAAACAGTTTTCTAAAGAAAGTGTTCCTGAGAAAACAGGTTCTCATCAGAATGCCAGTTTGAATGCCTCTGCTCAGATCTAAAGATGGCTTCAAAGACAGAGTCTAGGAGAAATCACTGAGAGAAATCACCACACTGCAACTGGCACAGTCACATCCTTCTAACCAAGATTTCAGCATAATACTCTCGATAATCTGCATCATTAGTTCTTTCTTCCCATATTTTCTTTCATTTCTATAAATCCCTCCTTGTCACACAGCTACTGCCTGCAACATGGCAACAGCTGCTCGTGCTAGCTCCACGTGCTTTATTCCATTCCTCCAGTGAGGATTCTGCATTGACTCAGTTCTCTTCCTCTCAAGAGCCTGAGACAAACTTCGTGGCTTCCAAAAACTTCCCCAATCAATACCTCCTAAGGTCCCTGAAGTGCTGTAATCTGAATCAAGGTCTGTGAAGCAAAACTGAAAATGAGCTCAGCAGGGTTTAGCCACAGCCTGTTATCTGTCACAGGAGGGTTTGTTTTTTTCTGCATGGTTTGGGGGTTTTTTTGGTTGCTCTTTGCAAGTTTGTTTTTCACTAACTTTCACTTCTCAAAAGTCAGCTCCTGGTTCTGAATCTTCAAGCTGCAGCCGTGCACCACAAAAGTGCCAATCAGACTTTGAGCTCAATAATCAAAATACTTCTGATTTCTTCGGATCTCCCATAAACAAAAGATGCATCTAGGCTGAAAGCATCTAATTTTATGTGTTTAGCTTTATTTTTCTCCTTCGTTGCAATTTGAAATAGTTGTTGGAACAGAGACAGATTTTCTGGTAAGATGGTGCATCCTTACAAGGCAAAGGAAAACCTCAAGTGATTTTTTCTCTATTCCTCAAGGAATGATCCATTCATTTTAAGGCTTGATTGAGAAGCTTGTCTGCAGCATTAGATTATTTACATCCAATCCACCAGTCACAGCTAAAAACATCCATGAGATATTAGGAAACACAAAAAAAATTCCAATCAGAAAAGTAATTCCATGGTTATATGTTTTTACTTACACAACTACAATTTAAGAATACATTCACAATGCAATTATTCTTTTATTTTTACACACAAAGCTAAGAGGAGGACCACTGGCTTGTGAGCATTCATGCTCAATTATTATTATTTGGTGAGATAACCATATTTACATTTTGGCATTGCTTTGATATCTGGGGACATGCACTTTGGGTATTGCTGAATTGCCTCTGGAACAACCAAAGAACCACTAGGAGATTCTCCTGTGTAATCTCTAAAGTTTATTTCCTGGATACATGTAAATCATCTTGCCTTATCAGGTGGGAGATGGCAGTATTCTGTTTCCTCTCTGTCTGATGCAGATTAACTTGGCAGTCTGTGCATGAGACTGTTCCCAGTAAAGCAGGGAGTGGTGGGTTCTGCCCTACGTGTCCCAATAAGCAGAGCTGAACACAAGAACATCCTCGCATCCCTTACTCTGAAATGTGGTCTCTGTGGCTCTCGTAGGCGCTAATCATTCATCCAGGGCTCAACAGGTAAGTTTTCAGCTCCTTTGAGAGCTAGGAAAGAATAACATAATCAATATTTTCCATTCCTGAAAAATCTAAATCCAGTAAAAACCATTTTTTTCAAAGCAAAAAGCCATTTGACACATGTTCTTTAAGGAAGGTTGCGGAGTCAGAATTTGCTGGTTTTACATTTCAAAAGCGAGAATTTCCAGGGATTCTTCTGTCCAAATCTGTTTTAAATTCAACAGTGACTTGCATTTTTTGCAATACAAGAAGTTAGAAACAATTTCAGACTCTGAAATATTTAGAAGAAAAGGTTTTATTGGGGTGAAATATTTTAAATTTTTTTTATTAAAAAAAAATTTAAAAAGCAGCTGCTTTTGTGGGTTAGTTCAGTATCAGGTCAGGATACAGCCAGGGACACGAGCAAATAGATTAATTGTCACCCAGCTCACATAAATTAGAAATCATTTTCTATTTTTCTACCCTTGTCCTTCTGAATAAAATTAAATGTGATGGGGAAAAAATTGTGATCTTGTAAAACTGTTTCTGGGTATTCACTATAGCTAAATATAAAACTTGACCATCACTTTATTTTTGTTGGGTTTTTTGGTTGGAGTTTTCTGGTGTTTGCTTTTTGTTGTGGGGTTTTGGGTGTTTTTTAATTGAGCAATTTCTATAGCCAGACTGTTCTCTTCTGAGTCAGGGTTCAGAAATAAAAGCCAGCTTGCAGCAAATTCATCAAGTACCACAAGAAGGAACATTTATAACAAGTGATACTATTGCAGTGAGCAGGGCTTAAACAAAGCTGAGTGATTCTATTTCAGGACTGCAGAGTCTATCCATCCTCTTCTATGAATAGTTATAATGGAGAAAAAATCATTATTAGATTTGTTTGTGCTTCGTGTGTGGTGTCTGTATTTTGTACATCTGTCAGTGTCACTGGAAATAGCTAATTCATGTGCTCTCTGCCTGAAACCTACTCTAACAAATGTAAGAGTACTGAAACAAATGTTATGGCTGTAATACAAATCCTGGTTGATGGGTTTTAGTAATAGAAACACAGGGAGGGTGTTGCCAGCTGCAATCCCAGCTTCTGATAAAACTTCAGTGGCTGACTTTATTCATGTTCAAAGTAAAGAGATTTAACAGCAACCAGAATTAGCCACACAGAACTCATCTCTAGGTTCAATCTGGGTGAAATATTAAGGAAGATGCACACAGAGTGTAATTTTAGTGGCATAGGACAGCAGGAGCTGCCATGGTACCCAAGCTGCCACCCCAGGCAGCAGTCCAGGGAACACGAGAGTGATTGTGTCCACCATCTTCCAGTTGCCCCACCAGGTGCCCCATCTCATTTTTCCCCCTCTCTTCTCCCCCTTCCCCATGCTGACATCTCACAAAAGCTTTAATAGGGATTTATAAACACTTATCTTTTTAGAGGTACTGCTGTGAGCCTAATGAAACCATTCCTTTACAGCATCAACTAATAAATCTGCATGGATTTAACAGGGAAGGTCTGGGAAAGGGAATGTTGTTCTTTTTTGTAGAGCGAGGACATTTTCTCAGCACAGAAAGCTAAGCAGGCAGCTGTGGAAGGAGCCACAGCAATCAAAAGGTCTCTGGCTTTTATTCAAGTTCGTGAGTCACAACCCAGAAGGTGCACTACGGGCTGGACCCGTCCTTAGTACTAAAAAAGATATTTTGTAGCCTTTGTTATGGATTAGAAAAACCAAGTTGAGGATTCTATTCTCACCACAGACACTTAAAATCAAGGCTGCCTGCTTCTCACTAAAATCCGCCTGTACCGAGAGGACTGCCAGGGAATGTTTTCCCTCGCTTGTCTGAGTGCTGAGGCACCAAACATTTCTCTCAAGCTGAGAATTCAATCCCAAGTCTCAAGCTGCCTTCACTGGCCATAAGGGGAGAGCATGTGCAAGGAGAGTAGGAATACTCTCAGGGTGGACTGCAGAGGATCTTCCACTGGAGGAACACTGCCTGTCCCAATGCTTACTGTGAGAAAGGTGAAGAGCACTGCTCAGCCAAGTGCCAGTGCTTTATCCTTTGTCTTACATTTTGGGCCGAGTCCTGCAACTCCATCCCCTTAGGGGCTTACATTTCCCATGGGTGTTTGATAGCTCTCCCTTGGCTGCAATGAATAATAAAACTGTGGATTGTAGGCATATACAGGGAAATTTTTACACTGGTTTCTACATAGTATGGACGAATTTGATTTCACAGAGCTAAAAGTTAGATGTTTAGGCTGCACTCCTATGCACTGCAAGACACAGGCATCTCCAGAGGGTCATTTTCCCAATTTTCTTTAAGTATCTAATGTAAGCTGGAATCAATCTCTTGCTGGGGATGCCATACACTTTGCTGACTATATATGATGGTATATGCAAGATTTCCTTAGCCTAGATATCTAACTTTTAGGCAGATGACTCCAACTCAATGTCGTTGATATTTTTCTATATGCTGCAATAGAGATTGCAAAGCAGTTTCACACAGTTATCCCCTCCCACCACATTTACAGAAAAGGGCAGCCCTGTATTTTTAAGATAATTTCTTCCTCATTTCCCAAGAATGGCTAAAGGTCCCCTTAAGGTAACCGATAAAAAAATACAGATGTAGAAGAGAGAAAGCATGTGGATTGATTCAGTGAGAAATACAAACATATTTAATTCATTTCTTCCAGAGTTTTCAAGCTCCCCACAGGATTTTCTGTTCATACTTCTTTTGGTGGAGGCTTAGAAATCTATTTAGCCACTGTCAAATATCACAGACTAAAAAAGATACATACTTGTGGTTATGATTAATTCCTCCCGTATAATCAACCATCTTCTCTTGTTTGCTGAGAAGAATGGACTATTGCACATTGACTGAAAAAGCACATTGTAATTTTTTGTAGTTGCTGCTTTGATTTGTGTTGATTTCTCTTCTCTAAGCCTGGAAAATATATTGTATATGAGTATGCATAACTCGACAGCCTTTGTCTGACTTGGAAACAAATGTCTGACTATTGTTCCAACAGTTTGTGGGACAAACTTCAAGTGGCATAAATCAGTTTGTCTTCACAGATTGAAAAGAAAAGCCTCAAAATAATTCTGGTACATAGAGCTAAAATATATGAAGTTATACATCTAGGACCTTGATCCTTTCCTGCCTTTTTTGTCTTTTTTAAGAAAAGCAACACAATTCACATAATTCAGCAGAGACAAAATTTACTTTTCTGAATCCCTGTTTACAAGGACACACTCAGCAGCAGCAACTGACTTGTTCCAACTGGATCACTGGCTGTAGCAGATAAGATATATTAAAATTTTAATTGTATTTCATCATGAATACAACTATTTTGCATCAGCCACTATAGAAGCCCCATTTAACTATTCTCTGCTGGTTTCCAGACAAGAGAGGCCTCAAATTTAATTAGAAGCGTGAGATGCAGCCAAGAATTTGATAACTAACAGAAATTCTGATGGAGCCAAAACCCCAAAAAGGAGAACAGTGAGTGATAAGATGGCTTTTAAATAGAGGTAGTGAATGCAATTTTGCTTTTGCTGATGGGAGATGCAGAGGTAAAAGCCATATCCAGCGTACAATCCCAACTTACTCTGCACGGTGGCAATATAATTTCAGTCATCTTGAGGCACTTTCTCTTCAAATTCCTGCCGCATAATGAAGCAAAATAAGTTTATTTGCATAGCTGATAAACTGCGAGGGATCTGATCTCGCTTGGTCTGGTGATTCAGTGATCATGACGTTCAAATCTTAAATTTCTGGCAAGAAAAGAAATGAGCACAAGAAAAATTTCAGCTGTTTGGCAGGTGTTAAACTTAGGCAGAGGATAGAAAAGTACAAGGTGAAGAGTTTACGGGAGAACAAGACTCAAAATTTAAGGAAAATCTGACTTTTTCAGGAAAAAAAACTATAAAAAAACCCCAAAATATTTCTGACAAGTATCACACACATCAAAATTAATAACTACCTGCAATAGTGATCCTAATCTTAGAGATAATCTTGCCTCACACACGTGTACCTGAACTTTCCCTGTTCCATCCAGCTTGGGAGTTGGTGTCACACCACCAGCACACCAGCAGACACAGTACAAACCCTTTGAGGCTTTTTAATATGGAGTTGAAAATTTAGTCAAGCCTGCAGCCCTGTCATGACTACTAGTACCTTAGAATTCAAACTGTCTTGGATATGTGAATGTCTAAACTGCTGTAAAATTAACATTTTCGTAGTAGATACAGGTCCAACCTCCCCAAAACAAAACCTCCTTCCTGGAAATAAGCTTTTTTTGGTGATATCCAAGTCCAGGGGAGTTTCAATAATCTGGCCATCCTCCCTTTCAAAAAGGCTTGATGTTGTTGAACTCAGCAGTGCTAAACCCTGCTGCTGGAAGTAGGACCAAAAATAAAGACTGCGTGAGATTCAATATGTGATCTCTAAATAAACACTAACGCCATTGACATCAGGGAACCCATCTGCTTCTTTATCTCTTTACCACTAAAAAATCTATGATATGTGATTCTAACAGATGTTTCATGTCTGCAAATGATGATATGCTGCATTATTAAACCAAGAGGGTCATTAAACGGAGTTGTAGGCACTTTTTCAGTCTATAACTGCAAGATCATCAACACATAACCTTAGGGCTATGGAAAACCCTCTCATTCCTCTCCTGACTCAGTGTGCAACTTATGCAGCAAACACTCAGCAAATATCATGAACATCTCCATTAAAGCTTGATAGTGCAGGAGTGCCTGAAGGCATCTGTACAACTGTAGATTCTAACATGTCTTAATGACTTTTTTGCCAGAAGCACTTCTACGTTTAGCTGCATCTTGAAATAGTCAAGTAATAGTTGCCTACCTAGATAAGAATGTGAATTCTCTATTGTTTTAGGTAATAATATTGGATTGGTCTATTCCTTGACATCAGAGAAGTAAGCAGGAATCTTGGTTTGAGCAAGGTGTCTTTGGTTTTTTAATATTACTGTTATTATTATTTCTAGATTATTTTTTTCTTTATGTTTAATCAAAGCCTCAGCATAAAGAATTTTTCACATTTAGCTGCCTTCATTGCAATTCTATTCACACTGTATTCTTTCCTACTGGAACTGCTGCAAACACATTACAGTAACATAGATTTCCACAAATACATGTATTTTTTGGCTCCCTTTGGATTGAAAAATGTCTATTTTCCATTTTCAAATATCATGTAAGAAGCTTTTGCTTTGTCTCTGAAGAATGACTGACAGGGTAACATGAGCCCCAGAGTGAAGCAGTTTTTATTGAAGGATAATATTTCTTTATTGAAAACGTAACCAAAAAAAAAAAAAGATTGACTCCAGTCTTTCAGAGATCCATTTAAATTCTTTAATTAAAATGTATCTCCTTATTTAGAAGGATCTTTGGGGTTCTTACCCATAAATTTTCATTGTAAATTTTCATAAATGCAGTGATATTAAGGGCAGGGTTTCTGGGAAGTCTAAGGAGAATTGAAAAATAATATTTAAGGACACTATATTCAGTCTAAGCGAGTGGTGGTATATTCATGTGGAAAGCATGAACACTCTATGAGTTAATCACAGATCACAGTCAAATATTTGAATAAAACATTTACTTGTAAGTTTATTAGTATTTATGTGTGCATGTGTATACTGGACATGGCAGTCTCATTAAAAAGAACAGAGAAGGAATAATTGTCCTTTTCTCCTCAGCCACCAAAACTGTTCTTTTTAATCTTTTGCTGGCAAAAAAGTAACATTTTTTGTTCTGTCTTGGAATAGTACTTGAGTTTACAAATGTCCTAAGAAAACCATTGATTTTTGCAAAACATTCATGGTTTGAAAGTACTTGAGGTTGCACAGACTTTCCCATGGATAGAGAGAAATAGAGAAATGTCTAATCACTTTAACCTTGAATACGTGAACTGCACCTTGAGCTTCAGTCTGGATTTAATTTTTTATTATTATTATTTTAATTTTTTTTTCATTTTCAGGGGAGCAGGAAAGAACAGTTATAAACACTGGGAGCTTTTAGAGAAAGATGAGACAGCACAGCTATGCTTGCCTACATCAAATGTAGTGAGAACATGTACAAGCAGCTGAAAGTCTCATATGCACATTTCCAAAAATCCAGATAATTCACTCTAGGTGGCAGCCTCTTTTGTCAAAATGGCCAGAACAAGCAAGCATTGAGTCTAGCAGATCTTCCTTGCTCTGTAGTAGCTTATCCTTCAAATGAGATGAAAAGATAAATCACTGGAAAAGTGTGGCAAAAGCACTACTCACATCTCAATTTTGTTGTTCTGAAGTGAGTACCATCCGATTATCTCAAAGTTGTTTATCAAAAATGGACACTACCCTAAAGGGGAATTAAGACATTGGAGCAAAAAAAAAAAAAGGGATGCTGAGACAGGAAGAGCAGGCAGATCTCCAGAATCCTCACCCGGAATATTTTCTTCTGGATTACACTGTCCCCCTGAAGGACATCAGGTAGATGCATCTTTCACTGTGATTGATGGGCAGAGATCAGACAAGCTGTGCTTTTGTTTCACTGCAAAATATTTATGCTTATTTCCATTTGTCCACCTGCCCTCCTTTGTTATGCAAAGATGCAAAGGACTCTTGCAGGCTTATTTCAGGGTGACTGCTTGGTCTCTACTGTCTCTCTTGATCTCTCCTCCTACTTCTATCGGGTGTCTTTGGAAGGGTCCTGTGTCTGTTGTGGGTGTAGCATTTTCAGCTGGCCTAAACACATATGATTTCCTCATCCTGAAGCAAATATCTCTCCATGTTAGTGTGTGCTGTAGCCATACAGTCACTTTCCGTGGAAAAATAAATAATGCAGTAGCAATGGCCACTGCATAATCAATAGGCAATGTTGGTGCTTCACTGGAAATGTTGTACCTCCCAGTATGTTATCCTGGACTAGTACATCTGGTGCTTGTGTCTCCACCTTCCTCCGTAAAGAAAAGTACTAATATTACTGGTGGTGAAAGCATGGCCAAGATATTGCCTGTGGTACATTCGAAAACAAGTGACTCTGAAGTTACATGGGCTTAGTGCTCAGAAAACTGTTCTACGAGGGTGAATTTGTAAGTGAGATTTTCTCCTAGCAGTGGAAATTCAGCCAGCATGTGGGCAGTAAGCCTCTGACTTCAAAGACTCAGTTTCATCTCTACCTGTTCTCAGTAAAAGGAGAGTCAAATGCATCTGACTGAGAATTTTTGGAGCTGTAAAGTCAAGGTAGATGCATTTTTCAAATATTCAAGCTAGTAAATACCATCATTATATGAACCACTGAGTGTTACTATAGCTGACCAGCTTGGAAGCATTTCTATTTATCTGGACTTTTAAAAAGATGCCGTACGGCTGGCTGGTGAAAAACTTTGATTCAAAGTATTTAGACGCAAAATCATGGGCAGCACTTCTCCAAAGCCTCTTGGAAGAACTGAAATAAAATGTTTTCATTTTCTATACAATTGTCATTTTGTGATTTTCTTTTGAATGAGAGGTTTTTTTCTTATTTTTATTGTTATTTTTCTTTTTGAAGTTGCTGTCTTTCTAAGAAGAGATTGTATTTAAGATCAATAGCGTTGGACTAAATGAGCCCCTCTGCTTTGATACTGAAACTAATCGTCTCTTGCTTGGCCTTTGAAACCTTTCAGGAGTCCTCTATGCAGCATTATAATGACAGAGTCCTTAACATGACGCTTCTCATCTGTCAGAAAGTGGATTTCACAGGCTTTGTGTGACTATCTGGCAAGTTTGTTTATATATTGTGTGAAACTTAGCTACCAGCTATTCTTCCTCTACATATTCTGGCTGAAGAAAACAATTCCATTTCCATTTCCATACACCTGTACAAACTCTAAAGATTCACCAGGATAAAGTTTCACAGGTGATGTGCCCTCCTGGTTATTCCAGGAGCTTTCTTGTTCTTTTCAGGTGCCATAGCTCCCCAAGCAGTGCCACAACCCCGTAACCAAGCCTGCCAGTCCTCTAACCCAGAGTTCAGAAAAGTATAGCACTGCAAGATCACTGTAATTTTTAAACAGAAAGATTGTTATACCCTGAACACCTCCCACAGGGCATCATTTCTTCTGCAAGAACTCTCGGTCAGACCTGTCCAAATGTCATGCTGGGAGCCTACAGCAGAGTCTACACAGCCCCCGAGACCTCACTTGTGTTCTGCTCCATTTTAGCATGTCTTGTGTCTTCCCAGACAGGCTTCTCATCAGAAAATACTGCTGTGTTCACAAAGGTGACTGCTTTTGCCTTCTTTCATTAGTTTCCTGTCCCTAGACAGAAAAATTTACTGGCCCTAGGGCCTCTCCAAAGTGTTTGCTGTAAACAGGAGTTTTTCCTGGGTTACCAGGGTAAAGAACTCCGTTTTGCAGTGCTACAAAGAGTTTCCCTCGGCAGAGATGTCTCTGGAGTTGAACATCAGAAGAAGCAGCCTCTGGTGGGGATTCTTACCATCCCATGCCCATCATAAGACAGAATTTGGGGTCAGTTTTCAGGTGATAGTGTTGTACAAAATCTGATTTGTACCCTGTAAACATGATTTGCAATTCATGTCTCGTTTTTCAGTAGAAAAAGTAAATAAGATTGGGCTGACTTTTGTCAGCAGAGACCAACACGGTGAAAACATGGCTGTTCAGGGACTGTGAAAGTTGCTTCTTCATCAGCTTTTCTTTTGCTCTCCACTCTGTGTCCTGGCAGAGGTTTTGCCCTTTGCCATCCAAGGCAAAAAAGAGTACAGAAAGGTGTCTGAAGACAAATTGATTCTGCAGGCAAGAGATAAATTTTGGTGCCTGGAATTTATTCAAACATTAAAGTCATATATTCCTTGCAGTCTAAATTTGGAGAGGAAATCACAAAGCTGATGAAAGGTCAGACTTGTGCTTTCCATGTCTGCTTTTGGAGAGGAAAGTCCTACTTTTTGTGGATGAGAGCACAGTGTGATGTTTTATTAGAGACCCTTGAAATTTCACCTTGTCTTCTTGTCACCACCAGTCAGATGTGAATACAGGAGTTGCAAATGAATTTAAACTCCCTTTCCAAAAGGATACAGGGTTCCAATACTGCTTAGAAATGACCTGAGAAATGTAATTATCCAATGAAGTCTAAATTGTGAATGTTCAAGGCCAGCAAGTGGACAGTAGTGATTATTATTTCTCTCTTTATCTAAGATATAAGTGGATCTGTTTGGAACTAATGTAAGTTTGAACCTTGAATCTTCCAAGACTAGATCAAAACACAGCGATTCTGCCTGATCTAAAGGCCTGGAAGCTTCATTTGACTCCCTACCTTCAGTTATGTAGGTACAGGCTTTTCTAGCAAAGGTTTTGCAAAGATTTCTAAGAAATAACATCATCACCTATTTGTTTATCGAGTTGGCATGCAACCATGAAAAGATTTTATTGTGTATGTACATGTATATTTGTGTAGTTACCTGCTAATAGAGAATTACTGCATTTACAACAGAAATGCTGTAATGATGCAGTCAGGCATCCTAAAGTAGTATCACACCAGAAGTCAGATTTTTATTTAAATGAAATAGAAGAGAGATTGTTTTGCATCTAGTTATCTGATGGAGTTTGTCCAATGCAAACGAATGTTCAAAAATGAGAGAGGGGGGTTTGTGAAGCAAAAAGAGAAACAAAATTTTAATGGTTTCTACTTTGTCACAGTTTCCTGGCACACAGTATAAATCAGCTGCTAGGAGCTAATCCCTGAGAAATCTGAACTATCTTTGGCAAACACCATTTAATTCTTTCAAGGGTCATTCCTGTGACACTCTGCTGCAGGACTTGTTTTTGCCTCTGAAATTTTATGTCAGAATTCTCCTCTAATTGAGCTATCACTCCAAAGCAGTGCTGTGCTATTGATCTAACTTCAGAAAGTCACTGACAGCAGTGACCATGTGTGGGGCGATTTTGCCAGACATGTGATGTGAGAAGCAGTTGATATGTCCAGAGTGAGGGGCAGCTAAAATGACACGAGCTCCTTTGGCTGCCACAGCTGGCAGATGCTGCCTTGTGACTTTGGTGTCCAGGGGAAGCAGAAGATTGAAGAGATTTGGGTCTCTTTCTTGCTTCATTTTTGAACACTGTGGTATGTTGAAATAGTCACACAACTTCCCTGTGTTTTCACTGTCAAATCAGGTTTACGCTGGCAAATTTTTCTGACAATTTCTCTTTGTTCAATCACATAACATTTTGTACCAAAGGACGTTGAACGTCTTGTCAAAGCAAGTTACCCTGATGAGGGCAGCAAAGAGCACTCTAGTATCCGTATTCCCTCTCACTCGCTTCCCCTGACTTGTTTGGGGAAGTCAGAGCTGGGCCTTAACTGCAGGTGTGATGCCACTTCAGTGAATACTTCAGAGTTTATTTTAATTTTTCCAGGTACTTCAACCCTTCTTAGCTCTTGAGGATCAATACTGAATAATTAAATCCTTAAAGAAGCCGTTTTTGTCTTCTTAGGATGAATTTTTAAAGCTGGAGTTTGTTTTACCAGACTTTCAGATGAATAATACCTTCCTCTTGAAATACCTATGGTGTTCCTTGATCAAAGATTCACTTGAGAAGCTTTTATTACGGCTGCCATTATCCATTGCTTACACACTGCTATTCTGTGTCTTTTGCAGAGAACATTTTATTGTTGTTGCTGTTTTCTTCGTTGTTCTCATGAAATTATTAAAAAAAAAATAGCTTGATATTTTCAGTAACATGTATTTCCTTTTTTCCATTGTATTTCCTGGGGTTTTCCCTCAGTTAAAAGGAAATAATTCTAGATGGCTTGAATCCTTCTGGTTTGTGCTATTTCTCAAGAACTGGCTCAGTCCAAGTGTTTGGACAACAGAAAGAGCTAACCAAAACAGACAAAGCTGCAAAAGATGCTGGTAACGTCACAGCAAAAGCATAAATCTCTACCTTTCCAAGTTGTGTTCTGTCCTATGGCTCTGTATTTCTCATGAGCCACAAAATCACTATTGAAAAGAATGTTAATAGGCACAGGCTCTCCCCTGCAGGATGGCAGAGTTATCTGGACAGTAAGTGGAATGAATTTGGTTAGTGTCTCTGAGAATTAGCCCAGCCTTACTGCAGATATTGAATAAGTGTACGCTGAATGTCGGAATAGGGAGCTGTGACTGTAGCAGGTACTGTCAGCCAATGTATCCTGACCTTCAGAAATCTTTCCAGACTCACCCTCTCCATAGCCAGGCCTGGCAATGCTGAATTTATCATTCAGCCACGCTGCTATGCTCACTGAGGCATCAAGAACATAGGATACCACTGAATAGAAGGAGCAACAGGCACCTCTTCTGCTCTCCTTTGTGAGTCCTGGTGAGAATCCTCAGCAGGTAAAACATCTCACAATAGTACAGAGGTTTAAGAGATATTATGTCTACAATCCAATTAGCACCAATGTGTTCTCTTTTTGCTAACTAACTGTCCAAGAAATTGATTTCATTGCTTTCAAAACTTTCAAAAAACTCAGATGACCTGTCAAAGAGATGCATGAGCCATTAAAACCTACAAATTAATTACTTCAAGTCATAATTAAAACTTCAGTCTCAGACTCATCAGACTGCAGTAAGACTTCACTCCTCAGCCATTGATTTTTAAGGGAAGAAAGTTTAACTGGTGGTATAAAGCCCAATGAATCACCAGACTTCAAGCAGAAAAAACAAAATTAGCTCCTCCCAAACAATCTCCTGTAATGAGTCTTACTGGGAAAGTAAGGGGGGAACAGGGAGAAAAGGGTAAGTAAGGCTAAATGATTGTAAATTTTTATTGTGTTTTTACAGCCATTTAGGATTGAAGTCAAGTATAGTTTGACATTTAATTGATATTTCCAGTGTTTAAAACTGACAAGCACGACATTAAATTTTACCACGTAAATCTGATATGACAATATAAACCATCTTGCACTTCGCTTAGCAACTGTTGCAACACAATGTAAGCAGAAGTGCCATGTAAAAAAATTGTCTACTTCTGTCCACTAATCCTTTCAAGCTTTCTAAAACTTTTTTAAGTTACCTGAACAAGCTTTGCTACTGTATCTTTCCAATTTCATCTCTATGCCGGGGATTTTATTTAAAAAAACCAGCAATGAAGGCAGCCAAAGCTTGTTGCTTGTTTTGTTTTTCTTTTCATTGGTTGCTGTATTTGTCCTGGTGACACTGAAACTGCAACTCTTCCCCTCTGCTCCATGTGCTTGGTGGCTTTTCTGTGATATACTGAGAAGGTGTCACCCTTATTTGAGTACCAGTTGTATCTTCCCATATCTTTATTGCATGCTGGCTCTCCTCAACAAGAGCAGCAATAGAGGAGTAGCATAGCAATGATAGTGTTTGCCATTCTTTGTATTATGCTTCCCTGAAATATATACAGTCCGTCATGTCTTTTTTTTTTTTTTCTGAAGAAGGATGTTTCTGCTGCTCCTTACTACAAAAATTAAGTTCCCTACCGCTTAAAAAACCAGACCTTTGTTGACAGTATAATTACCATTACAATTAGGATATCTCCTTAAGAAAAAAGTATCTGTTGAAGGTATAAACTTATTAGGAGTCTAAATACATGAGGTCTAAAAGTAAAGTGCAATACAGAAATGTACAGGTTAAAGGACTAAATCTGTTAAAAGAATAGATCTCTCTGATATCACACCAAGTGGTATTCCATTAAATGCCTTTGAAAAAGAAAAAAAAACACCTTTCAAAAGATGTAGAGAAATAAATGTGACAAGAGGGTTGATGTGCCTGGGGAAAGACCAATTTTTGTTATTGTTATCTAAAAAGAAGCACTGTATAAATATCTGGAATCAACCTCTGGAGCGCAGGGTTCACAGAGATTGGGAGAATGTATGAGGTTCAGCAAAGGTCACCTCTGTCCTTAAGCCACTATTTGTCTGTGTTATAAGGCTCTTAAGAAAATGACATTTTTGTACACCAATGCAATCTGTTTAACAGGCTTCTACTGCATTAGAAAATCTTCTGCTGCCCATTGGATTTGCTGTACAGCTTCAGAATAGCAGATCAATGGATCACTTTGTCCAGCATTTTCTAGTCTGAGGTGCTCATTGCCGATGTGGCAAAAGATAGCAAAAAGATAGCAAACTTTCAATCCTGGTTGTAAAGCTCTAACTGAGATAATGAAGGTTTGAAAGATATTTGGGCATCTGAACATCAGTTTTCCTAGGGGTCCTTCCATTTGCTGTTTCCTGCTCATCCTATTTTCATCAGCCTATGGACACTGCCTAGATGCAACGCAGAAGTGACTGAGGAATATTTGCTCCCACCTCCTCTCAGAATCACTGTTCTATTCACTACTGTGCTATGGATTCCATACTTGTGCTTGGTTCAGGAGGGAAAAGTTTTCCTTTTTCTAATTGATAGGAAACTGGATCTAGTTTAACTCAAATAGGATAGCCAAGACCCAGCATGCAAGGTAGGGAAATGCACTCTACAGCTGATAGGAAATGTGGAGTAGCAGGATGGGTGAGAGGTGGACTCCATCTCACTTGAGATATTTGGGTACTTAAAACTAGGAGAGGACAAGACACTTCTTTCTCATGCCTTAAGTTTCAATCATTAAATCATGAAACTTCAATTTTTGAGGGGAATGGGAATCCAGAGATTCTAAATCTGCAGCCACTTTTTCACACCCAAAAGAGCTGCATGTCATGGGGAGTGAAGATAGTGCAGAAGTTATAAGAAGTCTCATTTCCAGAGTGGCTGTAAGAATTTGATTTTTGGTCCACCTTACCTTAAAGCACTTGAGGATCTTTTGCAATGAAAATTAGAATAAAAAATGAATTTTAAATTCTGCAGAATTTACCTTCTCCTGTCCACCCATGTGTGAAAATAATAGTGATTCTTTTGGGGTCGTTTTTGGGTTTTTTGTTTTTCTTCTTTGTCAATCTTTAGTAAATGCCTGGAGAGAAAATCCAGGTATAAGACAGGACATCTGAAAGTGTAAAGAAAATGCAAATCAAAATGCAAATACCAATCACGATTGTAAAATAGCCCGCTAAATGATCACCATGAGATATAGATATATAGATAGATATAGATATAGATATAGATATAGATATAGATATAGATATAGATATAGATATAGATAGATATAGTATAAATATGCATCCATTCCTCATTTTAGTCCACTTTTAACATCAGTAGTTTCTCCAGAAATGGTGGCGGAGGTAGGTGAGTAGGAAAACTGAAGTTTATCAATTTCTGAGCTCTCCCACCTCTCTTTATTCCTCCTTTAGGAGAGATTTCTGTAAAAACGGCATATCAATTCACAATCAGGCATTGAAATATCCAAATCAGCTTTGTTGGGCTGGATTTGCCCTACCATGGAAACTGACAGAATATGGTGCATAGACTGAGAAATTAATTTAGAGATGTTTTTCATTGCTAATAATAAAGTTATACAGAAAGGGCAGATTCAAAAAGGGTATGAGGCAGTTCTTCTTTAGGCATTAAAAGATAGGATTCAAAAACTGTAATGCTTTTCATTACATGATTGTTGTCTATCTGACTTACATTCAACAAATCAAGGCAAATCCTGCTGAGGCATACATAATGCTTTCAGCAACAGATGCTGACAAGTGCATTAATAAATCATGACCATTATTAGAATTCTTAAACCAATATTTTGATGCCAGACATGCTGTTTATTACAATTTCTTATTTATTTATGCAGATTATACTAATCTTTGCATAAAACATTAATTATTCAAATGGCTGTAGCAGAGTAGTGTACAAAGGCCACAATCAACACAACTGGGGTCTGGAAAAGAGAGCATCAAACAGTTGATGCTTTGACATGGAAAATGAGAGTCAGGACTCTGGAGACCAAGAGTTAATTGTGAAATGTTGAGTGTTGTCAGTGACAGTCAAGCTCAAACAGGCCTGGATTGCACATTTCTTCTCATATCACCTTTTCCCAGATCCTAGTCAACGAAGAAATTGGACAAGCTGGAATCATCATCTCATAAATGGCAATATCCCCTGAAATTTAGGGACAGCTTTGGCTTTATCTGGCTTAAACTCAAAATGCTGCAGATATCTGGTACTCCAAATTGCGTGTCTGATGTCTATGGAAAAAGAAGAGGCAAGATGCTCTGTCTAACCACCATCCTGCTTACCAACAGAAAAGACTGAAAGAAGAAATCTTAAGAGCTTGTTCACCTGCAAGACCAGATCACTTGTGCCCACAATAGTCACGAATTTCATTCCAGCATCCACCATGTAGATTCCTCAGAGTTTTCTTAGAGAATGTCTACAACCACTGGAACCTCCTATTCTGTATCAATGACCTGAGTGACAAAATCACCTGCCTCCTCCAACTCCAATGCCCCAGAGTGAGCAGACCAGCATCACAGTGTTTTCTCTTTCATATTGTACAAAAACAAGATGTAATTCAAGTGCCCTGGGTAGTGTCAGCTGCTCTGAAAGGATACCAAGGGGATATGTTTGATCCTCTGAGTACCTTCCATATTCTGCTGAAGTCATGCTTAAAATGAGTAAAGCTCAGACACTGACTTCATCTTACTCAGTTGTGTTTAAAGGCCTTTGCTGATCAGGGCTCTGGGGACTCCACAAAAAAGACCAAACAACACAAGAGTGAAGAAGATTTCATTCCATGTAATTGCTGTATATGGACAGCAATGCTCTTTTACTTCTAATAGCTATTTAAAAACTTACATAAATACTGATTTATGTGTCAAAGCTTTAAGCACTCCATTGATCCGGTAAATATACAGCTAAGGACTGCTTAGCACAACAGACTTGGTGGCTGTTACGCTCTATCAGACTAATGTATATTTAGCCCAAATTTGAAGCATGCATTATTTACTTGGTTGGCATTAGCAGCTTGATGAAGCTGCTCTGGGAGCTGTTGTGAGACACAGAGCAATCCAGAGTGGCAGAAATGACAGCATATGAAGCCCTGACTTTGTGCCTCGCAGCAGCTGGGCAGCCTCGTGGCTTGGTTCAGGGATGAGCGTGGGGCTGTGGGCAGGAAGCAAAGGCACGTTTTCCAGGAGAGCTCACAAGCCAGTTTTCCTGCACAGCATTCTTCCCTCCCTCTTCAAGATTACATGAAGCTCCCACATGGCTGGACAGGCAAACAGCTTGCGATGGAGCAAAAAAGCCACTTCCAAAAACCAAGCTGTGTTTGTTTTGCAATCGATCAAGGAGCCAGCCTTTCACAAAGGCCCAACTCAAAGGGGAAAAGATGACTGCCAGGCAGTTAGATATGAACAGGACTGCTTTTGATAGTGTCTCCTGAGTTAGGGATTAGAAAGTGACCAAAGAAACCAAAAAAATCTGTATGAGAGAAGGAAAATCCAAGACGAAAAAATATTTGTCTCTGTAGTTAATGTGATGCATTATTTGCTCCTCAAATTCACCTTTTACCCCTTTGTGGTCCCCATAATTTTCCATTTTGGCCATACCTGAGTATGAGATTCCCCCTCCTTTCTTCCTTCTTCCTGTCTGCTGTGATACAAGATAGTCAGGACAAGGACATGTAGTGTTCATCGTCAATTTAGACTCAGCTGCACGCAATGCACTTTTCCTAGTGAATTCAGTGGGGGCCCTTCAGCACCAGTCACATATGCTAGGGACAAATGGGACTTCAGTGCAAAGGCTTTGAGTCATTATTGTTAATCAGACTCGCAGCCCATGGCTTTTCATGGCGTGACCTCCAGAGTAAGCCACTCTGCAGGGCTTTCTGGTTTTCCTATTACTACCCAAAAAGATCTCCTTTAAGGAAGTGCAGTTACTTCCATGTGGTTCTGATTGCACTGAAAGCTTGATGAGATCCAATCTTCTCCCTTTCCACCCATGAGCAGGTCACTGCTGGATGCATCCAGCTCCACAAGACACAGACTTAGGGACTTCTCTCTCTCCCCCGGCTTCTGTGAAGCACTAACCAATTCAGGCAGAAGCACAGGAAAGTGCTCTGAGGATCATACATCTGTCTGCTAGAACAAGCAGACCAGCACGTACACTGCCAAGCTCAGACAAGGATAAATCCCAAGTCAACCCCTGGCCAGACAGCTCGTGATATTAGCTCAGTAGTCAAAAGGTTTTAAAAAGTCATACTGTGATCTTTGACTAGTTTTCTGTTGCCGCTCATGAGAAGACAAAAGAGTGGAAAGGAAGATTAGAATTTTTCGGTTGCTCCTGAAATGTTAGAATCTAGAGATAGTGTGTGTGAATGAATATCTAAGAGTACGGCAAAATCAGATATCTTCAGGCTCCTGAGATTTCAGGGGAAAATAAAGGCTTGCAAATAACATCTTACATTGCAAATGTGGCAGTACTATTCAATATTCCCTCATCTACACAAAAGATAGGGCTAAAATATACATTGAAAGCAATATGAGCTATTTTTACATCTTTAAGGAAAGATCAAAGAGACTTAACAGATTAAAAAAAAAAATCTTGTCCTTTGAACTTTGTTTGGAAGATGTTTAGGTGTTGCTGGTTACTTAAAATGGGTCAGTACAAGTCTGTGTTTTACCTCATCTCCTGTGTTGCCTCAGATAAATGATCAGACATATTCTGAGCTGTATGGTGGCACTTGGAACAGTAAAATAAATTCCATTTTATTTCAACTCTACACACTGTAGAGAAAAAAGAAGTTGTAGTCCAATGCATCTAGTGGGGGTGTGTAAGCTTGCAATCCTGCTTTTCCTCATCAGCAGGATGGACAGGGAGCCACATTCAGCATTATGCACGATATGATGGGATTTTGAATTAGGGGAACTATCTATGGACTGCGTGAATTTCCCTACGCTAGATCATTTCCAGCATTGCACTGGTTGGTCTGAGCATGACCCTTAGCCTCTCTCATTGCATCTGTCTTTTGCCCTTGCAGCAACGCTCAGAGTTTCTTGGCAACAGAAATAATAGCTAATGTAAGAGCTGTGGATAGTCTCTGCAGATATTTTCATCTGCTTTAACTACCTTCAGAGCAAGATGCTTACCTGGCACTGTACGTGGTTTGCTGAAGTGTAGCAAGGGTCTTTGTCTGTCTCCTTAGGGAGGAGGCTGGTCCTGTGGCTGACACTACCATGCCCAACTCGCTGGTGTCACCCAGGGCACTATAAAATCCCCCCAGGAGAAAGAAGTTTAGCCCTGAGGCACAAACTGCCTCCAAGTAGTGTCTTTACTGTAGATCTTGACCCTCTAACATGGAAAGAGACAAAGATCAGAAAATTAGCAGGGAGATTTTTGGCTGAGGAAGTAAAAGAGCTTCTCATCTTTGCTTTTGTTCTTTCTCTTGAATCACATTTTTCATCTTAGACTTTCATTTAATTTAGATAACTAGATAATCAGTGCAAAAATTTGCTCACAACCCAGGAGGTGTGGCTGGCTGAGCTCAGTCTGCCCTGCAACACAGCTGAGAGTGCAGGGGAGTCTTGAGGCTTAGTTTGGAGGACAGAGATTGTGCGGTTTATGTTTTATCAATTTCTACTCAAACTGATGAATATTTGATCCAAGCTAAGTTCTTTTTTGCAAATTGTCTTCTTGTGTTATGATATTTACAGGTTTTTTAAAGACTTTTGAAAGGATAGGAGCTATATTGATTAACTAGCTTCTCTCCTAATGTGAGTGTCTTTATCCAAATATTTTTCTCTTTTTTTTTTTTAACCACAGATGAATTATGAGTGGATGAACTGTGAAAATCATGTGGTTAAAGGGGAATGCTCTGAGACTTGCAGTCTGTTAGATTCCTGACCCATTCTGGATAGATAGGCTCTCTGTGAGTAGGTTATTACTCACAGGCTGAATTTCTGCAGATCAGGCCATCCAGACAGATGTGTCCTGCAGATCTACCAATCACACAGAAAGGATGGACCCTGTAGAGGGAGTAAAACACATAATGTAAATAAGGAGACAGTTTCACATCATTTCTGTGATTGGCAAATGTGTACTCTAGGGGGACTGTGAATGTCTGTCACTAAATGAATGCCAAAGACAGAAATTTTTTGTGCATCAGTTGAGTTTTTCCACGGAAATTACTTCAATTTCAGCAATGAGGTACATACATGAGGGGGAAGAAGAAGATTGATTCTCCTTTCACTTCCAGTGCTTAGACTCCTTAATACAAATGAGACCCTACTCCTGAAAATATTTATTCCCTTATGTTGTTTCTTCCTTATTCTGCCCACAGACTAAGAAGAAAGTAAAGTATTTCCAGTATCCACTGAAACTTCAAGCGTGATAAGAAATGAGATTTCTGTAAGGCGATACTTTCCCTCTGATTATGTACTATATTAGCTTGTGTACCCAGCTGAGAAAAAGTATTAAGCCTAGTGTACAAAGAAAACAAATAGGAGGGTGATACTTAGCCTTAGGGCTGGAGGATTTCTTAATTTCTTCCATTTCCTCAGCTCTTATTTGTACCAAAGTCAGTTACGTTGCACAATCATAGTTGGTTTGGGAGCCCTGAAGGTGGGGTGAGGGCAGCAGGAGAAAATGAACTTTTCAATTGATGGATGAGGAAGTGTTTCCATGTACACAGCATATTTTAAAAAAGACTATTGAAAGAAATAGTGGTTCCTCCTCACCTTCTGGTGGCACCTGTCAGGTTTGGAGGGAATGAGTATTTTTCTAGTGTCTGCTATTAAATGAAGTGGGGTTGAAGGAGGAATTAATTTCCCTGTAAAACAGAAGCTTTCATCAAATGAATTATAAGATTTTATTTCTCAAAATAAGAGAAAAAAAACCCGGTTTTGTTCCAATGCTGGACTGATTTCATATTCATCTGTAGAAAAAAAGGAGAGAAACTGGGGCAGAGGGGCACAGAGAAGGAAAATTATTTCAGGTGAATTTTTTGATGGAGGCAATACCACAGGAAAATTACAATTTTCATAGGATATGCAATGGAAAAAGCAATTCCCTTTTCCTCCTCCCAGCCACATGGAAAGGCAGAATTCTGTGAAGTCAAGATCCTTCCTGTTCTTAAGCAATGCAGCTCCTCTGCTACGCAGATAGGTGAGAGATTTTCATTATATGCTTTTGGAAACACCCATATGGAGATCCCCTAGTAGGGGATAGTGGACAGTAGCTAGAAGCCCAGTTATTTTCAATCAGAAGGAAAATGCTTCCTTTTTTATGGATGAAATACTTTCTCCTTCATTACCACTATCACTTTCCAAGCCTACACCAGAATTTCATTTCTGCTGCTTTCCCTACATCAGCCATCTTCAAAAGGGACTTCTCAAAGAGTGGAGGTCAGTGCTCTAGCACCATTTTAGAAGGGACACATAGTCTTTCCAGCCTGCTCTGCTGGGCCCAGTCCTCCTGGCACTACAGCACAAACACCGTCTGGACCCCCAAAGATTGCAGAGGTGGAGGTGGTCACGAGGCTGCTGGGTGCCTACCCTGCCCTGAGGGATGTTTGGGCTGCACAGGACACTGCTGAAGTGGGAAGCAAACCAGCTCGGTGGAGACCAGCTCCCTCAGGAGGCTCATCTTTCCTGCTGTAGCAGCTGCTGACCAGCTCTTTGGACAAGGCTGCATTACTTTACTGTCCAGATGCAGCTGGGCCAGCTTTTTCTAGTCAGACACCTTTTTTGACAGAAAATGCAACATTTTACAAGTTGGTTTACAAGACTTTTATTCTGAATTGAGCTTTATCCTAAATGGTGAGTTTCTCCCCAAAACATAGGCCAGCTTTTCTTTGTGTTTCAACTGTTATGTTTCCCTTTGCCCACCTGGCTCCAGTGCCTTGGGGACAGAAAGGGTTCTTACTCCATGAGAGGGCTGTAGTGCGCACAGCAGACCTGGACGCCCTGGAGCAGATCCGGATGCTATTGCAGCACAAACAGCAGCAATAATGCTCATAGAAAGCAGTACTGTGTTTATGCAAACTGTTTATGTTTATGCTGTCCATCCTACTGAGATGCTCTTTTGCTCCAGACCATCCTGGCATTTTGGAGGGATATACCACCATTCTCTCTGACACAGCTCTCTCCTGTCAGAGCAGTAAACAGCGGGTAGTTCTCACTCCTTTCCAAGGTGATGGGCTGTCTAGTGGCAGAATCTCATCCTACCTCTCAGCACTCCTAGGAGGATAGCCAGTTTACAAATCTCTGAGAGAACTAACTCTCACTCTATAGCAAGTGAAGTGTTTTAGAAAAAACACCATGCACCATCTTATGCCAGAATAGATTTCACTTCCAGCCAAGTAAAATGTAGTTGTAGACTTTGCCTCTTCCTTTATTTCGATTTTGTGTTGCTATGTCTAGAGATATTTTTTGGTGGTTAAAAGGGGTTTGCAATCATTCTGTGGAACACCCGAGGGAGAACCATGGATCACTATTGATCTACTGACTACTGGAAAAGAAATGTGGCTTGAAAACCTTCTGCCAGCATCCATCAGTTAATGCAATGGGGAAGACCCAGTCCTTTAATTCCCTGAAGTCAGCATTGTTGAGGCTTCTAGCATAATAAGGGCATGAAGGAGTATTGGTTATGAGCTTGGTTTCAGAAGTAAGAATATTTCACTGAAGTAGCAACCACAGTTGTTTTAGGCTATAATTTCCCCACATGCCAAAGAGAGGCAGTGTTCCTGGATAGGTCACTCCACTGCAATTAAGAAACCTTCATTAGTATGTCATCCATAGCACTGTTTTCCAGGAAAGATGTTGTGTTTATCTCTGCCTCAGTTTCCTTGCCTGTGAAATAAAGTGATCTGAAGCATACTGGAGAAAAGTGCTCTGAAATAGCTGAATATATTGTTAATACCAACAAAACAAGCACTTCTAGTTTTAATGTATTTCTTCCTCAAACAGCACTGGATTTACATCAGCATACTGGAAATTTCTGCTAAAGAAACACAGAAAGCTCAGATATTTATATGGCATGGGAAAAAAAAGAAAAAAGAAAAGGGGCATTGAAAGAAACCATTAATTGTGGTGATCAGAGCAGTACAGTCAGACAGTCATCAGCCAAGCCCCTCCAGTGGTGGCTGGCCCAGCATGGAGGCTCTCAGATTTGTCATATATAGATCAAAGAGGTGTAAAAGACCAAAGTCCCAATGAACAAGACAGGCTAGATTGCTCATATGGTTGCTTTGATAATTAAGGTTTACAGAGAGAGCACATTCATGCTAAAATAATGCCCAAAAGGAGGCAGACAGAACACAGCCTGCCTCTGGAAGGGTTTGACTAGCATGCTGCTGAGTTATTCATGACATGTGAGCTGTGTGGAAGAGATCCTTTTTATTTTGTTTTGTTTTAATGTCGATGGGATAATCTTTTCTTTTGAAAACAGCCTCCTAATGCATCAGGACAGCTGCCTGGGATACACCTCATTTAGCGGCAATTGTCTCTGTAATGTTTATAACCCTCCCACTGCCATCCAATATACAGTCATCATTTATCCACTCATTTGACTAACACAATGTTAAAATGCCCTTCCAGTGCTTTGTTTTGCTTACTTTTCCATTCCCTTGCTGTCCTCTTGTCAGAGATGTTAAAACCTCTTTTGAGCAACTGGTATCTCTGCATCAAGGATTTGTGACTGAAGTATGCTTTCCCCACTCTTTACCCCGCAGCCTCTCCCTCCAGTTTAATTACAAGCTCGGGAGTGTGAGACATCATCTATCATTCCTTGTTCATTTTATTTAACAGATGCACATTTTGAGCTCTTCAACCAACTGACCAGGCATATGGAGCATGTTAATCTGCTTGTGAAACCTGTCCTTTTAAAATCAACAATACCACTGTCTCAGAGGAAATGTCAGGAAATGAGGGGTAACCCACACCCCCAAACACCTGAACTTTAAGGCCCCTAGTATCATTCTTAAGCCTTACCTGTGCAGTAGTTTGTCACAGTCCAGATGTGACTGCTCTGTTGTAAAAGGAACATCGCTACAATTGAGACCATCTGTGTGATGAGAGTTGGGTGGGGACATAGTCAGAAATTCATGCAGTGATACATAAAATCCAAAGCCTCAGAAAGCTAAATCAAGCTTTCCAGACAGCTTTCCACAAGATGATGATCTTGAAACGGAATACAAACATGAGCCTACTTTTTGCTCTGGCCAAAGCTGGCACATGTGGCTTTGGTACCTGCCACACAGTGGGGATTGAAGGACACAGCTTTTTCTTCATGTAAGTGGCTTGAGTATGCCAATAAAAACCTGTCAGAATGAACATGCTTCCAACCATTGTTGGCCTGATAGCAGAGAGGTCTCTTACACTAATGCTTCTTCTGAGTGTTAAATCCACGTGGCATCATGGACACTACAGATAATCCTAGCCAATAAGGAGAGCAAAATTTTTCTCGGGCACAAAGCTGCAGTTCAGTAAACAGAGCTCAGGTTGAATGATCCAGAACAAAATGTTTAGTTTCCTTTTTTTTCCTCTTCCTTAACTTTCTTTGGGATAAAACAGATGCACAGTCAGCTCAGTGATTTTGAGTGGTTCCTTGAGATTTAGCGTTCACTTGAGCAATAACGTTATTCTGGGGCATTAAGAGCACACAAGACTGAAGATATGAAATTTGTAGAGCACATAGCAAGCATGAAAACTGGAATAAAAACTATGCTGGAAGTAGATTTATACTGTTTGCCTCTCACTAATCACAGAAATAGCTTGAATAGCTCCCTATTCTTTTGGTGTTGTTTTCAGTCTGCTGGACAGCTGTGCCATCTGACAACTGAAAACTCAACCTGTAAGTGCACTGCGGATATTTGAAGCAGGTTCCTGAAAAGCATGTGGCAGTGTTGAAATCTGTGCATGTGAAGCTTTGGTCCTGAGAGAGATGCTGGGGGGGAAGGGAGGGGTGTCCTGAAAATGTCGTAAAGAGCTTTGGTAAGAAGAATGATCCTCCAAGAAAGCAGCACATGGTCTGAAATCGTAAAATGCAAGGTGATACAGACAAGTATCCCTTCCTGACAGAGCCTAGGTTTGCAAAGCACTGAGAACTGGTCCTTTATGATGTGTAGTAATGCAAATCTGTCTGTTTCAAGGGATATCCTGCCTCCATGGGAAGAAAAAAAAAAAAAAGAAAAACGACAAGGAAAAATCAGAGACTTGGAATGCTTTGTGCAGGCTGCGCATGGTTGCTGTGTGTGTCTGGTATCAGCTGCTGCTGAGTAAGCTTTAATATTCCATGCTGAGTAACATTCATTCTTTGGTCAACAGCAAGACTTGTGGAGAGCTTCAGCTCTAGTGTTGGCATCATTACTGCTTGGTTTGTCGTGAAAACCAAAGCTTTCTCCTACTTTCTTTCAGCTAGTTTGACACTGCATGTGGCCTTTGGCCGTGCATTAATAGTACATAAGAACAGCTGCAGTGATTCAGATCAAAGAACTGCCTGACCCCAAGGCCACAGAGTAAGGGAGTAAGACCCAGAAAAACAAATGTGGTGTTCCCTTGGTATAACCAACCACCCTGCAGCCTAGGGACCTCCTGAATCAGAGACAGCATCCACATCTCTGTGCTGAATAGTCCTCAAGAGACCTATCATCCTCTCCAAATGCATCTAATTGCTTTCTGAATCCAGTTACATTTTGCTCCTTGGCATGTTCAAAAGCTTCATTTGTTACAGGCTAATGAGCTTAATAAGCTGAAGCTGTGTTTTTTATTGAAAGGTTAATGATTGCAAACATTTAAATAGTTAAATCAACTCCTTAGCTGAGTGTGGAGTTACAGAGGAAGAGAACAAATAATCCCAACTCCTCTGGGAAAACTGCTGAGGAATTTTTGAGTTAGCGTAGATTTTGTATCCTTTGAGTTGCTGGGGCTTAATTCACCACTGTGATGTTCCAGCTCACACAATTTCTACTTTCCCTTCTGTTGTGTTGGGTTTAGGTCACATTAAATCCTAAACAGAGCCAATCTTTTTCCTGCAGCTTGTTTGTGTTTCAAGTTAGTTTTGCAGTTAATGTCTGTTGCTTCATATTACATGACTACATTATCTCCATGAATCATCCCTTAAGTTTCTACAGTCTGTGATGTTGGTCGATCAATCCATTGACAACAGCTTTTTTGCTTCTAAAAGTGTATTGTTTTGAGCTCTTAAGGCGTAGTGGCTTTATCACTACAAGTCAAATCATTGCTTTATACATGTAAAATAGGTCTTTGTGTGGTGGAACTTGAGAAAAACTCTAAAAAGCTAGAATGAGGGACCCCTGTTGTATTTGACACCAATCAAATAGCCCTATATTTTTGAAATAGCTATGTATAATTGATGATAATGTCACCTTGGGAGAATTAGAGGGTTTCCGTCTTCCAGGTGATAAAAAAAATGTATGTGTGTTCTGTGTGTATGAAAAGAACATGAGAAGAGCATTTGTGTGTTTTCCTTCCCAGGAATGTTGGTTTTGTGCAGTGTCCGTGAGCAGAGGAGCTCAATGAAGACAAATGGCAGTAACATAATTCCAGAGGTAATGTCACCATAATGCCCTCAAAAGGAAGTGTTCCGCTGCGCTTTCTGCCTTTCCTTTTAGTCTGTGAGATCCCACTTCTTGTTGAAATGTTGGCTATTCTGCCTCCCTGTCTCTCCTTCCTCAGCTGGCCAACAAAAGCTGGTAAACGAAGGACTCTGCAGTCTGTAAGTCGCAGTATCACTTTGTCAGGCACAGTGGTTTATCAACACAGACCTCTTCTATCCAGCTGACTACAGGGATAGCCTCTAAAGGCCCACTTAAAAAGCATACTGAACTCAACAGAGGCTCCTGTTGACTTAAACGGGCCCTAGACCAGGCCTGAAATAAAATCTCTCTCAAACTGCCAGTTGACAAAGATCCAGGATGGTGGTTTTATTTGGAAGAAGCTGTGAAACAGAGAAATAAAGCCGGCAGAAGCAAAGCAATGGCAAAATAAAGATAATAATTTAGGCTCATAAATGGGAGAAAACTGCTAAAGAGCAGAAAAGAGCTCTGCAAAATCCTCTCAGAAGAACTAGCAAAGGGGAAATCCTAACTGGTTCCAGGATCAATATTGATAAGGTAACGAGACAGTTTCCAGGGTTCTCCCGCTTGCAACAGCAGGAACCAGGCTTCTTTTCTCTGGTCTTGCAACAATTCATTTTCTTTAACGCTTTTCTGTGTGGTTTCAAAGATCTGGGATTTTTGCTCATATAAACTAGCCTAGAGGGAAGAACATTTAGCTTTTCAAAGTCTTTTTCTTAGTCATCTGAACACTGGAAGGGGAATTGTGTCGGAATCTTTTCTTTGGCTTCTCTTATGCCCAATGCTTGTCCCTGCTAATATCATTTTCCAACCAACTTTTGTTAGTTTCAAGATGTGGAAGGAGCAAAGGATACTGGATAGCACACATTTTTGGTTGTGATCTGATAACCAGTTCCCTGCTCTTCTCCAGTTTTGTCTTGCTTTTGGTTTTTTTTCTAATACTATGACTAAGCAAGTCAGACAAATATTGCCATATCTTAGAACCTACCCTATGAAAAAACAGTAGATATGTTCCCCTCTCTAAGAAGAGGGCATGGGCAACTTCAGGGACATACTCAGTGTCTATAATTTTTATCTATAATCTATAATCAGTGTCTATAACTTTAAATATTATGACTTTCATGGAAGACAGCTGTACTCACATGATTTATTGCTTGCGTTGAGAAAATAGAAATATGGCTTCTATAACCGTGGCTTGCTTATGACAAAAGCCGTATTGCTTATGCTTCATCCCAAAAGCCTCAGGTGCCTCTTTCATGGCTAACTGGACTGCAGGGCTGAAAGGTACAGCCCATTTCATCTGTCTGAAATGAAGCTGCAGAACCCAATGAACAAGCACTCTGGAAGCGGAACCGTTTCCTCGGGAAAGACGCCAGAGAATTTTGGCAAGGGAGAGAAGCTGGCCACTAAAATCTAAGTTCTTTCACATAAGGCAGCAGGGTGAAACACTATTTTAGAATCTAGGTAAGTGGTGTTAAAACCTTTGTATTCTGAAAAGAGAGCACTTAAAATATTGCGCTGATGGCCACCGTAAATAAGAGGAAAGAAATGGAGGAACAAGGGGATATTAGTCTTTAAAGGGATGGAAAGGCTAAAAGAGTAGCCTTTTTCCTCTAGCTAAGGAATAGAGTGGAGGTTGTCTAATCTTGCAAAGAAAAGCCTGAAATATCCTTAGAGGCAATGCTGCCTTTTTAAAGCACACAGCAAGCTGATAGCCAAAGGCAACAGAAGAAACAGTGAAAGGGAACTGTAGAAAGCTGAATCTCAGTGTGAACAGATACCTAAAAGTTAGGGAGCCTGAGGGGATGTGGTTTAACCAGACCACTGAGGATTTTTCCACAGTAGAGGCTCAGATGCCATATTAAATCAGCACACATAACATTTAAGCTGTGGCTATTGTCTTTAGGCACTTGTTTTGCACACTGCGAATTAAGATGACTAGCCTCGACCCTTTTCTGCTGTTGGTTGAGCTACATTAAAATGCAAATTCCTTTGCATTTTCTGCAGACACACCAGTACCCATCACTGAAGCATGGCTATGTGAGCCATGAATCTCAGACATGTGATGGAGCCATCAGTCACAGAATCCCATAATCACTTTACTACCCTCCCCAGCTCTGGAGGAGTGCCTGGTACCACATGGGGCTTAAAACACAGTCAGTGTTTCGCACGCTTGGAAGACACTCATTTTACTGCAGGTCCAATTGGCTGTGCCTGACTGCAGGAAAACAACACAGGGTTTCTCTAGGTTTCTCTGTCTGTGGGAGTCAGCCCCTAATAGAACAGTTCCCAGTATTACTGGGAGCAGCAAATTTGACATGTATGTGGTTTGGCAAGTTTTCATCTTGAATAAATGAGTGTGGGATTTGCTTTAGCACCTGCTGCTCTTTTTACAGTGCCAATTTATACCTCAGTAGGAATGTTTCCGTGTAATGCAATTGTTTAAGGAAATATTCTAATTTTACAGTGCTTATCTATCTACTATTCAAGTCATGTAAATGTTGTGGATGTTAGTCCGCTCAAATTTATACTTTTCATTATTCTGGTACACAAGTACTTTGTGGCCACAGTTTTGTTTCTTTTTCTTACACCCCTATCCACAGCATTATCTGAAGGTTTAAAATCAAAGCAAACCATAAAAAAATCCCATTGAATAAATTATTTTTTTTGTTTCTCTGTATATTCCTGAGAGCTCATTTAGCTAGGGTTATTTTAAAAGGCTATTTAAAGACATACACATATTTGCAATATTCTGCCTGAAAAAGTCTAGCATAATTAAAAAGTAATTATGTAAATGCAGGTGTTGAGCTTCTCGCTAACCCCATGTTATAGTCTGTAAACTGTCTGAAACTATCAATTTAAGTACTTAGAACTGGAAAGTCTTGACTGAGTTGTAGCCCAGTTTGTTTAATGGAGATGATATACAAAATTATCCTTCCTAGGATTGGAATTTAAAATTGAATCAAAAGCTTAATTCCTGTGGATATTCAAGACATAGAGGAAGTTGCTGAACCCAGTAGGAACTGATTTGATGGCTATGCAGGGAAATGACAAGGAAATGGAAACAACCTATTGCTTCTTTTTCTGGTTGCTGAGATACAGTATGCAATATCTTAGGGATCCTATCCACCTGTTTGTTCCTGTTTGTATTTTATCCTTAGGATGCATTTCCTGTGCTTTGATGAAATCTTATCAGTATTCAAGAAATTACAGACTTGAGCCTTCAGTTTTGTCTGGAACCATCCCATGTGCAAGAGATTTGTCTCTCATTCAGTTTTCCAGCACGAATGACTGCTGGATGCCTATTAGTTTTCCTTATTTTTTCCTTGCGAAAAATAAGGAAATTGGAATTGTGCCATGTTCCCACAAACCCTTTCTATTGACCTTCAGCACGAATTAGCAGCTGGAACCCGACAGCAGCCCTGAGAGGCAGCTCACAGTGTCGTGGAGTTGGAACTTAAGACCATGGCTGAAGTTGGAGAACTCTTTCTACTATAAAAGGGTTTTTTTTGATAAAGGGTTATTTGCAACCTTTGCCAGGCTCCTGCAGACAATGCTCAGAGTAGCAAGACTTACTGCAATAGGACTAAATAAATATGAATGAAGAATCGTAGCGAATCAGGCATTATTTTCAGTCAGAGCCACCAGGACAAGCTAGGCTTAATTTTCCTATGCTAGATTTCTCATCAGTAGCTCTTAGTTTCACCCTTGACATCACCAAGCAAACCTTTAAAGCTGCAGGAAAAGTAGGTCAGAATAAAAATGCAATTTAAAGCACTTCCAGGAATATTGCACTTTTCCTTATTCTCTGACATGACAGACCCCTTATCAGTGTGGACACTCAAGGTTTTTTTATTTATCTGTCGCATCTACCAAGGAATTAACATCACCTGATCATCCTTTCTTACCCTAACTGCTTGAGACCGAGACCATACAGCCCCTCTCTGGTGAAATGCATTACATGCAAAATCTCTCTGAAATCAAAGAGACAGGAGTAAAATAAAAGCAACTGCCCTAAAGCCCATAAGTACCCTTCCCACAAGGAAAGAAAGGCAACTATCAAAGCAGGAGATCATGTAGTCATTGTTAGTGCTTATTTTAAATGAGCTATTTCTTTGATGCTGTTTTGGGTTTGATTATGTTTGGTTTTTTTCATAGGAAGTAAGAGATTTGGCACTGAAAAGCTCCAGGGGTACTTGCTTCTGCAACAATAAGAAACGAGGAAGAAGTTACCTTATCTATTTTGGAAGGATGTGTTTAAAGAGGTGTCATTTTTAGACAGTGAAAGCAAGTGTACTGCTGCTCATCAGAAACACTCAAGTGATGAAAAGTGTTTTCTCAGTGATTTTTGGTTTTGAGTCATCCATAAAGTCCTGAGCACAGAAAAGGCCTCAGTATGCCTGAAAATCATTTGAAATTTGTTCACTGATTTTGTCGGTGTAGTTCTGTGCTGTAGCTCTGTGCTCTGTGGAATCGAGGCATTTTTCAGGGAAAGGGAGAGTTACAGAACTCTCAGATGGCTCTACATAGCTTTCTGTTTTGCTCTGCTCTAATTGATGAAAGTCCTACCTGGCCAGGTGTCAAGCTCCTGAACCAGAACAGTCCACCAAGTCTCCTCTCCCACTTTTTCTTTTCCTCTTATTTTTCTGAGAGAAAGAGGGAACCATTCCTTGTCCATACATTCAGTATATCCCTGAAGTTGAACTAGATGTGGTTCAGCCCCAGAATGAGCTTAGACAGCTCTGAACAGCTGCCTGCTGCTATCTCCTCTTTCTGCATTTCCTTTAAAAATCCTGGGCTATACAGATCACAAGGAGGACATGAGACATTCAGGAGGGTGGTTCAATAAAGCAAATACATACAAACATCTGTGCAAAAGCCTATCCAAGGATATATGTCAATTTTTAATAAGGATTAAATTGCTTATAATGGAAGAATAGGTACTTTTCCTGAGGTTTGAGGAAAGCAAATGTTCCAATTTAACGTGTAAGTAGGTTTGCAAGGAAAATTGAAATCTTTGGATGGCTTGGGGTTTTTTTATTATATGAAGTTGGTGACCTAAATTCTTTGCTCCGTGCTTGCCAGCTGTCCCCTCTTCAGGGATTCCCATGCATTGCTTCCTGTGTAGGTTATTCTGTCTAGAGTTCTTCATGCCATGTACTTGGCCCTCATATATTTGCCACAATAACTCTGTCTCCCCACGTAAGAGAGCTCATTCCTTTCTAATTATCTTCCAGGTCATTTCTACTTAAGATAAAATCTTTTATGTTGACTCAGCCTCTCAAATAAGATCATGAGGGAAGATGGGACATACTTTAATTCTGTGCCGGGTATCAGAGATTATGCAGAAAACAAGTGAGAGGTAACAGAATGCCACGGTCTGCAGCAGAGAAACCTAAGCGGATTACGTGCAGGTGAATAGATTGTGCAATTGGTAGTCCCTAAGATGCTTCAGGGAAGCTGGCATGTCACCATACATTTTGCTTGGCTTGCCAGGACTAAGGGCATTTTGTTAGAAATCCAACACAAAAGAGAGGCAGAGAAGCTGAACAAATTGTTTGCGTTTATAGAAAATAGTGAGCTAGAAATTGTATTGTAACAAATAGAATTCTGTGTGTCCAGAGAGTTGCCATGGTATTAACAAACATTACCCATTTTTTTCTTGTTTGTGTGGTTCCTTGTGATTTACCAGCAGTGCTCCTCAAAGCTATTCTGTTATCACAGAGACATGATTTGAAAAAGTTTCTTATCTAGCCTGCAACACACCATGTTTTTCATTCTTCTTCCTATATTCAGAATATGTAGTACATGTTGCTTAGCCATATATGCAGTTCTTCCCTCATCACCTGCTTCAAATCCCGCTTGTCTCTCCAAATGAATGTGTAAAACCCAGCTACACAAATCACTGAACTCCCAATGCAGTGCATTCAGGCACTCATTTATTCTAAAGTGATGCTATCCAAGCGGAGGAATTGAAACATGCAATGCTGTCCTCCACCAGATGTTGGGCTGGTTTAAATGCAAATAAACACCCAAAGGGAAAACAAGACAGTGGAATATAACATACTGCTGAAATATGGGCTGGAGTTGTGCATAACCCAACTTTCTCATAGTTTTAGATTTTTTGTTTGTTTCTTTGTTTCTTTGCAACACAATTTCATCCTTACCCCCTTGTGGTGGTATGTCCTGCGGAGTGCAATATTCTTGCAATGTTCCTGTTTTCCCCTTCATTTGCTTATACATATCCTCAGAGTAACAAGCATTATATTCATCTGCAGATTTTTCCTTTCTCTTCTGGAAATATTTATGCTCCCTGTGTAGAGCAGAGCAGCAGCTCTTCATTGCCACTGATTCTCCAGAGGACAGGACAGAGAGGTGAAGGGAGTGGGTTTTCTGCTGCCTACCATCAGTCCTGTCACTCAGGGTGGTAATTCAAATTTTTCACACAATATCTCTTCTCAAATGCCTGCCAAAAGCCCTCCATGAGATGGATCTGTCTTAGGAGACTAAAACTTGGGCTGAAAGTTAGTTGAATAGCTGGAGACCCTTTACGTGGGGGCACAGCCTAAGGGGGCAGGGCAGGAGAAGCGAAAAGATGACATTCCTTCACGTCAGTTTCATTTCTTACAACTGAAACCAAAGGACAGGATGAGAAGACAAGGTTTTGCTTCACAGCTCTTTGCTCCCACCTCAAATATATCACCCCTGCAATCATCCTGAAGTTTCATTAATGCTCTTTCACCACTTCTGACATTTGTACACTTTCTGATCTTTTGCTCTCTCTCGTCCCCGTTCCTAATCCTGTACTCATATGGATCCTTATTCTCCATCTTGCCACTCCTCCTCCTTATTCAGGCTGTTCCCAGAATTGCCTTTTAGACTGTTCCTCACCACACAGTGTGGTTTGTTCTCTTGAAGAGTGGCTATGTTACACAGAATGATGGTTTGTGAAAATCATTCTGTCTGGAGCAGGAAACTCAGGACAAAAGGAAAGCACAGGAACTGACGCACCTGTCAAACAGGGCAGGGCAAAATCACAAACCCCAGCACTACTTTGTAGTGAGGTTTTGGGGCTTTTTGGCAGGGAGGATTATTCTGCACATTGCTTTATCAAAACAGATACAAACAAAACCCCTGATCAGTTTTTTTGCTAGATATGGCTTCATTTGTAGAAGTTCATTGGTCTCTGTGTATAAATGTGTGAATTTGCTGCTAATGACACAGAAAATATTGCAAATTAAAGCAATCATTGGCTGCGTCTTGCAGAGCCACAGGGCCTTCTGCTTTGGGAGGTATGCCAGGAAGTAAATTCAGGGCCTTCATTAATTGGGGTCTTAGAGTTGAGGTGGAACAGGGGAGCCAAACAGGTGAATACATGGGGATACAATAGGAAGAGAAAACGCAACCACATGAATCACTATCCCTTCTGGATGTTAAAGTATCTCTGCTTGGGTTTCAAAGGGTTTTTCAGGTGGATGTGTCTGATCTTTGGCTTCCAACTGTGATCTAACACACCTTGAAGGTGAAGCCATTATTCTTACCAGATATTTTCACAAAGGAAGGTACTTTTCTGAAAGAAAAGGAAATTACAGGAATTGGCTGTTTCTGAAATCTTTTTTGGTTGCTGTGAATTTTGCATAAAAGTGAAAAGGGGTGAATTTTTGATAGGAAAAAGAAGATTGCTGTCTATATATAATATATACATTGCTGTGTTCTTTCTTCCTGACCAAATGAAGGCTCAGCAGAGAATGCAGGTTAACACTGAGAAATTTCAACACTTGTCTCCCTCCAGTCATACTGAAATAGATAATCTCTCTGAGTATATTGAAAAAAGGCAAGTTTCATTGTTCTTTCATTGAATCTTGCACTGTTAGAGCTGCCACAATCCATTTTCCTGCTGGGAAGTTACAGCATGTCTGTGCTGGGTGATGCCCAGTGCCAGGCAAGTCCTCCAAAGGGAATGTTCTCTGTTTGCTACCAGAAAACACTGGCACAAAAGGGTTGGATAAGATACACTCAGTTTGGGCTCCATGAGCAATCTCCTGGCTCCTTGTTTTTCTCACTTTAAACTTTCCCTAGCGAGTTTTTAAGTCTTCTGTTGGGATTAGTCATCCACGGAAGGAGTTTCTTTGAAATTAAGGCTCAGAGCCTCTAGAAGCTAAATAGATCATCAGAAATTTCAGTGAATTTTTGAAAATTTGTTAGGCCGGCCTTAATATTTTTTTTTTTTTTGTAAGGAAATGTTTTCTTTACTAACTCTTGAAATCTTCTGCAAACATCTTACTGCAGAGTGATCTTTCCTATTCCTTCCTCCGTGGCATCAGCGGTTGCAGTTGTTCTGCACCTTAACAGGGGGCAAACACAGATATACAGAAAAAAAAATAAAAGGAGTAAGAGAAATAGAATAACTCAGGGTCTCACCCAAGAAAACAGCCTCAGAGACAGCTTGCTAGGGGGTGACTGCCATGGACTCTGAGCCTATGTTGTACATATTTCAGATCCATCAATATTTTCCTTTGCAGAGGCACCAGCGTGGGAGTACTGAAAGAAAGAGGAAATAAACAGGCTGTGTTAGTTTGTCTGGTTCCCTGAGAAGTGCTAAATTGCTCAAATGCTGCTGGGGCCTCTGCTGAGCACACAGCTCTGGGGAAGCAGCTCAGCCAGTCTCTCTGAGGGACTGTTTTTCTGTGGGCACAAAGCACCCATTTCATAAATATAGCATAAAAGCTTTAGCACCTGCAAGCCAGGTGCTCCACAACCTTTAGGCATTTTGGGGGTTTTTTACAGTATATTTAATTTCTTTATTTGAAATTATTATGGTGTATTTCTTGGGTCTTCTGGTTCCGTGTCTTTAAGATGCAATGACCACTTTATTTTTTTGCAGCCTTTTCCCAGAAGCGTGATAATTATTAAGTCTATACTTCATAAAAGAGTAAATAACATATAATTCACATGACTCCGGGAGCTGAGATTTTATGAAAATCATTGAGTTACTCTGAGGTTCAGAGCTTTGACAGGTGCAGTCTCTATAAACTTGTCAGAAAATTTAAGGCCAGGTCTCAGGTCAAGAAAACTAAACAAGCGCCTTAAGCAGGAAGCTGCTGAGAATTATAAAGCAGCTATCACCTACTCAGACAGTGTCAGAGCTGTGGAAATCTGGGCTGACAGCTGATGGTTGGGCATGTGGCAGCTCTGGAAAAGGCCAGGACTTGCCCATGGCTGAAGCACCTCCCAATTAAATTGGAACAAGGTTCAGTCAATGGATGCTCGTGAAAACCCCTTTGACACATGTGAGCAAGGGCATCTCCTCAGAAAGGTCTTCTCTTGGCTCTATTTCTGCTGCTCATCAAAAACAAACAGCTCTTATTTTCTTATTTTCTCCCTTCCTAATTTAAAGTCTACAACAGGTAGACTGAAGGTGTGTGGAACAAAAAGCTGTTTTGGTTTTGTCTCATTAATCATGAAAGGAAAATGGAAAAGATAATATGTCTGTAAAGGAGAGAAGAGGTAGTAGTGGGTGTATTTCTGTCAGTATTAAGTTGCATGGAGACTAAATTTGTTTCTGTGAGAAATTTCTCAGTGCCTTTCTCTGGGGTGGTACAGAAGCCAAGTGACAGGCTGTGAAACACAAGGTACTGTTTGCTTTCATTAAGGTTTATTTCCCATTGCACCTTGTTTGAGAACATCTTGCTGATTCAAAATGGCATGAGAAGAGCTGTAGAATGTGTCATCATATGTCTAAAATAAGACTTGGAGGTTTATTTTTGCTCACTCTTCCTCAGAAATCTTGGACTTCTTAAACAGAGATTCCCAAGACATTATTACTGCACTACTCTGTGAGCATCTGTGAGTCCTGTAGCTACTCCACTGGCTATACCTTGCCTTCCTCCCAGTTAATCTAAGCTGCACAGACAAGCCACATCAGTCAAACCATGCTCTTAAGCTGAAATACTTCCAGCCACATGGTAAAAGTGAGGTAGTTCCATAGTAACCAAGCGTCCCTGCTAGGGCACAGAGGATAAAATCAAAACCTTTCTGCCTCTTTGTTTACAGGTCTGCATTTTCTCTTTCAGTTTGGCCACAGCCCTGCTGTCAGCTGAACTGGCCATGGAACCTGGTTCACACTGCCTGGTGTGTGGATCCTCCCAGGTGATAACAGGCTGTCACTGATGTGAAGGCAGCACACCCTGGGCACAGCTCTCTTGAGTCTACTGAAAAGAAGGATCTATAATCAGCAGAAATCAAAACAGTTTTGATGAAAAAATGTCAAGTTTATGTCAGAAAACTAAGTGCTTAATATTCCGGATTTCCATCCAATTTAAAATGGAAATGCCTGTTTAATCAAGAAAATGGTTGGGGAAAAGTTCTCAGACATCTGTATTTAAGTATCCTTAATGGCAAGTTTTTTGTCCTGAAGAGCTTGTCTCAAAATCAAGTTGTGCTGGAATAAATTACTCAGGATCAGCGAGTTGTTTCTGGATAGAACCATGCTGGAATATTCTTAATCAGGAAGGGCCTTATACATGTCTGTATGGATCTTGTGGTAACTATCCCTGCTGCAGAACAGGAAAAGAGGGGCCCTTGATGTGATTTTCTCAGGAATTTCCTCCATGGCCAGTAGGAGTGCAGCCTGCAAAATGAATTCTTTAAATGAGGAGATATTAAAGCAAAAAGGGACAAGTGGACTCCAGAAATTACAGTAAAAGCTTTTCCTGCTCCTTGGCACGAGACAGCAGAGTTGGCCTCTCCTTTGCTGCATATTGATGAGAAAAAGATTTAGAAAACACTTAGACCCCTAACTTTCCTGGGGGAGCTCCCTTTCTGCAGAAATCTGTCTTAGGTCTCTCTCTCCTGTGTATTAAACATAAGTCACTCTCTGCCATCCTGTCCCTTTCTCACACTGTTCCCTGATTCTCACAGCTTCACCCATTTCAATGGTTGAAAGCAATTGTTCTAGTCCTGGGAGTATAAGGGAGGGCAGCCCCAGGGGGCTCCTGCTGTGACAGAAAAGATGAGGGTGCTCCCAGCCAGCACAGGAACATTCTCTTCTGCATGACCTACGCTCCTTAACCACCAGGGAGACTGAAGGGAGTGAAACCTGATGGCAACATCCTCTCCGTGATGTGCCAGTGCTGTCCAGGAGCAGGTCAGCCTCCTTGATGGCCAACAGCCACTCACTGTTGCCTCTCCAGAGCATCCTTGCAGAGTCAGTGGCCATGTGCTCCAACATCTGTCACCTCGGTTCTGGGGAGGGGAGGGGTCCCAGCTGCTTCAATAGTGCTCTCCAGACGTGTCCAGAACCGCCCCTCCAGTGTCACCCAGACATGCAGCAAGATGGGGTTTAGGGCATATTCTCACAGTGCTTCAGAAAAGCAAAAGGAGGTTTTCTCTCTGCGTCTAATCCCTTGCTCCACCATTTAAAACCTCCACAGTATCACTTGGGTAGAGACCTCAGCTCTCTTACAAACATGACCTGAAAAAGAAACATTTTGCATTATTTATTTCCCTTCCTGAGGTGTTGACCACAGCATCCTATTTTGATTCTCAAACCTATCACCTGTCCTTCAGACTTGCCTCTCTCCCTCCCAAAACAGGCCTGCGTTAATCATGAAAGTAAGAAAATATTCACATATACTTTCTCTTAGCTTAATTCCTAATAACATTTTCTGCTCCGATTTTATTTTGTTAGTCTCTTTTTACATTTAATTTGGCACCTAACCAATTGAAATGATGTTCTATTTATGCTTTTTAGCAAATGGTTTTGGCTTCGAATTCTTAACATTTCATTCATGGTTATTTGTTCATGTATTTAGCACATATCCAGCTTGTCTGCCTTGTAACTTCCAAATGAGAATATTATAAATGTGTGGAGGTTTATTAGATCTGGAGCTCTTTTTTTTATTTTTTTTTTTAATTCAAATGGGAAACACATTTTTAATATTAAATTTTTCATTTATCTGAGCCAGGATGGATTCTTCCAAATGTACTGAGGAGAATATTTCCTCTGCCGGATGATCTCAGCAAGGGAGTGTGTGTCCGTCCGTGTTTTTCTCTCTACTTTTTTCTGTGTCTGTCGGTTACTTTTCTCATTTTGAATATGGACCTAATATTGGCACAGGAATGCCTGCCCAGCCTCTTTCTCTAATTAAAGGATCTAATGTCTAGCAAAAGATGTTGCAGCTGTCCAAAGCCAAATACACCGAAAAATTTTTTTAAAAAGGCAAACAAAAAACCACTAAAATAGGAGCATTGAGCAAAAATTTCTCAGTGAAATGGCCTGTTCTGGAACTAGATAGACATGAAGATCCCACCTGACAGCAGATTGTATGCATGGAGGAAATCCAGCACTCTGCTAATTGTGGGGAAAAAAAAAAACAAAAAACATACTTTTCTGTAAAACTGGCTTCATTAACCCCTGGAGCAAGCAAGAAACCAACCCACAGGCAAGATCAGACCTAAAGCGCCAGAACTAAAGCTGCCTCCTTTGCTCATCTTTGAAAATACCTCATTCTAATATTCCCCCTTGACATGGAGAACTGCTACAACTCTAGGATAACAATGATTTTGTAAAAAGTGGGGGGAAAGTGAAAATATCAGAAATAGGTACTTCTGAAATTTCCTGTAAAAAAGTTATCCTGATTTCCTACACAGACAGCGTGACTTTTGTCATGGCAGTGATGTAAAAATATCTTTCCTGTCCTGTGGGGTAATATCAGAGCTGGGCAGTGCTTGTTAATCACAATCCTTAGATCATGTCGTGTTTTCACTAGCCATAACCTTTAATTTAATGTCTTAAAATCCCCCTCCAAGTCTGCATGTAAAATTACTCATTTTTCAATCCTAAATTGTCGTGTCCTCCTAACAAATTGAGTTGATTACCTCATGTCCTATCACCTTGAAAAAACAGCTAAACTCTGCCGGTGCCATTAAGAGCATTTGACAGTGTAGAGAGCTATCATTATAGGCCTCTCTTGCTTTCTCAGTTTAAATAGGCCTCATTTCAATTGCCTTTCTCTCTAGGTCATGTTTCCTCAACCTCTTATTACCCATACTGCTTTCCTTTGGACTTTCTCCATTTTGTCTAAATGTCTGTTTATGCAGGATGTATAAAATTATACAGAAGGCCTTACCAAAAGGCCTCATTAGGGCTTTGAAATAATTACATCTCAGGTCTTGTAAAATCAGCAACAGGGAAAAAAAGGTCTAGTAAAGGTTATCAAGTACAGAGAGGGCATCTTCCCTGACCTTCAAATTGGTGGTGCCCACAAGCCTATTTTGGAAAGTGGTCTACCTTTCTGACAGCAATGTGCTACAGATTCCCATTCACCCTGTGCCCAGCAAAAATCCTCAGAGCCTGATTCTCACAGCTGGCTCCTTCTCCCTGCAGTTCACTGAGACTGCTTTTCTGTTTCTCTCTGGGATAACTTGCATGTATCTGTTCTGAATTTAATATGATTAATTATGGTCCAGTCCCCTCTTCTATAAGCGTAATCCACCAAAGAGAAGTTAGCCGCTTCTTTCCGTGAGGCAATTTGTCCCCCGTCACATGTTAGACAGCTCTTTTAAAACCTCCATTGGGCACACAGAAAAGGTCCTAAAGAAAGAGCCTTTCCAATGGGGTCAGTAAATATGGTATGTAACTGAGACGTGTAAAACAAAGATCTACGGGTCTGGCCATCTGTTTTGACTCGTCTGGCTAGCACGAGTGCCCCACAACAGGCCTATGTTTAATGCCTGGATGTGGTGTCCGGTTTGTCAATGCCCATGTCCGTCTGTTTGGAGGGCATGGTGCCCATTACCCATTGCTGAGGCACTTGGCACTGCTTGGAGCACGGAGAGCCTTGTGCAGGCAGTCCACACAGGCTTGCTGGGCTGCATCTGTTCATCTGCATCTCCCACTGATGTTTTTTTGGCAGTGCCAGCACAGCAGCCACATGTCTAGTGTTTGCCTCATCTCTGCTGAAAGTTCCATGCCAAGGAAAGCCAACAAGGAGCAGAGAGCGACTTGAAAAGCGAAATTGGAGCTTGCGGTAACTGACTTTCATAGGCTGGGCTAAAGGAAGATCAGCTGTTTGAGTTAAACCCAGAAACAGCCTTTCCAAAAGCACTGGTGCTGTATCAGGCTTGGTAGAGGGGCTGGGTGTTAGAAGACAAGAGAGCAGAGGGGTCCCAAGGGCCTTTTTGTGGATACAACCTCTGCTCTAACCCAATTCTCTCTGAGATTGGTTTGCGCTCTTAGATGCAGCCTGCGTTACTGTTGGTGTACTTGAAAATGTAAGAATTACCATAGTCAGAAAACAGGGACATCTAACCTGGTATCTTCTCTCTGTCCCCATGCCCAGGTGTGAATAAGAGCAGCGAGCTCTGGATTCTGCTTGGCTGAAAGTCTTACCTTCTAGTGATGACAGTGCAGGCACTTCCTGACCCAGAAATATTATCTTTTTATCTCATAGCGCTCAAAGGTTTCCTACACGAGAGCTCGTACATTTGCTTTTGAAGCTGGTCTGAATAACCAGTTTTCCATGACAAGGAGTACCACTGCTGAAGCACACAGCGCCTGAAGAACAGCTGTACTCTACCTATATACAAGACAGCAGACTGAAAACCTATTTATTCACCCCAGCAATCTCGATGCTTAGACATGCCATTTGTTTTCCAGTGTGCCACAAGCTTGGCAGTGCCTGAAATGTACCCCTCAAACTCAGACTGCCTCCAATACCCAGAGGTTATTGCTCTTGCTTGTCCACCTTGTGTACCCTCGGCTACACAGCGATTCAGCTTCAGAAGGAAGGAGAACAAAGCTGCTCCCTTCCCTCTGCCCTCAATGTCTGTTAAAAAAGCCCCAGTTAGGAAAAAAGTGAGTCCAAACCCAGGCAGGCTGAGGAGCTATAATGACTCAAATGCCACAATTCTTGGACAGCTCCCAGGACGTTTGTTGAAAACCTTGGGACATTTCTTACTGCTTTCCCCAGAAAAATCTTATAAAGGCACTTTCCCTTTGCAGTTGACATGGGAGTCTGAAGCCCAACATTATTTGCAGCAGGATTAAATGAAGGGATCTCTCCCTGTGCAATAATTAAAATAATAGCTACACTTATTGATTATTTGTACATTAATACTGTTTTGCAACCCCAGGTGAGAATCCAGTGAGACAGGAACTTACAGGAACAAAATAAGTGGTCAAAGAACAACTTTAAAGCTTATAGTTACTACTGGTTTTGTTTCAGAAGCAGTTCAAGCTACAGAGCCTTATCCTAGATGTTCTTATGTCAGTGTTAAGATCCACCCCTTGTTCTTACACTCTACCTATATAAGAATTGATGTATTTGCAGAAGGTCATACAGTTGTGCCAAACTTAGAAATTCACCCCAGGTTTGGATCAGGTTTAAATATCAATATTACTGTCTCTGCTTGCACAAGAAGAATCTTCCTTCAGTAGAAAAATTAATTTAAGTATGGGGTTTGTTATTGCTGATAAAGGAAAGAGGAGAGATAACAAGATAAAAGCCTGTTTAGACATGAGATGTTATTAGATGTTCTGTGTACTGTCCACAGGCCAGAGAGGATATAATACATGCATAAGAAGGAGAGGAGATTGACATTTTAGTTATGATATTCCTCCAAGTAACATACATTGTCTTAGCTGAACATCCCTCTGAATCATTTGGTGAAGGTTTGTCACAAAAGTTAGATTTAGCCTCAAAACTGGAGTAATACCTGAAAGCATAACTTTGATAAAGATGGTAAGATTTGAAGAAGAGGTGCTACGGCCAAAGGAATCAGAAAGAGGGCTGAACTTGTTGAGCAGCTGTCACATTTGACTGTTTTTTAATGTGAATGACTTTGAATGACTGCTGAGCTGGGAAGCTCAGTATGTACTTGAACAGAAGTTTTTGCATCTCTCAAAGGTGGTCATTTCTAATAAGTTATCAATCTCAGAGTGCGCCGCTGAAAAAATTGACTATTCTTCCATAATTTGAGAAATAGGGTAAAAGAGAAAATAAAATGGATTCAAGAGGATTCTGAAAAACTGTTCCAGTGTAGAGATTTCAAACACCAGCATCGCCTGAATGGCACAAAGACTCTTTTTCAGTAAGACTGTACAGTTCAATGTTGCTGGCCCAATTCTCTGTCTTTGGCAAACTCCCAATACCCAACCTGGACAGTCATATCACAGCTTTATCACTTAGACATTTATTTTGCACTCTAGTTTCCCCTCTTTATGCTTTTCTTATTTTCTCAGATCTTGATTTAACAGAAACTGTTCATTGATCCAAGACTGGCAAAGAATTTTTTAAAAGAACCAAACCCTGCAAGCAATTAGCGTGTGTAGCTCCAAACCCAATCTGAACCAAAGAGTAGTATTTGAAACTCATGTGTTTATTTTTTAAATTAGGGTAAATGTTCTCTGTTAAAGTTTCCAAATAGGAATCCAGAAAACAAGGAGAGATAATAGGGTTTTTTGGTTTTGTTTTTTTTAAAAAAAGCAATTACACTTTGTATTTCTTAGAATAGAAGCAATTTCAATTATTGTACATATTAAATCCCTTCCTGACGTATGCCAGAGATTTAGCAAAGGACAGTGCTTAGAAAGCCTATCACAGCACAGTGTATGGCTTCAAATTTTTGTGCTGTTCTTCCCAGGATACTGTGAACAATTTGGGGAGAGATATTTACTAGGGAAAAGTGAGGGCTAAAGAAAACCTGAACACTGGGTTCCTTACTACTACAAAACTAAGTTCTCCTCCTTGAAAACTGTATATTTCAAAGAAGGAGATGTCTTTTTTGTATTTACAAGTGTCTCCCATTTGATTTCAATGAATAATTCACCACCTTCAGATGCAGTCCAAGCCAGCCATTGCAAATATCACGCTGTTGAAAGCCAGACCCTGGTGCAACAGTTCCACGTGTGTGTTCCAACTGGAGCCACAGCAAGTGTCTGGGTAGAACAGGATGAACATGAAATCTTTCCTTGGAAGTATTCTGTAACATGGATTTTAAATGCATTCCTTTCCTCTCATAAATTTATTTGGTGACTGTATTCACAAAAAGCTGGAAATTAAAATGGAGAAGCAGATGAAGAGCCTTGTGCTTAGGCTTCGGGTAGAGGTAGATTTAGGTAGAGCTCCCTCATACTGATCTTCCACCCTCTACTTCATTTTCTGTCCATTCCAAATTCTGAAAGAAGAGGTGACATAAAATGGATTTTCACAGGAATCTAAGAGAAAAATCACCTCACCTTTCATCCTGTTCACTGTCGTTACACTGGTCTGTGGGATGGAACAAGGACAGAGCTGTCATGTCACAGCACAGCCCTTCCTTCCCCTTCTTTAACCTGTCAGAACCACTGTTGTATCTGGCCCTGGAACAAGCCCTGACATATATGACAGCTATTTGGAAGCCTCTGAGACACCAAAGGCAGCAAGAAGGTAGGTGAAAAATTAGGAGGTGAGAAGAACAGGTGAACTACAGAGCCATGGGAAAGCTCATGGACAGGACTATTAGGATAAATATTTAGGATAGTGAGGAACAAGTGCCAAAAAGAGCAGGTGGAGGGGAAAGGTTGGGATTTGGATACCAGACCTTACTCTCTCTGGCCTTCAGTGTGCAACATAAGTGGAGCTGGAGTTGTGAGGCCTATCAGCTATTCTGCACAGGACTGCTTGGGATTCTCACCCAAATCAGTCACAAATGCTGCAGTGCAGGTCCGTGCTTATATGGCCTTCAGTGAGCGAGCTGGAGTGAGCCCAGCCCAGGTTGGAAAGAGCATGCTGAGGTGTAGGGATGGTACAGGGAGGAGAGAAATCAGAGGTGGTGCTGTAGGGCTCTCAGGGAATATCTGATGTTCATGATTTCTGCTTTATTGCCAGCACCATTCCTCTTGAATGGGCTAATAGCAGGATAAACTAAAATAATGAGGTACTTTGAGAGTAGAGTCATTATCACAATCAAACTTTGCTTGTTTAAAATACTGTGCAACATTTGTGGAAGTTTCTCCCACCCTCACTTATATCCAGCATAAATTTTCTGGCAGATCTCTTGTCACTGTTGAACTTATATTCAGTTTTGCCAGCAACAATGTATTGTGATTGGAGTGAATTGAATTTTGCATTCAGAAATTATTAGATGCACAATGTAGAGCTGAATAATAAGCACCCATTCATAAACGCTTTGCCTGTGGTTACACAGAGTCATGTGCCTTCATCACCACTGTACACAGGGATGGATGTCATTACAAGGACTCAATATGATTGAGCTAAATGGCCACTTCTGCTTTGTTGTGTCAGATACTGTACTAATGCTGTAACCATGGAGTAGAATTTCTACCCAGACCCCAAATATGGGCTCCTAAGGAGAAAAATCTGTTTCAGTTAGAAAAAATCAATTAAAATTAGGTTATGAAAAAGAGGTTGATTCCATTTTCCTATTCTATGATCTATAAATAGATTATAGCCCCCCCATTAAGTGAAAATCTTCAATCTAGGTGATTAGAGGTAGGGAGCAGGGGTGAAATGAACTACATCAAACTCAGTGAGACTCTTTGCATCTGCCTTCAAAATATTTTTGAACGTTTTTCTTGGAGAAGGGTGCAGTTTCTGGAAAGAATTTGTATGTTTTAGGACCAAGATGAAGTGTCCAGGATTTGAGTCTTCAGCATTATATTACTAAAAATCCCTGTGTGTAAAAATGCACACCTAGACAGATCAGCTGTATTAGAGCTGGGGAAAGATAAGGGAGAGAAAAAGAACAAGACACCCAGTACTGAGACTCCAGAATTTCTTACCATATACACCATCACAGCATAACTTTGTTTTTTGCTTTCTCCTGCTGTCAAACTTCAGAGAGATTAAAATCAGACAAGTCTGGAAAGGAAGTGAAGCTTCTCACTTTATTACTCTTGATTAGCAGCAAATTATTCTCCTAACATTTACTTTTCCTTCATTTATTTAAGAGTGATTACACACAAATAGCAGTTAAAAAACATCAGGATTTTAATAATAGTTTTGTTTGCCACTGTAATTGCTTCTGCAGCATCTCTGAAGTCTGAAACACACCCCTCCTGACACAAAATCAAAACAGCAGCAATGCATCTTTCTCTCTTTAAAGTACACTCTCCAAAACAGTATAAAGAAAGATGCAGGATTTTATTTACTATGTTTCTTATGTTACTGTGTATTTAATGTTATTCACTGTGGTTGGTCCAAGCTTGAAGGCTGTACCTGTATTCCCATATGGAGAACTCTTAAGATCAATTTTAACCTCCTGTTCCTTCAGAAGATTCTCAAGTGCACAAGTTTACTTAGCTAACCTGTTGATCCATCCTGTCCTGTTTGCTCCCCACTCCCACACTGGAAGTGGAAAAGCTGTGACTGGTAGGACTGTCCTGCAGTGTGGGCAGAGTGTGGGTGGCACTGATGTGTAGGAGCTTTTGCTCAGCCATGGCTTTATCTCTCCAAACTGCAGCTCCTGCCAAGCAACACCTGAGGTGCCATGGTGAAGTACCCACTTGGATGTTTATCACTGAATTGCTAAGAGAATATCTTTTTCGTCCTATTACCTCAGATGAAAATTTCCTCACCAAAATCCACAGAGACTCTTACTTTCAACTCTAGGTGGTGGTTTCTGTCTTCCTATAAAACCCATGGCTGGGACAAAAACTGAGAATCTTTTTCAAAAGGAGAAGGATCTGTCCTCAGAGAAAATTCTTTGAGGTTGGCATTGTTGCATCCTTGTCTTTTTTTTTTTTCCTTATTTTTGCTTTCATAATTGCCATTTATGCTCATTGATTCTGCATCTGAGGGCTAATACAGACTAAATGGCCCTGCTTTTTCCAGAGGTACTGTATATCCTGGAAGATTTCCCAGGATATCTGCCAGTTCAGATTCACTCTATTTCTTTTCAATAAAACCTAGCACTAGTGAGGGCTCCAACAGCATCATCTCAGAGTGAATGTGACCTTCTGGTGAAAGAAGTCAAGCAATCCTCTGCCTCTGGGATTAGAGCATGGTTATGCCTCATTACTGTGAATAAGTTTTCTACACGGATTTCTGCATGCTGCATATCTGGGCAACTTCACAGTATATGCACACGTAAATAAATAATTGCTTCCTTCAAGTAGACCCACAACGTTTGAGAGTTGGAATAAGGAAAGAATCCAACTTTCTGCATTCTTAGTAAGAGGTGTTTAAAAAAAGGGAAAAAAGAGCCTTTCTCATCAAACCCACAGGTCTCTGAGGAGTTACCAGGAGTAGATTTGTTAAAATCAGAATTGCTTGTTTTGCACATTTGCTTTTGGAATACCACTACATTTTTAAACAAACTTTATTAGAATTCATATCCAGTTATGGAGCTGTACAGAACTCCTTTAACAAGCATAGTCTGGCTGGAGGCAATGAATCTGTCTTTGTCACTAATGATGTTTGTATTATTTTAACACTGTTGATACTGGGGATTTGGGGGTGGGGTGGGGGGGGCTGCAAGCAATCTTTCAGCCACAGCCCACCTGCCTGGCATGCTGATTAGAAAAACCCTTTTCCCTCTGCATGTCAGGAACACAGTGGGGTACATGAGGGGCCGTACCCAAAGGGTTTCAGTCACGTAGTCTGGTTGCTGGAAAAACCCCATGCAACCCCAGGGACCTTTACCTATTCATTGAAGGGGGTGAGTGGAACTCCTTTGGCAACATTTTTCAGTAATCTGCTTTTTTTTCATGTAGTGAGTGCGGTACTCTGCCGAGAGGGTTTGTGATGTGGTCATTTGGTAGAAAGTCATTTTCAAAAGAACTAGAGCAGCTCTGGTTCTTTCAGATGTGAAGGAATCCTGGGCCTGGGCCCAGTCCAAGCTGTTCAAGTGCTGAGAAGGAGGGTGATTTAGGTGTCAGTTCTAGAGCACGGAGGAGGAGGGAACAGGGACCTACTGATGAGAAACTAGATATCTCTTAGCTGAGGATTTTCAGAATAACCATTTTTGATCAAGCACAAATATCCTGTTGTGGGTACCAGAGTTGCATAAACTCATCCAAGATCTTCCTCAGATCAGGAGGGTTTCTGACTTCCAGAGGATGCGCACGGGATATTTAGGATGCTGTCATGCTTACATATCTATCCTGTCTCCTGCCATGACACAGAAGTAAGACGGCACACACTTCCCTGATCCCTTTTCAACATCCCAGCCCTCTCCTGTGTTGGCTTGGACAGCAGCCAAAATCAGTTTGTTAGCTGCAGTGATAGACATATGTCTACTCATGGCATAGATGTATGGATAATAGCTGAAGGCTATTCACATAAAGAAATATTTTTGTAGCCTTTGAAACCCATTCTTTAACTTGGACTGTGAGACCTACCACAAAATTAAAGGTATTCTCCTGTGCTCCAGCCCTAAAGAGAAGCACTGTGACCTGAGTGAGCAGGGTCTGTTCGTGATCCTCCACAGGAAGTGGGAAAAGATCAGCAAGATTCATTTTTATTCCAGTTATAAAAGATACCTTTTTTTTTTTTTTTATGAGCAGATAAGATATTTTGTCAGGAAATGATTCTCAGCAGAAACAAGTCTGCCAGGTTCAGAGAGTGGGTTGGATGCCTACTTACTCTTGATGCCCTAAAGAAACGAGAGGGCTGTATCCCACCTGCTGTTGTCAGGGCTTGGAGCTCAAGAACCGTGACAAATGGTGCAAGGCAAAAATATCAAAATGAAGGAGGGGAGAAAAAATGATCTACAGTAACTGAGAAAAGAAAAAGGTTAATATTGCTTGGCAGTCGTTACCTAAGTATTCTTCTTTTTTTTATCTTTTAGTGTTTAAATTTAACAGTAATGCCCAGGAATATATTGACCATTTGAGAGAAAGATCCACAGCTTTGAGAAAAAAATGAGAGAGGAGAAACTAAAAGTCCTGGCACTAATAGAATACTAATTTGATTCTGTAGCAATTAATTAAATTGATCTTAATTAAATTTTTCCTGATGGATTCATGAAACAATCTATAATTCTGCCACCTATGCTGTAAAAATGTATCATATTCACTTTGAATTTGTAAATGTTCCTAACTGTTATTTTTATTCAAAGGTCCACCTGAGCTTAATTGTTCCATAGCTTTGGTGTGGTTAAAATGCACAAATTTCAGAGGTTACTTGCAGACAAGATGATAATGTAATTAACATTGCCATCTGTGAGTTCTTCTTCATTACCATCACCTCTCTGTGGACTAAATATTCAGAGAATCATTTAATCCTGAGTCAAGCCTGTGAACTCAGGATCAGAGTCCCAGGCCTGTGTGGTCAGTTCAGCAAAGTGAATGAGAAACAGTTTGTGAGAGATAGTGACATAAACTGAAACCCTATGTCATGGCTGGGTGTCCCCTTGCTGGCTACCTAAAGAGCAGCACCCTTTATTGTCTGAAACGTCTTCGGTACAACAGGGTTGTTTTGGTTTTGGTTTGGGGTTTTTTTTGTTCTGTTTTGGGGGTTTTTTTGTTGTTTGTTGGTTTGGTTTTTTTGTTTTGTTTTTTTGGTTTTCCGGTGGGTTTTTTTGCAAGTAGTAGTGAGGCCTTCAGGAAAATATACTTAGGTAGAAAGAAAATTCCTTTAAAAAGTCTTAGCAAATCCTTTCTCTCTGACTTCTTTGAGTAGCACAAACCATATTTTTCCTTCCATAGCAGACCAGAGAGAGTCAAAGACACAGGGAATCTCTCCCTCTCCCTCTCCCTCTCCCTCTCCCTCTCTGTTGTAATGGCCAGATTTGACCCAGATAGAGCTGCAAGGCCCTGTGTGACTCATCTGAGCCAATGTACCTCCTAATGAAATCATCCAAAGTCCAGATGGCAAATTCAGCTTCCAAGAGATCCAAGAATGGAAATTCACTTATCCCTAATGGTATTTTGAATAATATTGAGTGATTTTTCAGAGTGCTGCTGTGCTGGGCGCTCTCCAGATATGTCTAATGGTGTCAAGTGGTTGTTCACTGTGGAACCTGCAAGGTTTTTATGCAAAGTCAGAAGACTGCAACAGTAGGTGACTGTTCTGCATTACTTAGGCTGCTAGCTTCAATGGGAAACCTGTGTGCAGGGTGCTTCATGGGTCTTTGAGGTACCTTTTATGGAAAACCTGTTTAAATTTCTTCAACTGGCTTGGTATGAGAACATAAGAAAAATTTGCATACACAATAGTGAATTTCTCTTCTGCTTTGATTTTTTTTTTATTGTTGGTGTTTTTTAAAATATCACTCGTAATAGAATACTTAATTTGAAATGAAAATAAAAGGTATTCAAGTAGTTATTTTTCTCTTAACAGAAATGTGAAAACTATTTTCAGTTAATCATCCCTCTCAAGAAAGAAATTAAGTTGAAATCTTTAATCACTTTATCATTTCTTAATGAGGCAGCAAGAGTTCAGCTGACAACTTTCCAGTAGAAGCAATAAGAAGGCTAAAACAGCTGCCTAATGCAAAGGCTGACCATCAAATAGCAGGAAAAATATTCCTGACAATTAAGCTTGCCTCTCCAATCAAAGCTTTCTGAAAAGGGCCAGAGCTTAATTTCAAGCAGTGCCCGCCAGGAATCATTTTCCTGGCCTAGACCTACAGCACTGGCTAGAATTGTCTTCTGCTGGCACGTCCAGCCCTGAGCCTGGCCAGGCCTCTTGGGACTCCACACGGAGGATATGATGAAGTTCCACAGGACTTGATGCTGATGTCTGTCTCTTTCTCAGCAGGATCAGATCAGCTGTGCCAGCAAGAGCACAGAGAGCCTTCCACTAGAGCTTCTCTAAACTTTCTGTCTGGAGGACACAACAGTGCTGCTGCAGGGGATCCTACTCATCATCAGGGGTTTTGACATCAGGATTGTGAATGATTAAAAGAGACATAATCAGCTTTTAACATTTTGATTCTGAATGTTTCAGTAGAGGCATGATTGATCTACAAAAGGATGTTCCGGCAGATAAGAACTCCTGCCAAAGATTTGCCTACACAGGACTCTGCCAGGGAAAGCTCCTGCAGACCATCCTGCTCCCTCAGGCCATCTAAAGTTCAGATTTGACTCTCATAGGGGTTTTGTGACAAAGGCAACTTTCCTTGCTTTTTCCAAACCACCTCTGTTCACTGGGGGTCATGGGGCTCCTCCGGGTTATAACAACAACTCATTAAATAGATAGGAAAAGACAGAAGTCCTGATTCCCGGCCCAGTGAGTTTATTTTTATCCCATGTTCTGGTATACATACAAAATTTCTGAATTATGGTCTTGGATATTGTCTGCTGCATTCTTAGTGGGAAATTTCACAATGTATCAGCAAATGAAATTCAACTGGTTTGTGTTTACTTATCCTACCTAAGAGCCGAAAATGCTGCGGTAATGAACAATATATCAAAATGTCAAATTTACATTCAAGCTATTTGGAATTCTCAGTTTCCAAAACAATAAGGCAATGGCTTTAAAAAATGTGATGTCCTACAGACCATCATTGCAGTGCAGCCAAAACTCCTTGGTATTAAAGGCTTCCTTCTCCAGGACATAAAAGTATTACAGACAATTAATTATGCTGTGATTAGCTGAGACATCTTAACTGTAAATCATTGTTGCTTAAATACTGCTTCAAAGAATTAATTGGCTGCCTGCCAGCTGAGGGAAATGAAATCTAGCACTAGGAATAATATCAAAGCTAAGGCACCTGTGAAAGAGTCTGGGAGCAGTGTGGAGGTCCACACCTTGTATTTACATTGCGTGCCCACCAGCGGAGCTCCTCACCACTCCTACAGTCCCTTGGGGCAGTTGGCAGTGAGGGAAAAGTCCGTCTGACTTTTCTTCCTGGTGCTTGCCCCCATAACACTGCTGTAAAGCACTGCGCACTTCGTGTTGAGGGCCAGCCACAGCCACCCAGCACGGTCTCCGCCCCACATGGAGTGTGCGCCTGGGGCTATCCCTTTACATTGCGAAGGCTCAGGATGCAGCTACAACTTTTCTCCAGCCTAGCTCACAGCCTGTGTCTGCATCCAAACACTGAATTTGAGTGAATTCAGGGGAATTCAGTCTCACAAGCAGAGATATAACCACAGTTTCTGGATCCATCCAGAGAAATATGGAAGGTTCCTCAAGACAGGTGTTCAATTACCCCCACCCGACTGATATCGGCAGATCAACACCATGTGACAAACTTTGAAAAAACTGGCTTTAGAACTTACAATCCAGATTTCAGCCCTCTGCGAGATGTTCACAGATATAATCTTTCAGATATGAGAAAAATAGAGATTGCTGCAAACCAGATATCTAAAATTAAATACATTTAGCAGTCTTTGTAATTATCAAGCATGGAAATGTGTCCACACTGTAGTACAAACACAGCCAGCTTCTGACAATAATCGTATTGAAGTAACAATCTCTGCTCATGCTGCTATCTTTCAGATAGTGCTGAAATTTCATTTAGAAAGATTAAAAATTAAATAAATGTCATTTACTCTTTTATTTTTTCTCACTTCTCTTCCATGTGTTTAGGGAAGACATTGCTTCTCTCTTTAAAGGTCATTGAAGGTGTCTGGAGTCTGTTTTCTATGAAATCCAATTTTCTATACTCTCTGGCTAGATATTTCTTAATATGCCCATACAATCTATTGCAGAGAAACCCCTTCTGATGGTTAAAAAGTCCAGACGGACTGTATTGCTGGGATCCAACTCAGATTTCCTTCCTACAGCGGGGCTTTCTTTCATGACAGTGAATTAAGACCACAGGGCTTTACTCCAGACTGAAACTGCTGCCAGGAGCAAGGTGGACATGATCCAGCCATGTCAATAGAAGAGTCACTCTGTGTATCTACCTCAAAGGACTGCGTTGTTGCCTCCAGCCTGAAGTCATGACCAAACTGAGATGAGCAGAATACAGTGCTCTGTCTCACTTTCTTGATGTCACACAACACAACAGAATTTGTCAGAAGTTTTAAAAGAAATTACCTTTGTAAATATCTTGCAGGGACAGCATAGTTATGACCTCAGGTATCTTAGGAAGCATCAATAGGCATGGAATTTCTTCAGTATCACCTCACTGTCTCTGCTATGAGTTCAAGGGATGAGATTCACAAGGCAGACATCTCCCGGCCACCCCTAACATTCCTGAGTCAGTGGGGAGAAACAAACACTTCTAAGATGAGATTCATCCAAGCTGTGAGAATTGTGCTCTATTTTCTCCTTCAGTAATTAGCACAGAAGCTTAAGGTGACTACCTCAGTTGTAGTCATCCAGAAATATATGGGATGAATTCCAAACACAATGAATTATCTCCTCAAGAGCAATAATCTTATTTATACTACAAAGTATTCTGCGCTTCCTCAGGGTGCAGGAAGCTTTCAGCTGATGTAAGCATACTGCCAAAATGAATAGTCTTGGCTGTGCAGTCTCTCCCACTCTTTTCTGCTGGGGAAGAAGGTTGATGTGGCCATGTCCTAAATTGTACAAACTGCTGTGGCTGAAAACAAATGAATTTCAAAGCTTCATATGCTGGTAAATCTACCAAATCTTCAGTCACCTTGTTCAGTGATTCCTTTCACTATTACAGGATGGGTCATGCTTTATGCGTTGAAATCCTCGTCACTAATTTGTAATCGGCCTTTGCTTCTAGATTTTGCAGTATGTATTGTCAGCAGTTTCTCTGCATGTTTTCAAAAATCAATTTTTGAAATTGAGTCAACAGTCTCATGGTGAGAGCCTGTCTTCAAACAAACTGAAAGAGAATAGTCAGTACCTCTCCATCTGATGCTCTGTTATGGGTCTAAACTGATTTCTGATTAAACAAAAAATGTCCTTAGGTTTGGAGATCTAAAAGGATCAGTCCATAAAATATTTCATTTCACATCATGTGGTAAGTAGCTTCCACTCCATAAATTCTTTTCCAGCTGGTGCTGGAGACAGACAGGTTCTGTGTGGGGTTTTTCTTCCACAGCAAATTATCGTAGTCTGAGTCTCAGTAATTGCAATTATTCACCATGTATTGTGACTTGCAAATGAGGTTTGCGAAGACCATTCAGAAACAAGCCATCCACAAATACACAGATTAAGAAGGCTATTGAAATGTGTCTGGCTTTAGAAACTTTTGCCATTTCTTTCAGCACGAGTTTTGCAGCAGTATGAATCTCGATCAATGATCCCTGTCTGCCACATGAGGGCAAAAGGAGTGTTGTGCCATACACAGTGGGGTTGCAGGGGCTGCAAAAGCCTTGGACTCATGTCTTGCCCCAAACTCAAAGCCAGTATCTCCTGCTCTTCTGCAGAGCCTTAGGGCCTGGACACTCAGTGCTGATATCCAGGGGAAGCCATGAATTATCACAGCTTGGTGGATGTATCATGGCTTGGTGGAGGCTTGTTTTAGACATGAGAATTTCACTTGACTAAAAAGGTTGAAAGTTTCATTTGACTGGGAGCTAAGACAAGGTGGCAGTGGACTCAGGGCTGTGGGTGCTCCTTCCACAGCCTTGTGAATGGATCCTGAGCCCTCCAGTGAATCTGGGAGATACATCTTAAAGCTGTCTGTTCTCTTTTCCAGCCACTTTCCTCATTAGCACATTGTCTGGAGGGTTACTGACTGCCTGGTTTGGGAAGTGCTTGGAGACCCAGGAACACAGGGACCTCAGAAGGGAAAAAGTACAGTTCAAAACCAAAATGGTTAAAAATGATCTTCAAACGTCAGGCTGCCTCAAGGAAACAAGAGATCACCTCAGCTCCATTTAGAGTGATGTTGGGTAGAAGGGATTTTATTCTTTCAAATGTATGTGCATTTATAATGCATAAAAATGTAGTTAAATGCAGGCCTCTGCGTGACTGAAGAACGGATATTAAACATAAACGGGTTGCTTCACATCTGGAAGGAAAGCAAATCAGCATTGCTTCTCCACAGGGTGAAACTGAAATGTGAGCCTTGCAATCTTATTACTAGGCCAGGGAGAAATGAAATAGAGAGTTGAGAATCAGTATGAGGTAAAATATGCCATTAAACTATCAGATGAAATCGAGACAAAAGAGAAGAAATGCAGGTGCAGGAGGAGAAAGAAAACAAATTTTCTTTTTTGGACAGATTCAGGGGGTTTTGTGTGATGGCCTAATACACGTTTTTAGGAGCTGCTCTGTCTCAAGGAGTGAAACAGTAATTTGGGAGGAGGTTTCTATGATCTTCAACAATTTTTGCCTTTTTTTCTTCTGTTTTCTCTAGCAGTTTTTTTGTGTGCTTTGTCACTTAAAACAAGGAATTTAAAGGAAAAGTCTATTCTGTGAACTGGTCTGGTAGAACCATAATCCAAGACAGAATATCAAGTTAGCCATGAAAATGTAGCTTCCATACATTAAGAACATGATGGTTTCTCAGCCAGGAAGGAAATGTCTGTGATTAGATGCATTTATTAAAACTGCAGCTTGTGTGATCATTTTACAGCTTTTTCCTTTCCCAAAAACTTCCATGGGAACACTGTCTTGCCCAGCAGATAGCATGAATACATTCACTGAATAGGTCTCAGTGAGTAGGTAGTGAGTAGGTCACAGGCAGAGGCACAAAATCAGCTTTTGTTAGCTGATGATTAATTCTGCTTTCAATGAAAGGAATAATGTAATTGGTTTAATCTATTTAATTTTTTTTAAATTATTTTCTTCCTTCAGTGTGTGAAGCTTTCCCCTTACGTAATACCCAGTTTCCAAATGCTGACTATTCCACGAACACAATTACTTATTTAAGAATATTCTCTTTGTAATGCACTCCTGGTAATGCATGTGCAATACCCCTGCCAAGAAATGTGAAGACAGTTTATTTAGGGAAGCAAATCTAACATCTACATTTTAAAATCAGAAGACAGAAGCATCAAAACAAATGCAGAACCTGCCTCTGAAACTGTCCCTGTGTGTGCTTAACTCTCCATTCGCTGATCCATATCCATTGTCATGAGGTGCTAACCTCTGATTCCTCATCATTACTTTCTGGTTTCAGATGGTTACAGCAAAATAAATTTTCTGCCATCCAGCCCCCCAGCTGAAGGGAAAAGTGGAAGAGTGAAATAAGCATCTTGACCACAGGTGATTGTCAGCAGCCACAGAAGCTCCACAAATAACAGGTAAATCTGAGATCACTGTGCTTTGCCTGCAGGAGGTGGTTTACACATCTGAAAGTAGAGTAGGATTAGAAAGAACCTCAGTATGTGATGACAAGCAGCAGGAATATGAATCTTTATATCTAGAGGCTGACATTAACTTCCATGTGCTCCTCAGAGGAAGCTTATAAGTGAATAATCTGCTGAATAGGATTGGACTAATTAAAGTGAATTATTCGAAAGAAAGACAAAGTAGAGTTGATCAAGGAATTCACTCAGAGCACATACTGCTGCCAGCCTTGTTTTAATTTGCCTAACACTGTTGCAGCCTACATGAAACTCTTTTAGGATTATAGAGTGGCATTTTTCCATTAAATTTTTCCTGAAGAATAGGGGGAGTAGTCTGGGGAGAAGGTAAGCAGGATTTGGCTGCTGCAGAGTTGTGCTGATTTTTTTCTTTGAAACATCTCAGGTCTTACTTGAAGCTTCAGTCCTGGAAAAATTGCACTTCTCAAAAAATTTGTTTTGCTTGGGTTCTCTATCACACTGCAATAATCTCTCCCCTCAGTCAAGCAAACAACAGCACATCTGTGCTTTATCATGAAGCTTTTGTTAACAGAAATTTAATGAGCCAGAAGACATGAGTCACAGTTCTGCTGTGGGCTCTGGGAAATCTCTCCTGCTAACCCAGTATTTGGCTGTACCAGTAGATTAAACAAGGCGAAGGAACATTCCCAGGCCTGGTGTTGACACAGGTGATCTACCACTCTCCAAAATTATTTTTAGTTTCTGAGGAGATGATCAGAGACAATTGGAATAGTCAATTTTGGATACAGCCATTCTATTTCTGGAGGGTAAAAGAGTTTAGTATTATTGTTATAAATGTTTTTTTGATTCTGTCTGGCTTCAGTTCCACATAAGAGGTGTGTTAATTTAATATTACAGGTAATGAATCGGAATCCCAACTTTTGATTTTTCATGCTATGGATAAGACTGCAGACCATCTGCTTTATTTCATTCACCTTGTTACCCAGCATGCTAGAACTTTTTGCCACACAGTTCCTCCTCTTCTTCATGCATCTAATTTGCAAGTGTGAACCCCACTTTGAGATTAGTCTTCCATTCGTGGTAGTCAAAAAAACACCCAAAATGTGAAAGTTCTCCATCTGTTGTGGCAGCAAAGTTTAAATTCAGCTCCAGTGCATCGTGGAATACTCAGCCGTGCTGTATCCAAGCTGCTGACTGGGTTCACTGAAATCAGTGCAGAGACTCTGGGCTCTTTCTGATTGATGGGACAAGTTCTTTATATTCTATATTCAGATATATAATTGTATCTGTAGTTATGAGTGCATTATGATTTTTTTCAGTGAGCACTTCTGGTAAAAAGTTACCTATCCTATAAGCAGACTTTTGAATTTTTTTCAGTCACCTTCATCATTTTTGTAGTTGAAAAATTTACATTTCCTCCTTTTGCTAGGAGTGGGCTATTTATTGGGCACTGGTCATAATTTCTGGGTCAGCTAACAAACCCTGTTTTTATTTCCTACTTAAATGCTGCGTATTAGAGAACTGTTGAGTTGGAAAATGTTAGCTTCATTTAGCTATTGTTGAGTTTTGCTGAGAAAGGGGAAGGCTAGTTCATAATACTGTGTCCATTTTCAGAGGTAAAATGTGTTTAATTGGGCTATTTTTGCTGCAAGTTCACAAAGTTTCTACAGCATGGACTCCAATTAAGCAGCTGAATCTGATATGAGGCAATTGAGACTGACCTGGCTGTCTTGCAGCACCACAGAGAGTTGTTGTGGGTGGCGAGAGGGAGCAAAGTTCCCCATGAAGTGCATCCACCCCGCATGAAATAGAAGATGCTGGGATCTCTCCAGAAGTTCCTTAAGAGAGTATGTTAGAGAGTGTAGCTAACCAATTCAAGCAAAACAATGCTTGAATGGAATACTTCCCATTGCTAATAGCAGTGCTTGTGAGGTAATGTGTCAGGAATAAGCAAACTCTGGTGCCTGACAGGATCAGAGCCAGGGCTGTGGCTCTCCTCCCCTAACTCCAGCCGTTTACAGAGTGAACAGCTCTACCTGTGCTACTTATTACACCTGCTTCACAGCCCATGCTGAGAAATAAACACACAACCTATTTATCTTCTTCTAAATGCCTATCTTATGTTGAGATAAATTGCACACAATTGCACTCTGCTCACGCTGAGAGGGCTCAAGGTGATTAGTTCACATTTAGGAATCCACTTTGAAGATATTTACTTTCAAACAGGTAAAGTCTATGCTATTGCCCTCGGGTCAATGATTCAGAATTAGTGACTGATCTTAGCCTCTCTATTTCTCGTTCCATCTCTGGGCTTTCACATAGCAACAAAAAGTAATCTGCAGCTTGCTTGAGTCAAACAGAAAAAAAAAAAAAAAAAAAAAAAAAGAGTTTCCAGAAAGGTTGTTTATTTATAAATTTGTGAGGCAAGCTGAAGGAGAGAAGTTTCTATCCATTTCCCTGCCTAAAAGCCCCATAATGTAACCACAGGCAGATTGCAGCTGTGAGAGGTTCTTTTTGGGGCTCAGTTATACTGATGAATTCAGTAAACCTGTAAATAATTGTTTATGCATAGTTGCTGCTGGCTTCTAGTGTGTGTACTGTGGCATTCCTAAGCTGCTTTGGGATGTTTCTATGGGTGTGAACTGTTGGCAAGGGGGATTAATTTCTGGTATTGAGAACAGGTGGGTTGTGAGGTCTGGCTCTCTCATCATCGTGGTAACCAGTGAACTCTGCCACAGCACATACACTCCCAGTGAGCCTCTGAAGCCAGGAAGAGCTCCTTTACTCTGGCACATTGGTTGTCCAACCAAATTGGACATCTGAAAAGAGAGGTTATTAATAGATCAAGTGAGATGGGCACCAAAGTCAGTTTCCCTACACGAAGAGAGTGGACTCTCTTAACTTCAGAACACAGAAGTCTCCCTGTGTCTCCAGATCTCATACATACCTCTTGGAGCCTGAGAAATCCATTTGCCACAGGACCATCCTTATCTCAGTAACGTTCTCTTCTTTCCCTGACAAGAGCCGACTAAAACTTTGCTTACTTGCTCTCAGACAGTTCTTTTGGAGAGCAAAAGTGTTCATTTCTGTATTCCCAAGATTGGCTCTTGAGCAAGATTTGGGAGTTCAACGATGCATTGTACCCACTTGCTGCAGAGGGCCAGGCTGGGCTCTGGGATGCAGGTGTGGAGCTGTGGTTACTGACACAGGCTGGAACTGGCTTATCACAGCTCCCACTTTTGGCTATTAAACAACTCTTCCAGTAGCCAAAAAGCTTTGCAAAAGGGGTTCACATTTTCCTTCGATTAACTATCTGTTTCAATTATTTGAGCTTTCCAGCAGCTAAGGATTTATTGCTGGGAGATCTGGACACCTCACCTTCTGCACAGAGAAGAGCTTTAACTTTCTTCTGGCCTTGCAGCTTTCTTTTCCCCTGGGAAGGGAGAATTCCCACTGCAATCTGCTTTCAACACCAATTGCAAGGCTTGCAGGTTTGATTGGAGCTGCAATTTCCTGAAGCTGTCTTCAACAGTAAAACATCTTGTCCCATGCTTAGAGCTGCTAAAGGAATCTCTATAATTTTCAGGATGCAGCAGCCTCTGCAGCATCCTTAGAATTGCCAGGTGAGATCACATCACCATTATATCTTATCCAGCACATTTTTGGGTGTCTTTTTTTTCCTTAGTAAAACCAGCAATACATGAGCTATAGAAAGGTATAAATCTCAGGTAATACATGGTTTCATTGCATATTGCTGAATTTCTGTTATATCTCCTGATATCAGCTTTACTTAGCACACCCAGCTGTGTCTCTGAGTATCATTCTTAGCACTGCAGTATCTACATCAGTACCTCTAAAAACCACTTGTGGACTTTGTGAAATATTTCAACAGGAGACAATCTCTCTTGAAAAACCTAATGCCTGAGATGGAAAGCGTTTCTAAACATATTCCTTGAATATGCTGCAGCACCAGGATCTTGATGAGTGATAATTGAAGATTTCTTGAAGACTCAATGGAGCAAATTTCTTTTACCAGCATTGTGCAGTAGGTTGTGAGCAGAGAGCTTTGACCTGCAGTCCTGCAAAACCCAAATTCCACAAGGATGCCCCATATTTCCCTCTGCACTCTGCCACCCAGCCCACAGCCCAGGTACAGCTAAGGAGGGAGAGTAAAAGGGACAACTTAGATTTTGTAGAGGAATGTGGAAACAGCCAAAGACACAGGGGCAAGAAAATATCTAGGCCACAAAAAATTTCTCAAAACTTAAAGATCCCCTTGTGAAAGGAGGCAAAACACAAATGATCATGAGAGATGCCAAGAGAAAGGTACAAAGAGAGAATACTGTCCTTAACTTCTGCCCATCTTCAGGATGCGGTGAATTTTTTGCCATCCCATATGTCCTCCAGTCCCACTTTCAGTTTTGATTAGTTCCTTGAAGGCAGATAACTTTACTCTTTTATTTTCCCTTGTAGAAATAGGACTTTGATCATGAAATTGAATTAAAACAATATTTTTAAAGAATTTTTTCTTGTGTGTAAAAAGATTTAACGGTTTCTACAGAAAGGTAGAAGGGTCCAGTTCGTAAATTCCATTCTAAAAGTCACTTTCCTGGGGAAGACTTCAATACAGGATGTCCTTTCTTCCTTGCTTCCACCCGCTCCTCCAGTACAGTTCTGTTAAATATTGCAGCATAAAAACTGAAAGCCCACTGATGGGGGCTGAAAGAATTAAAAGCCATTAAATCATTACAGTAATGGGTGCATTGAGTGTGCTCTCAGGAAAACAAATACGGTACAAGAGGCAGAAAAACGGAAAGATGATTGGATGAAGCCAATTTAAAGTGAGAAATGCACCTTCATGACAGGAGAAACAGAAGATGCTGGAAATAACAAGCAGTTGGGGAACATGTGGCTCCAGGAAATAAAGAGATTTTTCTCTCTAGACACCTGACTGTGCTCTTACAAAATTGTGTAAGCGTGCTGGTGTCAGCGGCGAGACCTGATTAATTGTGAGCAGAATTGGGAACTACTGTGTAAATAAGGATAGCTGCACTGGAGTCATGAACTTAAGCAAGAACCTGTTGCTCAAGAACTGATTTAGTTTCAGAAGTCATTACTTTGCTATTGGTAGAGTTCCCTGCAGAAGGATTTGATAAAGTCATTCAAATTCCTGGTGGGCATCTATCTACATCTGAAATCCTGCCACCTTCCCTGTTTGTCAATATCTCAGCTAATCTGTTAAAGATAACAGGGAAATCAGACTGCAGGAACCAAATTTCTCTTTGATGTAGCTCTAAGCTAAAAACTGCCTCTACCAATGCACGAACTGTAGTTTTCACTCAATGCTGGCTAACCTGGATAAAAAAATGTTTCAGTCTCCAGACTTATTCCTCTACCACTATTCCCCGACAGAACATTTCTTTTTAATTTTAATCCATTTTTCTCATGTCTAGCCAGTCTTTCTTTCTAACTAAATCCAATAATGATGGTAATTTCATCATCTATAATGCAGCTATACAATATTTATGCTGCATGGCAGTAGACAAGAATGATCACAGCTGTCTCAAGGACTAGACTGAGCATGTAACCACCAGGCAAAAGCATAAGGTGAGACAGTTCTTCTCACTGAGTCTTCCGCCTTCAGAAACAACTCAGAAACACCCACAGCCTATTCCCTCAGCCCTCCCACTATCTGTTCTTGAAGGTGAAGGTGAGAAAACCGGAATTAATCTTGTTGGTGATCCCAAAAGGAGTAGCCCTGCGCTGTGGTCTTGCTGCTTGTCTGCACAGGCTTTGATGCTCACTGGACCTTCGGTGAATTGGTTCTGCTCAACAGACAATCAGAAAAGCACAACCAGCATAAAATAAAGTTCTTTTTGCCTGCTTTGAGAGTTGAACCAGTTCAGCAGGCATCACAGGAACTGGCATAAGGAAAGGAAAAGAAACAGGGGGAGGAAGAAGAAGGGAGACCACCCCCTTCCACAGCAGCAAACCCTCACTTTAAAGCAGCTCATCGTGCCTTTATCGTAGTAGTTCCTATGACTTAAAAGGGAGCCCCAAGTGTTCTTAGTGACTCCAGAGGGAGAAGGGCTCATGCATCAGAGAGCAACAGAGTGTGATGTGAAGTCACAACGAGATCTATCTCTACTCCAGTCCTAATAAATGCCCTTTTCATTTTCACTCAATGAATTTTGTTTCTGAGAAGAGCAGATCCTCCAGGACCATGGGCACGACTCAGAAAATAATCCAGATACCAGGCTAACTAAATGCCCTTCTCCCTCCCTCCCTAGCTCACCTCAGATAAACCACCAGTTAACTGGTGCCAACTGTGTTAACTAATTAACATCGGCTCATAAGAACTCATCTGATTACACTCTTCATTACAGCTCAAAGAAAATTGTTTCTGCTTCCTTAATAATATATGGGTTAATGTATTCATACCCAAAATCAATACATTTTTTTTTCTCCCACTGTTAGTCTTGAAGGGAGCAATGATTATTTTTCTAAACTATTAAGAACTGCATAGTAATTATATTTTTTATATCCCCTTTCTCTGGAGCCTTGTTAGGTTATAAATTAATCATTAATTGATTTTAAAATGTAAGGGTTTGGAGTTTTAATTTTAAAGAAATTTGAATTCTAATGCTTCAGAGCCTGCCTCAAGCAAAGAGGAACCTCTATACTGATTTTTAAAATAATCCCATTGTCCATTTTACTGTTTTCCAGAATGTGTGCAAGTTTTCTAATAGACTGTGAGTCACTGGAATAGTCAGCAAAAGCTTGTACATGTTTTAAACTGTCATTGTTGGAAGAAATATCCCATTTTTTCTCTCTGCCCATTAGCTGTGAAGCACCCTTGCTCACAGGCCCAGTGGGAGTGTCCCAGATCTCCCTTTCAAGGAAAGAGAAAGAGGGACAAAACTGTGCACAAATAGAGGCACACACGGGCACAAACACCTCTGCTTCTCACACGAGCCTGGCAGCCAGGCCTGCACCATGACAGCTCCAGCACTGTGATAATCCAGTTAGCAGGGATTGCATGAGACATTTAAATATTGATAACAGAAATACCCCAGCTTCCTTTTGCTACTTAAGACAGCAGATGCCAAACACCTTGCTAGGCAAGTGATTACCAATAAGTAACATGTAATTCCACTCTCTAAAATCCCTGCAGTGTACATTATGTAACAAGGATGGATTTTTAATTCTTTATCTTTTTTGCATTTCTTTTTCTTTTTTATTCCATTTCCCTACTTTCCCTTTTCCTCCCACTTTCCAAATGCTGAGGCAATTTTGTTGGACACTAAAATTTCATTTCCTTTCCTTTGTAGTAATTTCCTAAGTTCTAGAATGTTTTCCCACACACATACACATTTGGTAAAAAAAAAAAAATGTAGTCTTCTGTGCTCTAGCAGAAGAAAGAGAACAGATATACCTTGCTGTGGAGGGACACCTTTGACCATATCTATAAATATTTGGCATTTTTGAGTCTTAGCTCATTTTACTGGCTGATGACCTGGCTGGTGAGGAAACATGGAGAGGAATCTATGCCCGATTTAACTAATGCTTTAGGAACCTATTATTTCCTATACAGCCAAAAAACATAGACCTCATTCCAGAAAGTTTTGAAACTCACAGAGCAGCACTCTTAATACTGGAAGTGGTCTATGGCTCAACTACTGAAATTCAGCAAAAAAAAATTATATTCACCTCATGTAGGTTATTTTGAAAATGAGTGGGCTTAAAGCTTTATATTCCCATTGCTTCCTGAGCCTGAGGATTTTGTGATTTAAGGAGACTTTTCATCCACCTAAGCCAAGAGGCACATAAGTTTCTGTCGAGGAAAAAAAGAATTAAGTAACTCTTGCTTCAGTTGCTAGGTATGGCATGATGTAGAGGGAAGCAGTGCATAACTGATGGGAAAAGGTGAGATGTTCCCTTGCACCATATGAGGAGTAACAGCTAAGATGTGCTCTATGAGCAGGAATTAAAAGCAGCCTCTTGCTCAGTCAATTGCTTATCCAAATGAGGAGAGCAAGGTGTAAGGAGAATTCATTACTTGCTGGCTTGGTTGATCAGTCTCCTATGTACTCAAACCTAACAGCCACTGAATAACCAGAAACTTCTTTTGCTGGGTACATGAGTAAAATTCTGCATGTGTCACATAAAGGATGAGAATAACCAGGTTAAGCCATGAGTGAAGATAATCATTTGATGCACAGTCCAATGTATGGATAAGCAAGGATGCAACACTTCAGTTTCACCAATTGGGTATCCTGAAACAATGCCAAAGACTGGTTTATTCACCTTGAGAAGGTACATTGAATTCTCTCCATCACCTCTGAGCTCTGAATATCAGAATGCTCCTGAAACACGGCAGTGACATGCTGCTGGTATCACTGTTCCTGTCTACAGAATAACAGAACATTTCAATAAAGAGTCAGTGCACCAGTCCAGCCCAGTGTGAAAGCACTTACAGAAGATCTCACTGGAGCCTCTGCCAGGCCCTGCTGGAGGTCTCCCCAGGGCATCGGGGCTGTGCAGTCTGGCTAGTGATAAAGAGCAGAAAAAAATGAAGGCAAAAAAGTTCTGTGCATGTGAGACAACCCTTTCCGTGCTTTGTTCTACAAGAGAGGTTGGCATGGTCCTGGGAGGCAAGTTGAGGGAGGTTAAAGCATAAAAAGTTAGCCAGTTTGCAAATTAAAATGCAGATCCCCTTCCTACTCTCCTCCTTGCCTAACCTCACCTCCAAGCTGAAAACAAATTGAATGGACTGAAACCTTTTTTTTACTTATTTAAGAAATATTTTAATGCATGCTCTGAGGAAAAGAAAAATCTGTGCTCATGCATATATCTCTGCTTGCTCCAGTCATCCTGAATATGCATCACTGCCTGCTACTTATGGCAGTGTTCCAGCTCCTCTCCTCTCCTCTCCTCTTCTCT
>VZRR01008077.1:1189730-1430667 GCA_013398015.1 Oreocharis arfaki | reverse complement strand
CTCTCCTCTCCTCTTTTGCCCGCTTTTATGTTTCAGCAGGGATAAGCAGAGGACTCTTCAAACCGACCCTCTCTTTATTTCCTTTTTCAGCCCACTTTCTATCAAAAACATGTATTCCACCCAGGTGTGGAGAGCTGCAGGCAAGGGAAGGCTCTGCTTTTGGTGCATGAGCAGAAGCAGCTATCCCCATGCAAGGTGCTCTCTCCCTGTTGCAGAGTCAAGGCTCCTAGTGAGCTGAGGGAAGGGCAAAAACACAGGTACAGCACTACAGAGTCCAGGAATCAGACTTGGGAACAAGGCACTTGATTAATTGCATCACAAGCCATTGTTGAGCCTTATTGCTAATTGGGAACAAGGCCCTAGACAGCAAATGAGCTCTTGGACTTTGAAAAGTCCGAGCAGCTAAGCAGGCTGCACCAGCCAGGTGTAACCAGCCAGCCTACTGTCTGAAGTTGTCTGAAGCAAAACCTCTGGGAGATGTGCATGTTTAAGAAGAGGAAATAGAAGTCCTGAAAAGCCAGAAACGTATCTGCTCACTTTGGAGACAAGGAGAATTTATTAAAGGAATATGACTCTACTTTTGTCCATATGCGCTGACAGGTTTAGACTCCCAGGGCTGGTCCATCAGAAGTTTGTGTTTGATGTTAAATGACCATCAGCACCATCTCTGACATGGCACAGTGCTGGCCTCTCCTAGGATGCGCCACTGCATAGTCAAGGAAAGAGGAAAGGGACCTCGCAATTACCTTGGAAAACCAGGGTCCTGATGACTAAATCAACATGGAAGCACTCCAGTCTCCACTTCAAGCTGGAAAAACAACAGCTTTTAGGTTGAGACTCCATCCTATCCTCTCAGGGGCTGTGTCTCAACACACACAGACACACAGGGCACACAGACTTTCTAAGCGAATCAGGTCCTTGGGAGATGCAGCCCGGAACTGCTGGCCTGGCAGCCCGGCAGCAGCACTGGCTTCCTCCTCCCCACGTTTTTGGGCTCTCTGCTGAGCTGTCCCCAAGCAGATCTAATGCCACCTCCAGTGGGAGCCCAAATCCCATTTGTTGGCTATGCCCGGCCCGTGAGGCAGAGTTAACACGTTCTCCAGTTGGGCAATGCTGTGTTCAGGGCCACGCATAAACACTTTACTGCTGGCCATTAAATTTTATTGCTCTCTCTAATATGCTTTGAGATAACTAAACTGATGTCTGAAAGAGGCATTTAAACTGTTTTAACAGTATCTACTTCACATAATCTGCTTTATGGCAGTGTCTTATGGTTTTACCCATTTAAAATGTGTTTGTTGTTGTTTTTTAATCAAGGGATTTGCACTATGACCTTTGAGCAACAACAGCCCCTGCTAGAAAACAGCTGGCAATGTGGTGTGCAATACAATCTATGGAGATTAAATTCATTTCGTTCCCTCTTAAAGCAGATGACAGGGAGGCTGGTGGATCCACTGGGATTTTGGCGGATTGAATTCTTTTTTATTTTAAAAGGAGAGATGAGACTATATGAGCTAAAAAATAATAGACACATATTTGCTCCATGGATTTGTCCCCACCCTGAATTACTCGGCTGGCCTGGAAAAGAGAAGACATATCAATACCTTTTCCAGGCTAAAGTCTAGGACCAACAATAAGTTTCCAGCCTCAGAAATACTAAGATATATCTAGACACCTGTGAGCAAACCACTTGGAAAATAAACCCAACAATTTGGCTCTTCCTGTCTTTGCAAGGAGATGGACTCAATTTTTGGTTAAGGTACTTAAAATGAGACTTTGTCTTCCGTTACAAAATAGGTGCTTGATATTTCTGTTTGTTTGTAATAGCAGTCAGAAACTCTCACCTTCTGAGAGGTGTAGGCCACCCCAGCGTGTAGGTCAGCCCCAGGGCCAGACTGAGCTGGGCAGATCTATTCTGATGGACAGCTTGGTGGGACACTTCATCTGAGTGAGCACACAGCAACAGCCTCACCAAAAGCTGTCGCATTTCATGGCAAATACAATCCCATAATTACTATTGTCTTCATCCCAGCTGCAGGTGAGGGCAGTGAGCCACCTTCCATCACTCAGCCAGCTCAGCTGCTCACTGGGCCCGGCAGACAAACGTGTGTCAGAGGCATCTGCTGTACAGAGAGTGAGGCAACAGACCAGAGTGACAATTTGGATACCTAAACACTCATCTCTGCACACACCTTCCAGTTAATTAAGCTACCCTAATTTATACAGCACTGGGCTCTCTCTGAAACAAATTAGACAATGCTTTCTCTCCAGCCTGATGCATGGCACCATCATCAGTGAAGGCATAGCAACAGGCTGCATTAAAAAATTCCTCGTATCTCCAGAGCTTCAGGACTGTTTCTGCAGCTCATGCTCACGCCTGAAGCTTCCTTGCATGCGCCACCTGACAGAAACATGGCATTACCAATACGAAAGCATTTGCTCCTGTCTCTCTTCAAAAAGCCCTTTTGCCATGATGAGAAGCACCCTGATATTTTGTTTTACAGGAGAGCTCAGAGCTGCCTGTAGAGATTTCTGTTGAGTCTTCAAGGCAAACTGAATCTGACCCTCTAGTGGTGGCCTCCTGCCTGAGCTCTGACCTTACCCTCAAAGCACAGGGCAGACCTGAGCTGCCAGCTGATGTGGGGAAACTCTGCTGGGCTGTTCTTGGGGTGCATATTCTGCAGGTGGTTTTCCACCCTTTGGAAAATTTCTATAGAACCCATGGAACCTCAGGAAATAAAATAATGGCCATACATATTCCTTTTCTTCCCCTCATTAGTTTATCAAAGAACATAAATTAGAGAACTTTAACGAAAAACCACACTGGTGAAAATCTGCTGGTACTCACGCACAGAAGAAAGGTTTCCTGCTTGCCAAGATGAGAAACATGTTTGGGATGATAGGATGCCTGCAAATTGGACCCTATGGTGGCTGCACTGTGGGGGTTGTAATTGTGAATGGCCTTTCCATTTTGGGGGTCAGTGTGCTAAATTAAAAACCTACAAGAAAGTGCATAATTTAGGTTAATGGGATGTCGAATATTAAATAGATTAAGGCAAATTATATATACTTTTTTTTTTTTTTTTTTAAAGAGTTAGCCTCACTAATCTCTCAGGTCAGATTTTTAGAAGGTGTAAATCAGTGTTATACACCAAAGCTCAAGGGAGCCTGTACAGTTTTTCACTAGGTGAAGGAGTCTGTGCTATTGTACTTTTTCATGTATGTATCTATGAGCCGTGTACTCGGATTAAATCTGTTCTGTCTTCCCCCCACCCCATTTTGAGTATTAAAAATGAAATTATATGGTTCCTTACTTACCCACTTCCTTTCCAGCCCACTAACTTCATCCTTCTTCTTTCCAGGTCCTACAAATGGGATGGAAAACTTCCTTTATGCATAAGGAATTTGGGGAATGATACCATGATATCTGGGGGAAGGGATGCTGCAAGAGTATTATTTGCAATCACAACTTTCAGGGATATGCTTTAATATAAAATGAGGAGGAAAATGTCTTTCAGCAGAGCTGTTTGAGAGTTCACATTTGAAATATTTGGTGGATGGTTAGTTTCCACAGCATGAAAAATATGCAATGGGAAAATGTTCCTACTGCTTAAAATCAAAATCATATTTTTTTCATCACAGAAATACTTTGTTCCATCTCAGAAAGCAAAAAGCACTGCCCTTATGTTCAGAGGAGACACATTTTAAATTTTAAATTTTGGGGAAGGGAAAGTTTTCAGTGCAATAAAAGAATGTAAATGTTTAAAATGATCTTTAAATCACTGCCCCTTCACACCACACCACCGGGCAGGCTTGTTAGCTCAATGCTGCAGAGTTTCAAAGCCTCCTATTTTGCATCCAAGACACAGCAATATGGTAACTATTGTCTTGCTTTGGGCTGAATAAATTTTATTGAAAGGATATGATGTCTTTAGAGTCTTTTGCTGAAGGTGTTTCCGCATCCCAAAAATTACCATCACACACAGACATTGATTCTCCTCGTGGGTAGCCTCAACAGAGAGGGCAAGGACTGAATGGGCCAAGATGACTGAAAAAGCCTGAAAATTAAAGGTAGTAGGAACACTTCATTTTAATGAAGGTCCTTCCAGGTCAATTCCAGGGCTAAAAGACTGAGGTAGTTTGCGCCTGTTGTCCTTTAAATTCTTTGTGATTTGCTCCTCAAAGCCAAGTTCACTGGGCATATTGACAATTCTACAGACTGCTGGAGAAAAAAAATTATTCTCATAAGCCATTCTACTGGGTTCATATTACTAATGATTATTTGAATCCCTATCCCTCTACTTTTGGCCACTACTGCAGCATAAGATTTCTTGCTCATATGTCAGATCAGCATTGTATTGTAATGTAAAGAGCATAAAAGGCACACTTTTCCAGTGTTATTTAATTGGCCACCATTTGCATTTACAAGACAAACGGTTTCCAGCATTAAAGGTGATCTGCCATATCAATTCCTGTTTCCTGCCGTGGGTGCAAAATAAGGAAATAAAGCTGTTATTTCTCTCAGTACCAAAACTAAACAGTGAAAAGCAGTGGTGAAGCTTTTTTTTTTTCCTTCCATGCTCTTTTCTCACCATTGGCTTTCACCACCTGGTTCAGCTTGTCTGGTCTCTCTAGTCTGAATGTACACCTCGGCTATAATTGTCCACGCTTCCCTCCTCCACACACCCATACAGGGGTGGAATTTTACAGTTCATCAATAGCAAAAACAACCTGAAAGTCTAATCTTAGGTTTAAGACTGTCTGTCAACTAAATTATAAGGGTTGTCTTTTAAAATAAATCTTTTTTGCCTAACTCCCAATCAGTTCTGAAAATGTCTTCTATCCAGAGCTTGCCATGAGATAAATTGTAAATATGTGCCAGCAATCAGACTGAGAATCAGCCTTTAATACTAATTATCATTCTGCAGAGAGTAAAACATTACATACAGCCCAGCTGCCTTAGAATATGCAAAGTCCCTGCTGCAAGGAATGACGTTAATTTATACTAAACCCACCTGAACACGGGGCTTATCTTGTCTTCCATTTTTAATCTTAAACAGAAAAAAGAATCTACAAAAAAACAAAAATTAAAGTCAGCTTTAAAACCTGGTGTGCTCCTCCTGAAAACATTCAATACTTTCTTACTGAATTGCCATAAAATGAGAGCCACAGAGCAGATCTGGACAATTCTATCCATAAGGTTTGATATGGCTTGAATTGTCCTTCCTTACAGAGTAATAGAATATTGCTAAGCAAGGGTTTTATTTAAAAATTGAAACATTTTCCAAGGTTTTCATTACTGATTTTAATCTAAGTTCATTGTATATTTTTATTGCATATGTAAATATGAAACCACAAAAAAGTAGGTTTTTTAAAGTAAAATGTTCAAAATTTTGAAATAAGAAGAATCATTTTGCCTGCAATGCTATCAACTATTTAGCCTCATATCTATTGTGCTAGATTAACCCAGTGAAAGATCAATTCCACTGCCTTAAAAACACGGAAAGAATTTTCATTTTGAAGATTTTCCTGTTTTCCAGAAAGGTTCTTCTCCTCGGTGGGCAAAACAAACCAGGTTTGGGAAGCCTCCTGATATGAAATAGTATGGTAGGGAGAATATTTGGGGGAAACTGAAAAATCACTTGTCTCATTCTTACTGTTCCCTAGGCACCTGCTGGTGGCTACAGTTGGAGGAAAAACTCTGACAGCTCTTGATCTGAACAGGTACAGATATTCCTGTGCTTTCCTCATACAATTAATAGAGCTCACAGTTCTTGGCAGAAATATAGAAGTGACATCTGAGAGTGATTTCAAGGCACCTCCCCACCCGAGAGCCTCCCAGCTGTGCTGGCAGTCCTGTGCACTATCTGCCCTCTCCAGACAGGCAGGCTGGCACAACCAAGGGCTGTGATGTGCCTTGAGGCTTCTGGGCTAAAAGTGCCCTGTGTCCCATCCTCTCTAATAACCTTATTAGAAATGGCTCGAGGCCCTCTGAATCTTCTGGATCCAAATGCAGCTAAGCAAAACTTCCCCTCGTCAGTAAATTAATTATCCTCCTGGTTAAAAATTTCTCTAATGCTTCTAATTCCTTCTGTTAGTCATCACTGCTCACAACCCTTTTTCAGCTTAATTTTTGGACTTCTTATTGTTCTTTAAACAATTTACCATATTCTGTGTCCCAGAGCAGAGTTCGGGATAACTTGTGTGTCATGAGGAACCTGTGAAGAGTGAGCTTGCATCTCTGTGCTACACTGAATGGACACAGTCTAAAACTGTATTTCTTTAATGCAGAGCTATAGATAATTCAATTCTAATTCAGAGAATCATCACTTGGAAAATAGGTTTTAGCTTTTAAAATATCCTTTATGTTTTGTTACCTTTTAGGTTGAAATCTGAATCACAGAGGTAAAGAGACAGAGAATCTTAGTATCTTTAAAATTAATCTATTAGAAAAAACATTTTTCCTCTGGTCTCACTTGTCCTCTCATGTTATTACCTATTATATTCTCCCCAGCTTTTCTTGCCTCAAGCCTCCAGACCCACAGAAAAGAATAGGGAATGGCACGACTGCAGCTATTTATGATAATAATCCATTCCCAGGTTCCACTGCGGCAGTTTTAATCATAAGCTATTGTCAGGCATCAAGATCAAAAAGATTTGAGATTTGATTTGTTTGGGTTATAAAGAAGCTCTGAATGCCAAAGTGTTGTCGCTTAAACTCCAAAGCACAGCCCCTGCATGAAGTAGAATGAACTGGTATTGCCCTCTCTGATCCGATTTGTAGCGATCACAGCTCTTTAAAGTTATTTGATTTGACATCAATTAGGCTGTTTTCACAAGGGGAAAGTCTCCTTTTGCATTTAGTCCAATATCAATGTCATTTTCCTCCTAAAATGTGACAAGGAGCAGACTGCTTCAGCGTGCTTTGCAACAGACACGAAGAATAGGATAACGAGGAGGAGAAGGCTTCACAAAAAGGAAAAGAAAAGGAGGTGGGAGGACTGAGAAAGCGTTTCAACCCCATCTTCCCATTTTTTAAGACATATACACACAGAGAAACAGACACAGAGGGGAAGGGAGAGGCACCGGAGACCCCCTGCTCAGCAGGTGTATTTCGTCAGTACACTGGCAAGGATTAAAGTCACTGTAAGGATGCAGAGCACTTCAGACCTGTGTATCCTTGGAGGACAGCAAATCTGGTAGGAAGAGAAAAGCATTTGTAGAACCTGGATCCCAGCTTTGATTCACTTTTCAATATTCTGCCCAGGACTTCGCACAGTGCTCAAGGATATACAGAGAGTTAGCAAACTGCAAACTGCTTGTAAACGTGTTACATGCACAATGTTCTGAAACAACATACCAAAGTAAAACGTTCCCAAGAGAGAAGAGACAGGATGACTGGAAATTTCTAAAAAACTAAAGCTGTTCTAAGAATCAGGAGTCAAAGAGGATGACCTGTTTTGCTGAGTGTCATGATGCATCACAGTTGCTGTATTCCCACTCTTTAGCAGGATGCAGCAACAAAATGGACACTGCGTATAGTGATGGAGGGAGAGTAAAAAAGTGTTCCTCTGTCCATGGAATGGCTGAGGAATTTTGATGGATTAAACAGGGGCTTGCAAAATTAGGGGCTGAGAAAACTGCAAGTCCATATTAGGCAATGCAAACAGGAGAACCTGAAGGGAGTGGCAAAAAATGGGCAAAACAAAAGTGTAAATGAACACTTTCTGAAAGCTGGTATATTCAGATAAAGGTTATATAGGCTTTCAGAGTGGCTTTTTATTCCTCCTAAAAACTTTCCCAGAGATACAGGGAAAAGCTGCCTCTGGGACATCTATCATCATGATTTTTATCTTCATGCCCACACAGCTGCAGTATTTCTGAACTGTACACGCAAGTCCAGAGGGTAACAGCACTCCACAATTTAGATCCCTCCTCAGGGTACTGAATGATCTAGTTATTGATTGCTTCCTTGCCTCTTTGCCAGTATCTTGTAATGCAAAATACTGGTAAAAGATGGAGGAACACTCTTATACACACTGAACTCTAGGTAAAGCCTTTTTTGCAATCACATAAGAAAACAGACAGATTTGCCACTGTATGACAGCTTTTGTTAGAAATGTCACACAGAAGCTTAAACTAGGACACCACAGTGGGCCAAGAGGGTAATGTTACTGATTTTTGGGGAAAGAAAAGCAAGGATATCAGTCAGAGGCAAAGGCATTTTCTCAAGCCAGGGTGATGTCAACCTTCAAATGAACTGCTACTTCTGAACCTTTAAAGTGTGTCCTATCAAACCCACCTAGCTGTTTGCAGCAGTTCAAAAATTTCCAGAATACCTAAATATTCCTTGCCTTTTGGGAATGAACATTTTGATGCTGCCAACCACCACTCAAGACTCAGATCTCATCTATAAATTCACGGTAAAGCAGTGTGACAATCATCAGTCAGGAGAAGGAAATGGCCAAGTTCTGAGTGGTGCAAAAGTTTTTGGATTCCACTCTACATTTTTGGTCACAGCTCTGTCCCTAAGTGACACATAGAGTCATAAGAGTAGTCTCCATTTTATCAAGCACAAATGAGCTGCAATACAAAATGAGATTCGACAGAAGGACAAAAATATGTGTTCATTTGTCTAGTGGGTACAAGCTGCTTGTTGGTGATAAAACCATTATGACATAGAAAGTCTGCTTGAAAATAAGCCTAGATCTTTTGGGGGGATTGGCCCACCCCATATACAGGCCAACCTTCTGCTCAGTCAATCAACATGTTAACATCTTGTGCAAAGCAATTTGTCAGGAGGCCGTGTGTAAAATGACAACAAGCAAAAAATGGCCAAGGTAAGGTTTATTTCCAAAATCTCTTCATTGTCATGACAGGTGGGGCCTTGAGATGGCAGCTGTAGTGAGAGAGAGAGAAGTTTTGTTTGATTTTCCAAATGCTTATAACTCTCTCCCAGGAAGTCCTCAGACTTGCCCTACTTTCCTTGCTTGTTGCAGCTGGGTATGAAAGGTGTTGCAGAAATGTCCCCCTGTGCTCTGTCCCTCAGGTCTTGCTGATCTCTGAAAACTGCTTTTGCCAGAGCTACCACTTCTGTGCCATGAAACCTGGGTCAAGGATGTTTTCCAGTCCAGTAGTTTAGTTCTGAAAGGTCCCAGTGCTGAGGACTTCCTAGAAAAATCCTTCTTTCTCTTTGCTTGGGAACCTGCAACAGATACATTTTAGTTTCTGAAACTCAGTTGAAGTGAGGCATGTTTGTTTTGGAGAAGAGGCAATAGAGTTGTTAATTTGGGCTTGTAATTATTCACAATTAGCACATTATTCCTCCTTCACCCCCCCACCCCCCGCTCCTACTTATTTAGTTATCAGATCCAATTACAAACCCAAATTACCAACCCTGATTTTTATTAGCAGTTATTCAGACATGAATAGCAATGAAACTGAAGCAGCACAATTCTGAGGGAAGGCTGGATAACCTAGCAGGAGTTAAATCAATACTTGATAAATTCTTTATCTAATAGCCCATACGGAGCCTTGTCCTGCATTGACAACCCCACAGCATTAGCAGTAGATTAAAACCACTGGAGCCCAAAGGAATCTACAATCTCAACTCTGCCTGAAGGCCATCATAACAGAGTGCTGAAATCAGTGGCAACTGCAAGCCCCCTCTTCCAGCACCACCTCCTCCTAGTGCTTTAATCCCATTTGGGTAAAACACCAGTTCAGCTGCATTGATGTGACCATCTGGTGAATCACGTTGTTCTCTGATCACTCACTCAAGGAACTGATCTAGATTAAAAATAAACCTTATCAAAAGCGGTGAGGGAATGAATGGTTATTTTAAACCAGCTCAATTCCATGATCTAGATAGCCCCTTACAGGACCGTGGTGAAGAGAGCCATGTGGGTTAAAAAAATGCATAGCCAAGGGTGGGAAAGAGGTGACAAGATAGCGGGTTCTTAGAGGAGAAGCCCAGCTAAAATCAGAACAACTGCCAAAATAAATGCTTTTGTAACCGCAGCCTCTGGAGGGGGCAGACACAAAGACAAGAGGTGTTAAGGCTCTCACCTCATAAAACACAGACCTGGCAGGAAAAATTGTTTTTTCTTTTGTGCATTTACACCACTGACCAAACAAAGCAAAAAATCAATCAGTTTAGATTGATGAAAGGGTTTCTATGTCTCTAATTGGAATCACTTCACTAAAGAGTAACTATTCGTTTATAAACAAGAGGTTTGGTTTCCAGGATTATTGTAAAGATTAATTAGCAAAAATCGTATCATTTCTGTTTCCAAAAGAAGAAATGGAACCTCTGCAAAAGGTTTGACTGAGCACAGCAGGGCTCTCTTATTTTCACTTTTTGGTTTTTTGATGGAAATGATTCACCCAAAACACCCTGAATTTCTGAATTCATTCGGTCTCTAGCTGCTCATTTGCAAAGGTTTCTCCCAGCTCAAGATACAACATAATGAAGGACTTACAACATAATAAGTCACCTTAACTGAGAAATAAAATACAAGGTAGAAAACCCAACAAATCACCCCATCATGACTGTGTATGAAGGAGGAAAAACTAGGGAAAGGTAGGTGTCCTAGATGATGGAATGCTTATCCCCGATTAATCCAGGGGTAAGTTTGTCATTCCTGGGACCCAACTAGAACAGCTAAAGCCTGTATCTTGTGTTTGGAGGCTTTGCATTTTTTGTTTATAATGAGGACAGCTTGTCTTGCAATGCAAGTTAACCCACTTCCATACCCACACCCTGAGTCACTGCTTAAGCTTATGTAGGAGTCCAGGGAGACTACCAGTAGTCAAATCCAGATCTCTTGAGTCTCGTTTCCATGTGTGAATACTGCAAGACTATCCTTCTTTGCAAGTAACCTGGTTATTTTAATAGGCTTTTAGAAATGGAGAACAGCAAGAAAATTCAGGCAGAAATCATAAACCTCGTTGGCATAATAGCATTAGCATGATACAGCTTTGCGAGGCAAAAGTACTGTCCCATCACCAGGATGAATTTCTGAGACTTGAGCTTCATTTTTCCCACTCAGGAACCATTTAGCAGTATCCAACCATAAAAAGAAGACATTCTAACACCTCTAACACCTAACGTTTTTCTTCTTTTTTTTCTCATTTTGTTTGGACTAATATATTGATATCTCTCAATAAATTCTAGTTTATTCCAATTTTAAGTTGGAGTTTTTCTTGGTGCTCAATAATGTACCTGGTTTGCCATGTCCATCAAAAGGCAGAGCTGCTAAACAAAGAAATCCAGGCTCGACTTCTTCATTAAACTCTCACTGTTTTTGTATCATCCTTTACCAAATGGTGTTCCCAGAGGCTAGGAATCCTGTGAGTTATCTTTTTTTTTTTCTTTTTCCTGCCTGTGATATCAGAAGGCTTTTCCTAGGTTGTCTGTGTGATAATTTTAGCACACATCACCTCATTTGAGAGTCTTGGTCCCCATCCAGGGCCTATAAGGGTTTTTTCTCTAATTCAAACCCAGCCTTGACAAAGGAAAAAAAAGGCAGGGTAGCATCAGTTTCCTGAGAAACAAAGTGAGGCAGAGGAGAGCTCTGTGTGGTTTATTTCTGTGGACACAGTGGTAAGAAGGGACTGGACACCAGGAGACCTCATTGCCCCCCTGTTTCCACACCCCCAAACCTGAGCTCTTTAAGCCTTTCTCTTCTCAGTAAAATGAGGATAGCCTTTCCCAGGCTGCAGCTGACGTGCGAAGAGCTGTGACCCTGGCAGTCAGTTAAGGGTGCAAATAAGAAGTTTTTGGGATGTGTCTGATGTGACTCTTGTTCAGTAGGTTTTGGCTCATGAAAAAATGTATTCACTTCAGCATTCCCCCTGCCCTACCCAATCTTATTTGAACAGCAACCCCAGTTTAATGAGAAAAGGGCTTATTAGATGTTGTTTCTTACATGTAACCCATGTCCACGAAAGAATATTGAAGATTGTGAGATACTGATGCGTTCTGTCAATATTTGCATTTTATAATTGTTTCTCCGATGAACTGAGCAGGCAGGACTTCCCTGATGGGGCTGTGGTCACCTACCCTGTGACTTGGGAGAAAGGACAGAATATTAATAAGGTTCATCTCAGTTCCCTCAGCAGATCATTTACTCTCTCCCTGTTCATTGCTCATTTACAAATAAAATCTCAGAATGAGTGATTAGATGGAGCTGAAGGCCAGCAAGAAAGGTGGGGGAAGTTTACACACCAGCACATCAGACTGGGAGCAAAATTGCTCTCGGAAAACCTGTGTCTGTTTGCAAATGCAATAGACCTGTCCCTCAAAGCCAGAGGACTCCAGCTTTATATCACTATAATCAAAAGTAGACTCCAGACCATAATCCTTCGAAATTCAGACTGAGCTGTGCAGTCTGCAGGAGCTGAGGGAATGGAGGAAGAGAGCTGAAAAATGCCCTTTTCTACCCTAGATCAGGTCCTGATGATAACAGAGATCACGGAGATGTACTGTCTGATCTCCTTAATGGGACTAGTACAGCTCTGTCTTACTTTACAGGACGAAGATAAAAAGCGTAGAGAAACACTGGAGGACGCAGAGAAATGCCTGGGAATTGTATTTCAGTAGAAAGCAATTCAAGTAGCATCTTAAAAAGCTACCACTCAATTGTTGGCCAGATTGCTAATCCATCACAGACAAAAAATATACATCAGATTCACTTAAAATGGATTCCTGACCACTTTCCTCAGCAATGTACTAGAAACACGTGTATGGCCCACTGCTCAGCTGAGCAGTCCTTACTCACTGTAGTGTAGAATTTGGTGACAGTTTCTGCTTGAACCCTCATGTATCAGAGATGGTTTTTCGCCCCTCAGGAACTTTGCTGGTCTCTGTCAAGCAAGAGTTTTGTTTAGTCCACGCACCAGAAAAGTGTTACAGAGGCCAGAACTGGCCTGAGTGCCTAAGGTCTCTGTCTCTAAGTGCACTTTAATGAGATGGTGTGCTCTCCTGCTCCACCAATGTGTAGTCCTGCTTTTGGCACCAGCACAAAACATCTCAGGTAACAGGAGTTTGGAAGGACCACAATAACTCAAGTGAAGGATATTGCCTTTAGAAAGATTATTTTGATGCGGGGTGCTGTGGGGTGGCTGAAATTGCCACGTTAACCCAAAAGCATCCCCTGCAAGGGATGCCCTGGGGGTGCAGCTCGGCACCTCGCAGGCCGACTGCCAGCACCCGTGCCGATGGATGGCACCGAGACACAGCCCCGCACCCAGGCCAGGATAGCTCAGGTGTTACCAGGGGCAAAGAGTTCAGAGGGCTCTGTGCATGGGTTCCGAAAGGTTTATTCCGAAGGGTCCAGAGGCGAAAGAGGCCGAGCAGGCCTCGTGTACAAGCTTATAAGGGGTAACAGAAAGGGGGCTGGCACAGCACCAGCAACCAATTACCTGGGGGCAAGGGGCAGGGGGAAGGCAGAGGGATACAACAACCAATGGGGAGAGGGAAGGGGTGGAGTGGGGGACCAGGTACCAGACAGGTACTGCCTGATGGGAGAAGAAGCCTTTCCCTGTAACCCAAGTTGGGAGAGCTATTTACATTTCTGAGTTGACCCACCAGCGCAGGGGGTCTCCTGGACCAGGGGTTTCTGGCATCTCGGCTTCTACCATTGCCAGCTCACCCACCCCAACAATATTTCAGAGACACAGTTCTCACAGCTAGAAAAAAAAGGCAAAGATATTATACCCATTCATTGTAGCTGAGGAAGCTGAAGTGCAGAGAGATGAAGTGGGTGGCTTCAGGTACTGGAAAAGACCTGAAGTGTTTTCAGGTGCCAGCACTGCAAAGGAGTCATTAACATTCACCTCATGAAATCCCCAGAGATATCAGATGGGGGTCACAGATAATTGACCATGTGTCAAACCTCTTGCCTGTGCCTCTATCTATCCATCTGTCCATCAATCCACTTTTCTAAAACTATCTACACTTTGCTTCTAAAATTACTTTTAAATGAACATACTTAAAAACATTCCTTTATGAAGGTGGTCATCCCAAAGCCATTGCAGCCAAGAAAAGCAGCTGTGAATGTCAGTCACATCAAAGCAGTGTTGATGTGATCCCACAGGAACTTGTTCTGTGCATGTAAGCATGATCTCTAACAGAGAAAAGGGGAATGAAGAGCCCTGATTTCAAGGATTCACGCTGCTCAGTAGGAGCGATTCTCACACCTGAAACTGACCCCTATGGTGGATTATTAAATGCTGTGAAGAGCAGGTTTGGGGATGATGCAGGTTAAACACACCACCTGGATGTCTGAATGAAAGGACATGAGGGATTTGCTTGTAGAGACAGTGCTATACGTATACGGAAAAGGGCCACGAGTAATTCAGTAGCTTATGGCATTCTTTGCCTTTGGGATGTGGATTTAAATTCATTCCTCCAAGCTACTCTTAAAATTCAGACATGGCTGGAAGTCACAAACACTTTAATCTGTTTGCATGGGGTTTTAATTCTGGGGAGCTGTGCACTGTAAGCATTAGAGAAGTCAGGCCTGGCCACCTCCTGAAGCTGCTCAGTTAAAGCCACGCATACCAGCTGCGCCCATCCTCTCCAACAACATGGGTTTAAATAATTCCACATTAAAAGCCCATCTAAGCACTGCTTTGCTCTCTGACTCATTATGCTGTGAACCCTTTGCTCCCATATAGCATTAAGCACATGAACCTGTTGGCTAAAAGCAAAGACCACCAGTTTTTCTGCATAACCATAAGGTGATCCTGCAAGCAGTTCTGCCGTTGTCAATGGCTGTCTGATGCTCAAGCCACAGAATCACCCTGAACACCGTGTCCCACTTGACAAGCAAAGCATGACTATTTCTGTCCCTAAACATCTCCTTCCAAGGAGCTTCAAAGTTGTCTGTCTGCCTTGTTTATATAGACACAGTGATTTGGTGGTGAGACAGATATGAATAGACGTCACATTTTGCAACTTCTCAGTTGTTAAAATATCCCACCTCCATTTTAAAATGTACTAGATGGGGGATGGAAGACAACAGCTCTCACTGAGTAACTTACAGCGATACTAAGGAAAATGCAAGGCCAAAGCTCTTAAAAAGACTGTACTATTTTTGGAGCAAGACAGATCACTTACTACTACTATGATCATTATTATTTTTGCAATGAGGCCTTAGCTTTTCATGAACTTCTTCTGCCTTCCTGGATAATTCATTTGTTTATTTGTTTAGCTCTGAAAGAGAATCAGGGGAGTCACTGCAGAAATCTTGGTAAGGGCCCACCTCAAAGGTGCACCACTAGGCTTCGTCCCATCAGCTGAGCATCTCTGACATAAGACTTTAAAAGATCCCCTAGGAAGAATGTAAGAGCAGGGCAAGCAAGAAGCAGCACTTCCTTGATACACTCTCCCAGACTGCACTAAGCCACTGCTTCCCAAGGCAAAAATGGCTTTTTTGTAGTTCATAGCTCCGATGGATTTTCTTCCATGATGCTATTTGATTCTGTGGGAGTCCCTAGCATGCACGCTGCATTCCTATTTCCACTTTTGCTCTGACAGAAAGATTGCATGCTTGCACCTTTTCAGCTGCAGAGCCTTCAGATCCAATGCAGCTTTTTCTTTATAAGTGTAGAAAGAAGGTGGGAAATTTCACTGGGAAACAACAAAAAAGTTTGCTTTCCTCTACCCAGAACAGTCTTCTAACACTATCCAGGCTGCCTCGGGGCAAGTGAAACACACTCTCATCATCCTAGTAGGAAAACAGCAATTTGGCAGGTTGCAGCACGGCCCTCTCATATCAGGCATTTTGAGCTGAAACCTGGGGCTTAAGAGAAGGCTCAGAGAAGTCCTCAGCTGTGTGTATTGGCACTTCAGCCGAGATGGTGCCCTCTGTAAAGCACGCAGCCAGGAGGCAATCTGCACCAATTGCTGGAGATGGCCATGTTCCCTCCCTCCTCAGTGCTTTGCCCTCAGGAGCTGAAAGGCCACTGCACCAAGGCCTCATGTCATCAGAGAATGGCCACAGTAACTGTGATATCATCTGATATAGAGAGCCTGCTCAGCTCTTCAAGCACACTGAGTTCTCTGCCTTGGAGAGTATGACCTGAGATGCTTTCAGATGCTTTAGAGCTGTGTTTTCTGCAGCAGTGCAGCTGAACACTTGGATCCAGCGGGTTTTTTTAAAGAGCCAGCACAGGCATTCGATTCACAGGCTGTGGAAGCTGCTGGTGGAGAAACAGGGCTTGTCTGGGAGTGTGGGAGGGCTGGTGGTAGACAGGAGTCTGGGGATGGGTTTCATTGCCGGGATCAGGATTCCAGAGGAAGCTGTCTTCACACCCAAGCACACCCTGCAGAAAGGTTGATTTTTGACTGTGTAAGATATGCAATATACCCCCAAAAAAGAGTTATCAAGATCCTTTCATCAAACACAGTCAAATGTACATCTCAAAAACATATTTGTAGCAGTTTATCACACGTTTTCCAGCCTATATGTTCCTCCTTTCAAACTTTCTGATCTGAGAGCTAAATCAAATTGCAACATTATCGTAGCACCCTAACAGCAGATATTTTTGTGTGTATCATGCCCACATGGTTCTTCTTTCTGGCACCTTGTCTGACAAGACTGAATGAGTTGAATCCAGGAGGACACTCACTGCTGGATGGTGTTTCTTCAAATAATTTTTCCAAACTGATTTATTTATTGTTGAACATGAACGCAAGATTCTGTTCATCTCTCTGTTCAGCAGCTAACCACTTTATGACAATAAAATACTTGTCTAATGACCCCAAGGTTTGAAGTTTTGGCTCTAAGATGAGCATCAGGAGAGTCTCTTTGTGCCTTTGTCTGCCTTGTCAATTTGAACAGTATGGTGTTTGAGACAGGGATTTTATTTTACTATGAGTGCACATAGGGACTGTACAGTGACACCAGTTGTCCTAAAACATAAATATTATATCAGGGATTAACAGCTAATACCATTAAATACAATTATATTCCCTCCTAAAGGAAAAGCACTCCAGAGTATTTCAGGAATTATGGTATAGCTGAATATGAGGCATTGCTTCTTTCTCAAGAAGATACTGAAAAGCAAAGGAGTTTATTTCAAACTTCATTTTTTCACTGAGATCCCAATTTTCTGGCACGATCTGTTTGTGGGAACTGGTAATGATTTAGACAGAGAGCCTTGATAAAAGTGAATCTGCCCATCATCTGTTTCTGATCACTTCTAGCCTGAGGTTTAGATGCACAGAAAAGGTTGGAGCCAAGTCTCGTAAGATTCCTATATCTCATTCTCCCCCAATAACTTCAGAAGGAACAAACTCAGTAAAAAAAAAACGAAAACAAAAACGCACCAACAAAGAGAGGACTATGTAGTGGGCATGTGGTGAAAAGAGAAGAACGAGAATGAGAATGAGAGTGAGAATGAGAATGAGAATGAGAATGAGAATGAGAATGAGAAGAATAAGAAAGAATAAGAATAAGAATAAGAATAAGAATAAGAATAAGAATAAGAATAAGAATAAGAATAAGAATAAGAATAAGAATAAGAATAAGAATAAGAATAATTTGTGGAAAGGAGAAAAGCTGTCTGAAATATGGCTGCTCTGTGTTCTTGTGTTATAATTAAAAAATTGGAAATTACATAGTAAAGGAGGTGAAGCTTGTGTTCACAGTAGCATACAGAAATTTAAGCTAATTAGCTATGTCTGGGCATCCGATTAATTTTAGACACTGCCTTCTAGCAATGTAGTTCAAAGGCTACAGATGGCACATGGAGAAGCAGGAAAAGTTGCGGTTGTATGAACAGAAAAAGCTTCTTCCTAATTTCCTGTGAGCTGAGCTGATACTTGGGCATTCTTCTCCTCTCTCACAGGTGCTAAAGTTGCAAAATCTGGCAGCAAAACAGAGAAACAGCTGGAGAATATAGTGAGTTGAGAAATGGAGCAAAGCATAGCTAAGACTGATAGAGACTGGTGAAGCAAGGAGCAGCTAGTGAAAACTAAACCAGGCAACGGTTTAGCCCAGCTTAAATCAGGTCTTGTTATTCAGAGAAGCCTAAAATCATAAGCTGTGCTAAAGGGTTACTTTACAAGTGGCTGAGCAGTTGTCTACACGAAGCAAAGGATAGTTAATCATTGTCAGTATAGCTGAAATCTAGGAGTTAGTTATTGTTAATCTGTTTATTTTTCTAGTCCGTTTTTTATTAATTTTTCTTTGTCTTACAATTACAGTTTGTTTAGTCATTCAGACCACATATTTGTGAGCAAGAAAATTACCTCAATAAGTATCAATATCGTAGCAATTAATTTCATAAAAAATCCTTGGTTACTTTCTTTCTCTTGGTTGGACTAATTACCAACAGTACGTAATCATAATTACAGAAAATTACTTCATTGTGTATCAGCTGGATCTTTTCTTGAAAATGCTACATGGAGTCCCAGATCAAAACAATTCTATCTGTATTTACAGGCTACACTGAGCGCCATTAGAATATTTCTGAGGGGATAAAAGTTCTCCGTTAAGGAACCAAGAGCTGGTTAGGCACTGAGTTCATCAGAGTAGAGCCGAGAGCCTGGACTCCACTTTCACGTCACTCCTCGTGCTCAATGATTTCCTCCCTGACTGATTCTCCAAGATCAGAAGGACCTAATCAGGTTGGCTTGAACATAAAAAACTATGACGTTTCACTGATATTACTAGCTGATATCTAATTAACCAACACAAAATATATGCTTGGACCAATGTATCTTCTACAAAGGCAGTCTTGATGAGAAGATATCTACAACAGTGAGTCTATGTGTTCCTTCTTAATGTGGTCCTCTAATACTCCATCATACTCCTGGTATTTTTACCTTTTTTTTTCTTCCATATTTTAATTTGTCTGGCCTTATTATTCTTAAGATTATGTGCATTGATTTTGAAAGTTGGAATTTTGATCCATTGCTAATAGGTAAAATCAAGCATTGGCTTTCATCTGCAATACAGTCTTTTCTGCAAGAACAGTCTACAAACTATATTCTGCAGCTTCTCTTCTGAGGATGTCTTATGGTGTGAGTTGCTTGATTATTGAAAAGCATTGTTCTTGATATTGCTTCTACTCCCAGAGATGTCTTGCTTCCAATAGCCTGGATCTCTCTGCTGGGTTATCACATGCACAAGTGAAATGTGTTCAGCTTGAACCTATACATCTAACATGACCTGCACCAAGAATCTAAGAAAGGCAGAGCCACTGTTTGTAAAAAGAAGGGCAAAACCTCTTGCCCAATAATGCCTAAAAAAGTGGTTCTTAATCCCCTCAGTTAACCCATCTTGACTGCTGAGGATGTGTAACTCTTTCCTGGTGTAAAGAGTTACCTCAGAAAGAAGATGCTTAGATCCCTATGAATCACTGCTAACCACTGACTTGAAAGGCTCAGCTGACATTTCTCTCAGCTGCTGAAATGAGTTTCTCACACTGTCTTTAACTATTTATTCCAGCATCTCTCTGAGCAAAACATTTATCCTACTATCTCTCGTCTTGGAGATTAAGTACTTGCAGTTCTTCAGAATCACCAAGAAGGAGACCTTCTGTTACTATTTTCTGTTTGTTTTGTAAATGAAGATTTACTGCCTATCTATTATAATCAAATGGTTCTTAAATCATTGTCACCAAGGACTGGAACTGTCATGTAACTGTCTGGGTGTAAGAGATGTGTACATTCCACTCATCATTCATTGTTGGCTTAGCCTGCATTTTTGTTCCCTGATTGGGTGAAAAATTCATTACCAAATAAGAGAATGTGGAGTATGGAGGAAGGCCATTCAGGCAGAAGCTTTTTTTCTCTTGCACATACCATGCTCTTGGCTAGGGAAGTGTGCTGCTACAGAAAATCCTTATCTCAATATTTTCAGGAAAGTGGTGAGGAGTAACCAGGGTAAAACAGAGACAGACATCCCGATTTAGCTGAGAAAAACTTGCAACAGAAGGGATTTTACTCATGTTCCTGAGGTAATATTGGAAATGCAGTTTTGGCTCCAGCTTTTTCTAGAACCAAACTTTTTTGCGTGTGTTTCTCTGACTTCACTCTGACTCTTGGAATCACATCATAACAACAAAAGGCAGAGACTACAATCCAGACCCTATGTTGAATCAAAGGACTTATCGCAAGATCATCCCCTAATCACATGGCCCAGGGATACCCTCCTTCTTTTCATTTTCATTTGTAAAACTTTCAACCCTGAAAGTGTGACTGTGTTCTTCACAGCACAGAGTGACAGCTCCCCAACGGTTTTAGGTACAAATGCCATAGCAGAGATTGTACTGAGTTCACCCTGCAGCTGCACATTCCCTGAATGAAGAAAGGCACCTGGCTAAGGAGACAAAAATGCAGTTGGTTTCTCTGAGATGGTCTCACGCAGTTTGCTCTCTTCCTGTTGGCTTTCGTACTTTCTGTCACCCAGAAGTGTGATTTGCAAGTGTACCTTCTCTTGACAATGAGCAACTGGTGTCACCTCTTCCTCTGTGACAGATAAGCCACTTACTGTTTACAAAATAGTATTATTGTGAACAGGCAGAAAAGCAATATGCCTAAGGCTGAAATATCCATCCTGTAATGGAATAAAGAACTTCAAAAGAAAAGAAAAATGAAAGCTTTAACACACTTTTACTGATTGCCTGTAAACGTCTTCAGGTGACGGGGCAGTCAAAAGGAGAAATCTATTCTATCCCTCACCTAGTCATAGTATCCGGTGAAGGTTGAACTTCAGGAATGAGCAGCACTTAAACTCCCAAGGCTTTCCTCCTTGGGGTGGAAATGGAGCCTAAGGAGATAAATGTCAAGAACGATGATCTCATGGGGCAACCAAACAGCCCAAGCCAGGACACACCTTTTATAGATGGGAAGGTATCTCAGAAAAATCAAAGCCCTTTACACAACCTAACACAGAGTTGTTCTTTCTGTACAAATAGACACACTGTGCTCAGTAAGGAAATCACTTTAAGACTGAAGAGTGAGATGACAGGAAATGCCTGTCCATGAAGTTTGAGTGAAAATTTTTCTGTCAGGTGAACTTTCAAGTGAGTAATTAATGTCATTATATGAGAAAATGCATGATACTCATCTGCATACATCATCTATTTGCAGAAGCAGTAAGAACCCAATATCGTGACTACCATAAGGATTTAAAATGCTGTTTTATTTCTAGTCTGATGTTTGTTCTTATTTTTTCCCCTGTCAATACTACAAATTATGTCAAGGACTGCTAGCCGATCGCCTTCATGTTTCAATGCAAAACTTCGAGAACCCCTTTAGCCACAATGTCACCTCTCAAAACAGGAAAGATATGTTACTTCTTCAGCTTTCTGAGTTGAAGACATGTCATTTACAATTACATCTGTTCCCAAAAGGTCATGAGAAATGTGTTTTTAATAACTAAGATGACTTTTGTATCTTCTTTTAAGGGAACATTCTGAATGCGCGGAATGGAGGTCTTCTCCTTTTTGGGTAACATTTCCTGCACTCTGCCTGTACTGGACCGCAAAAGAAGGAAAGTCTTCAGGGCAAGACACTCTTTTCTGGAAGCTAGAGGTATTACAGCTTTTAAACCATGAAAAGGAAAAAAAATAATAAGTATTTTCCTACAATTCCATTGGAAGAACCTTGTCCGGTACAAGATAGAGTTTCTGGAGACAGGAAAAATCTGAAACCATTCTTGAAGACAGAGGAGTGGCATGGTCTGCTAGTGGCAGTGGGGACACCGGAGCAATCAGTGAGAAGCACTTAACTTTTAATTGCCAGAAATCTTTAAGACTTCAGGGAGCTGGGGGTGAACAAGGTGTCTCTGCCCCTCCTTCATCACACTAACCTTCTACTCCCTGGCTGCCATGATATCTCTGGGGAGCCAAGAATGAGAAGGCCTTAATGGGCTTCTCCTGTTGTTGGAGACCTTTGAGCAGGATTTACATTTCCCCTGAAGTAATTGAAAAATTTACTGCTATAATGGCTCAATCCTTTGTTCCTTTCAAAGCAAAAGGATTAGCATCACTCAGGAGGGGATTTGATCTGGGAGTGAACTGCAAGTTGCCCAGGGCACAGATTTATGGCCCAAGAAGAGGAGGAGGAGGAGGCAGAGGATCCTGAGCCAGCTCCTCTGAGCGAAGGTGCTTTCCTAGCTCAGCAGACAGCAAAACAGAGAAAGCCATCTCGGGCTCCTTCATGGTGCTTGGCCTGAGGATATAAATGCTGATGGCTGAATGGGCTCAGTCACACACTGATGCAGAGACTCTGCTCCTTTGCCACAGCCTACCAACACATCCACGCTCAGCACAGCTGTGGGCAGAGCAGGGTGTGCTCTCAGATTTGGTTTATGTGCAAACAGAAATCAACTCAGCACACCTTAATCTTCCTGATCCCTGAAGGGAAAGATCTTGCAGACCATCTCAGCCACATTACTGAGGCTATGTCCAGTACTCCCCAGTACCCCGAAGCTCAGACTGGGCTGAACAGATGCTTGTGTCTGCTCCTAAAGCTACACCAGTAGAAGACCTTTCTGTAGAATAAACAAATCCTTCCTTCACTTCAGCAGCAGGACCACTAACCTTTCTCTACTGTCTGTTTGCTCCTTCCACAAAGCAGGTACTGCCTTCTTCTGCATCCCTGACCTTTCCTCCATGTCTCTCTATCTGTTGCTTCTGTCCTTTTTAAAAAGCCTCTTATTGATGTTTTTAAACTGATGTGGGAACATAAACAAGTAATAAAGAAAGGTTAACAGTACTGAATCGATACTACAGAGAGAGGCACTGGGGAGATGGAATTGAGGAGGTTGACTCTGAATGAAAGTGAAAGGCCAAATTTAATCACAGTTCTATTAGTAATTAAATTACATTTTGGGTTGTTGTTATTTTTTTAAAGTAAGAACTAATGAATGCACCAACTGGTATTAGGGTTTATATTAACTGGGTGAATAGAAATTCTGAACAAGGGCTTTTTCATATCCTTGCTGTGAAAAGAACAATCTATTCCAGACTATCTTGGTCTTTTTCTGACTGCAAAGGAAAATAAAATGCAGCTGGAGTTAAACTGGAAAGTTCTGAGAACATGGACTTAGATCGGCTGCCAAGCACAGGAATGTGAAAATGCGTACACCCCCGGAAATTTTCTGGTATCATAGAATCACAGGATGGTTGTGGCTGGGAGGGACCTCTGGACATCATCTAGTCCAACTTCCCTGCTAAAGCAGGCTTACCCAGAGTAGATTGCACAGGATTGTGTCCAGGACAGTGCAGGACGTCTCCAGAGAAAAAGATTCCACAACCTCTCTGAGCAGCCTGTTCCAGTGTTCTATCACCCTCAAAGCAAAGAAATTCTTCCTTGTACTCAGGTGGAACTTCCTCAGTTCCATTTTGTGCCTGTTGCCTCTTACCATGAAAAGTGTGAAAAATCTGCAGTACTGGTATTCCTTGTCTGTTCCCACATCTTCAAAATACTGTGAGCAGAAAGATAGATCACACTTCTGGACCAGAGAGCCCCCTTTTAAGTGTTACAGTGTCTCTCTGTGACTTGCCTAATGACACCAGTGCCCAGTCTTGGGTCCCAACTCTCCATGTGTTGCAGTTACACACCGTTTTTTAACAGGCTTTCTTTATTGGCAGAATGTTTTCATTTCATTATTACCTTTGCCATCAAAACATGTTTCCACTCACCTGTCCACACTATTCTTTAAAGGCTTTAAACATGTGAATATGAATACTGGATGTTTCAGACGTGTCTCCCTCCTCTATTCTGGCAGTGTTATGAGCACATCCAGCAGCTATATGTGTGTGTGAACACACACACCGTACTCTGAACAGGAAGCAAAGCTGAAAAATGGGAACAAGAGAAAGAACTAGTTGGAATAAATAAGGGAAGGATATTGGGGATGAGAGGTGAGGAGTAACTGCATTTGTCAGAGCTGGCATCTGGCCATCCAGAAGCAGCTTTGGATGAGAGGTTGCCAAGTTTAGTTTTTGTCTGCCTGTGGTCTCCATATTTCACATGAAAAGAGCCAAATGCGAAAAGAATGAGAGATCCATACACCCATCCCTGTCAGGATCTGTAACAGGGAAGTGCTACTTTCTTGCCCTCCACCAGCTGCCATTCAGTCGCCTTTCCCCCTTGTCTTCCTCAGCTCTTTCTGTCCATGGGAATTGATGAGATTGTTTCTCTGCTCAGTAGCAGCATCATCTTCCCTGGGCAAGGCAAGACCCTTGAATTAATTTCCTTCCCTTGGCTGTGGGCAAGCATGGCATCTGGCTGCAGCAACAAGTCTGTCACACAGGCTTTTGTAATTTTCCTGCTACCTTCCCAGCCTGGCCATGTAATTAACTGTGGGCAGGAGGAAGGAAAGCAGGAGAGCTAAAAACATAAGGCTTACAACAGAGCAACCTGCAGAGCTTTCTGATTTGCATTTCTGGATTCCCCTTCCCTCTACCAAAAATCATTTTTTGGGAAGGCACCAATTGCTGTATTGTGCTCTGTACTGATGGCCTACAGGAGAGGGTGGATTGTCAATGAAGTGCTCACAGATCCAGCTGGGAATGACTAATATATAATCCAACAAAACGCACCTGGCCTACAAATAATATCCCACATTTGACACAAATGCTTTAAGGAAGCCTATCAAGGATTCCTAGAGCTACTTCTGTTACAGAAACAAGAAGCAATGGCCACAGGTTTCAGCTTTGACCCTCCAGATGGGACAGCAGGCAATTTTTTTTTTTACAAGGAGGCTGCTGCAGAACTGTGGGTCACTAAAGCTGTAGGATCTCTGTCTTTGGCAACTTGCCAGGCTCAGCTGCCTGAATCCACATCTGGTCTCCTCTAGCAGTGGTCAAATCCTTCTTTGAGTGGGGGGCTGGACCAAAGACCTCCACAAGTCCCTTTTAACCAGCATTTATGTGATTATTTGCATGGAAAAATCTGTCCCAGGAAGCACTGGAAATCTGACTTGAATTTTTCTGGTCATGGCTGCAAAGACAATCTAACTAAATATGCCAAGCCAAGAAGCTCTTACTACAAGTGGTGACTTTGTAGTGTCCACCACTTAGCACAGAAAGAATAGAGGTATTTCTGAGGTAGCTCTGAAAGTCAAGAGGGGTACATGGAGAGCCAGGTTTGACACCTGTGGGCTTTTATCATCCTAGTTCTGGGATTTGCAGAAGCAACAAGACTAAACCTTTTTGAAAATACCAACTGCTTGCTCTGTTTAATAATGACTGGGGGATATTATAGAACACACAGGCCCAGGGAACTGGTACAGACTCCCAGCTAGTGAGAAACCTCCCAGCTTTCTCTCTGGCACTTTCCAATTTAGCAGTAAAAGACTCGACTGACATTATTAATAAAAACATAAATAAAGATTAGATCTTGATTTCCTTGGTTAGAATTGAAAAGTGGAAACTGTCAAGCCTCCAGTTTTGAAACTTAAGAAAATTATCACATCCAGTCGAAGATATGTCTCTCCTCCTGGAGGAGTGTTGTAAAATGGACTTCCAGGATGTGAAGCTACAGCTCTGTCTACACCAGGTGATGGAGTCAGGGCTTGAGACAGCTAAAGGATAACGTGTGTTTGCACCACCAGGACACCCAAGGATCATTGTGCTCCTGCTGCTCTAAGGGAGCAAATAACTAATAGTGTCATGAGCTGCATGTGGTATCAGCCTTCCAAAAACAACCCCACAGCCAACTTCCAGTCTAGGCTATTACCCAGAAGTTGATAGGACACATGCTGGGAGGCTCAGACTGAGAATGGTTCCAGAAGTGTTTGTCTCACCAAGGATCAAGAACAGGGAAAAGATATAGTTTTTTAAACAATGATTCTCTTTTACACCTCACCTCTTTGAGTTCTCCACTAAAGAGGGTGCTTGCTCTGCTTTCTGCCATGGAAAAATCAATGCACCAGGCATGCACAGATCACAAAGAAAATGACACTGCTCTGTTGGCTGTTTCTTTATGGCAGAGACACACAGGTCCTCCATTGACTGCAAAAGGCAGAGGAGGATGGACCGATGTTTCATCTGCTACAAAAAACATTAAAAATATTCCCTTTCCAAATTTGGAGACATCCTTCCCAAACCCTTGCCTCCGATACAAGGCAGATTTATGCAATTCCTTTAAATATTTACCTCCATAAGCATGCCTCCTAGATGCATTATTACTTTTTAACCAATATTAAAGTTTAAAACCAGAATAAAAGCCTTGCTTCATACAAGAACTTGTCTTTCAGACAAACAGGAAATGCACCACATCATGGGTCTACAAATGTAAAGGTCCTCTTAAAATTTCATTCTTTTTATGAAAAAAGTAACCAAAAACTTAAAAATGCACTTTCTGTGGAATTAGCTTGAATTTCACCCATGCTAGGTTTTTTTAAGAGGGGGAATTCTTATTCTTAATATTGGGTCTGGACAAAGAATTAAAATCAAATTAGAGCTCAGAATGATTGCCAGTGCGAAGATACTCCCTCAGTTTCCCACCCCATACACACACCTGCTTCCTAGGGCTGCTCAGCTCCTGTAGTAGTAAGGAGTATTTAATGTCCTTGCCTGTTACTGACACCTTGCAAAGGTGAGTGGGCACAGCTGCTTTTTTATCTCCACCCTGACCTTACCAACCACTGCCATTCAGGCATCATAGCACAGTGGGAGCACCATACCATGGGTGCTTTGTGGATATTGCTGGTGGTGGGACCTGGTGTTGGCTAACTTTAAGGTTGAAATAAAGAGCAGCAGCTCAGCTGGCATCAGCAAAATAGCATCAGACACAGCACTGAACCATTAGTTCTTTGGCTCAGGCAGTCCCGACGTGCTTCATGCACCATAGGCAGTGGACAATTGTTGTACCATAGAAATGTCATGGTCATTTGGATCAGAAGACAGGTGTGTACCTAAAAAGAGTGAACAAGAACAACGAGGAGAAAGATTATCCTCCTTTTCTTCAAAATGGGTGGTTCTCAGTCTGAGCAAACCACTACAGGGAGAAGTATCCCTTACTGAAAGATGCTGTGGGCTCAGACAGAGGTCCAGTGGAAACTCGTGGGGTGCTTGGAAAAGATCCTTTCAGGGTTACAAGCTACACAAACCCCATGAGACTCAGAAAGTCCCAAGCCTAGTCACAGCTGGAAGCAGGCAGAGCACAAGGAAAGAAGTATCTCAGAGGTTTGCCTTGCTCCTTTTCCCTAAACCTTTGCACACAACCACTACCAAAGGAAAGCCCTGGGCTGACTGGTCCCTTATTTTGACTCAGGATGTCCATTCTGGCCTTTCAAGGATGCACACACTTCCCAAGATGAGAAGCAGTGGAGTGTGCCATATTCCTTCTTCCCAAACAATCCAGATCACAGGCACACTCCCCAGATTCTCCACATCCTCCAGTCTTGAAAGCTTTGTCATCCAGGTGAGACCTGCTCCCTCCACCCTGTGCTAGAAGAGGAAGAGAAGACAAAAGAACTCAAAAATTGTGGAAGACACCACCTCTCATCAAAGACTTGTTCTCCTTTTTCAATAGCAACTTTTAAACAAACTTGATCCATCATTTCTAAACTAAATTTCTTGGGGAGAGAGGTATATATTTTTCTTCAGATTGATAATGTTTGCAGATTTCAGCATAAATTGTTCTGCAGAGTTTCAATGCATCCGAAATTGTGCTTTTTTCTGCCATTGCTGAACAAAGTATTCCTTGGAGAAATGTCACCCAACTTTAATAGAGATCATAACTCACAGGAGAGACCTATACAGTAATTTCCACTGGGATTAATACAGCCTGGAACAGTTGCCTACTGTTGACGTAACACTGCCAAATGTCTTTTCAGTGCTTTATAAATGGCAGGCGTGTGGTTACTTATCAAAGCAAGAAAAGTGATTCAGCAGTGGACTCTGCTCATGGGGAATCAAAAGGAAAAGAAATCAAGTGAGACTTTACTTGGCAATATGGATTAAGCTGCTCTGTCTTGGCAATACCACTGACTGGAGCAAGGGCAGCAGCTGACAATTAGGACGCTCACTTTCTTCACATCAGTGGCCTAGGGCCAGCCTGATTGCCTTCTTCAGTTCACACCATCAAAGTGTTTCGCTTTTGAAATTAAAATTTGAAGGCTAGATTTTTTCCTAGCATTAAAAAACAAAATCCAAGGAGGTGCACTCAGCTCCCTAGAGGCAGCATAATTCTACTCAAGCTTAAGATTTGCTAATGCATTGAGGTCATTAAGGTTTTATGGTGGTTCCATTTCTGCATGCACACAAAGCCTTTACATCGCCCTGGCTTTAATGAACCTCTCTTGCTTCCCAGGAGGCCATTGGAAGCAGGGATGGTTTTCCCTATTGAAACAATCCTGCCTCTTCGTTTTGAGGTTGTTTATATAGTTAATACCCCCTAAAGGGAAACAGAAAAATAGAAGCCTGTATGTAGAGACTTGCCCCACAGATAAAGTACACAAGTCACTTGGGGAAATAAATCATTAAGTTAGGATTTTGGTATGTTTTTTAGGGGTTGATTTTTTCGTTCTCGGCTAAAGGTAATTTCTATAAAGATAAAGATTTTCCCAGAGGAATAGGGAAAGTGAAAGAAGAGACCAAGAGGGATACTGTCCATCCTACAGGACATCTTTTCCTTTTCACCAGAGAAACTTCTTCTAAAAACAGACTGTATCTCTTTGCTTCAAGATCTTGACTAAACATAATATAACAATAATCCTGGTTTGGATAGTCTGAGGGAGTGCTAATTCTAGTGTTTATGGTCAGGAGACCCCTCCTAATCTCTTCTCTTTCTGAGTGAAACCTTCAGCATCTCAGCCACTCTCTTGTCATTAGGTCCTGTTACTTCAAATACAGGTGTTAGTAAACCTAAAATAGATTCTGAAAGAGGAGTTTCTGACCACGACAGAGAGTGGTGGTCCTGAATTTAATCCTCTTTGGCCACCTTTTACTCGCATTTAACTCACCAAGCCCATTTCCATGATAAAGCTTGGAAGGCAGCATTCAAATAATAAATGTAGGTGTGTAACACTGTGTAACTTTGGTTTCTGATAGTTGCCGCAGTGGTTGTTAAAAGCCAGAGAATAAATGAGCAGTCCATTATTTCTGAGACCGAAGCTCGATAAAAGCAAACCAAAACAACACCACACACAGGGAAAACCCCCAAAGAGGCATCCAAACTATCATTTGTATAGCTCACCTGACACAGTCCTGATACTATAATTGCACAATGAAATATGCTTAGAGCAAAATGATCCAAATTGCCAGAGTCACAAGGCTGGGAGTAAAATGTCCAGGAAACAGCAGGCTCCTGATGAACAGCTGAAAGTTTGCATTTTTAAAAGAGAAGCAGTAGAGGGGAAGAGGAGTGGGACCAAGCTGCCTACGCAGAGAACAGTGTCTTGCCGCAGCAAAAGAGGACATGGCCAGGCAGAAATAAAGAGAGCAGGACACATTGTCTCCAAATTACAGAGGAGGTGGGTTGATTTTCAAGATAGCTGAGCTCTCAATTACCAGGTGAATATATTTTAATCAGTCCTATGTAGGCTGTGCCTGGTGCTACACAGGATCAATTGAAAGTCCCAGCTGATGTGGCACAGATTTCCTGAATATCTCAGACAATGGGAGGCCAAAAGACCAAGAGGTCTTTTATAGCAGGCTCAGAGTTCCCCTGCAGGGAATTAAAAGCACATTTTAAAAGTAACAAATTCTCAGCTTAATTCAAAATATGATTTTTGGAGGGGGGGCAATGCAGAATGGGAAAAGTTAAAGCAAGAATAGACAGACAAGATGCTGCTTACTGCAGCCTGCAGGGCCAGTGAAGGGTAGGGGTTCCTCACAAGCACCCTATGTGCCCTAGCATGTCAGTCATTGGAAATGAGGCTCTGGTTTCTGATTTGGAGTTTCCTTTTCTGCTTGTCATTCAAACAGCATGTGCAGGCAGTTTCAAATGGTGTGTACACCTTGCTTGGCTTAACTGGGAATGGACTGGAACAACTGCAGAGCTCTTGGATTCAGCCAGTGCTTCCCAGACAGTTGGCTGGGCAAGTGGATGAGGCACAGGCTGCTGAGTCATGCCATTGTAAATCATTTTACTTGTTAGTTTTGACCCAAACTAGCAGGAAAGGGTAATTCTACCTGACACAGAGAGGTCAGGATGGCATTTTCTAAACTTTGGCATCATTTTCTGTCTGTTTGACCTTGAATCATTCCAAAAGAATGGTGAATACCTTCTATTTCACAATTCTCAGACCAAGCTGCTGCTTCATGCCATAAGTCTGCCCTGCTCTCTCTAAGCCAAAATAATTAGTGTTTCAATTCCAACAATAAAATGCTGTTTTGTGTTCTCTGGAGGCTCCAATGCGTTTAGGTAAATCAGTGCCCATCACTTCATTTGTACAACCAGTGCCACTGCTGTACCAGGCTGATCCACACCAGAATCCTGCAGCTCAAAGCGTGGATGGATATTGCTCACTGCTGCATCCATTTTCCTTGCCAAGGGATTTGCAAAACTGCCCTCATCTATAAAGTTTATCAGCCTGTCCTAAGCAAATCATGGATACCAGTTCCGCATTTAAGGTGTTCCTGAGTACACAGGGAAGGTGAGCCTCAAAATTTTTCATGCCAACACTGTTCATGTCAGGGCCAGGGGTGGCATAAATCAGCACAAATCTGCTGGGAGTCATCATGATTCACTGATATTAGAGCACCTGTGTGAATATGCAGCACCTTGCCCTAAAACTTTGCATATCCACTTTATCTGTATGGCCTATACAGTTCAACTAAAGCTGGCTTAGCCAAAAAGCCATCAGAGTGCGTGAACAAAACTTTATGGAGCCCATGAATTCACCAACAACACCAGATGTTTGCCAAGCCAGTTATCGTAAAAGCCTGTGCAGCAGTTATCTTTGTGTAGCACCTCCATCGCAAAGAGGAAGAGAGAAGAGAAGGGGAAAAAAATTATGAATGCAAATAATAATTTCTTTATACCTGCTTATATTTCATTTTTAAAATTTCCACAGTTCTAAATAGAAAACATGTAAATGAACTCAGAACTTTTTGTGGGGTCCTTTTTGTAAGATATTTTTCCTCTCAGAAAAGAAATATCCCAGATTGTGGTTATTGAATGACAAGGAATATTTTGCACAGGTACTATCTAATTAGCACTAATTGAACAATAGGAGGGGTTGCTACATTTTCATCAGAAACCAAGAGTTTACAGCAAAAAACTTTTAATTATGGGGAAAGCTCGTAAGTCAGGGCTCGCAGGTTACACCTGCACATGTTGGGTAACTAAAGAGCACAGTCTGTTCTGTCAAGTAATGATCCATATTTTTTTCTCTGCTTGGGGAAGGGGAAAAAAAAAGATCAGCTTTTAAAGTACGCAATGAGCATTTACTGAAGGGAAAAGGAGGACTAAGTCTGCCATTCTCATACCAGATGTTCCCGTTAAACAATCGTTTTCAAGAATGCTCAGCTCATGTGGAAAGAGAACTTGAGAGCTCAGAAGGGGAAAACAGACAAAAAAGTTAACTTGTGAAATAAGGGCAGCTGCTGAAGAGATTGTTCCCTGTTTTGGCCTAGTACACCTCAATCCAGCACTGCAAGGGGTCAGAGCCAGGGCTGGTATAACCCAGTGCAGTTCTCTGGAAGTCAGTGTGAGTGACTGGCATCAGAGCACTGCACTGATTTACACCATCCTCCCAGTCCAGCAGCTTCAGAGCTGATGGGCTGCGACCTCCTTCTTTATCACCTCAGGACCTGCTACTACTGGCACATTTTCTGGTAGCAGAAATGGCACAAGTGGGATTTTTCAGTATTTTCTTATTTGTGCTTTAAAAACCTCCTTAGGCTTTTGCACAGGTCTTGGAAATTAGGAGGTTTAAGAGTTCAAAACAAAGCAGACACGTCTCCAAATTCCTCATAGTGTCTGTCCTGTTAAAAACACTCCCTAGCACAGGCACAGTGAATATGGATACTGATGCTGAGGGCATAGCTAGGACATCAGGATTAACTTAAGCCTCATTTAATTTTGGGCACAGGCCGAAAGCCCCTTCATTTCATTTGGAGCAGCAGCCTGGCTCAAAAGAGTTTGCTCCTCTGCTATTTGCCTTCACTAATTGGTCATCTGCCTGGTTCAGCCCTGCTGCTCAACCAGCACGAGAGCAAACCACGCTGCCTCAGCTACTTTTTGCCCAGCATCACTTCATAATTTAGGGAGAAGGAAGGGTATCCAAATCACAGAAATGTGATTTCTCACTAGGCCTCTCACAATCTGTTTCTTCAAATAAGTAAGTTGAGGGCTACGTGGGCCAAGTTTAAACCCCAGCCTTCTTTTCTGAGCTTTACATCATCAAGGGGAGAAAAAGGTTGCAAGTTTTATGGTTGAGGCTAGGCAACCAGATAAACAGTCTTTGCTAAATTGTCAAGGACAAGGAAGAGATGTATAAAGGCCCTTTATGTTTTCTAAAAAGACATTTGTCTCCCTCACCATACAAAACTGGTTTCATTTAGTCTGAAATAACAATAACCAAGTTACTATTTTTTTTTTCTTTTCCTTGGACATTTTATCATTATTTTATCCAGTTTTTCTGAACTTCAGTGGTGATTTTAGATACAGCTTCCCCCTCCCAAGTTCCCCTCAGTTCAAGTTATCTCTACATGACCTTGGCAAGTTAGAGCTCAGCCCTTCTCAAATTGCAGTGGTTCATCCAACCAAAGGCATGCTGCTGCAAAATGACGTTTGGCTCAGTGCAGATCATCAAACACTCCTTGTTATGGAGCAAAACAGGGACTGATGGGTGCCCAACCACCCGCACAGGCAGAAAAATGCATTTGTGGGTCATGACAGGAGCAGGTGGCTGAGAGGGGCTGGAGGGCTCTGTGTGGCCGTGCATAGAACCAGTTCTGCAGCGAGATGCCCTAGGTGTGAAGTGCTAGCAAAGCAAATAGCTGTGCAACAGCATTTGACATCTTTAGAAGATATTATTGCGTTGTGTTGGTGCTGCTGTGATACTACACATTACTTGGCTGCCTTGCATCCAGAAATGCTCAACAAACTTGGTGAAATTGTTACCTCTATCTACAAGTTAGAGTGTCTGTCATGAAACTGAACTCACACTTCATAGGTTACAAGGAGCAAGGGCGTTTTTGTCTAGAATTCCCCCCTGCTGAAGGTCACAGCAGCTTTCTTGCAGACTGGATGTGGCTCCTTGGTCCTGGGACATTAACAGCTGTCCTTGCACTCACACCAGCACCTGCGACACAGGTATGAGAGAGGGCCTCAGCACTTCTATCCTGTCAGAATTTTGAGGCCCCTTGGTGTGAGCTGGCTCTTTTAATGCATTTCAAAAAGATGAAGAAAAAATGAAGCCCCTGGGTGTCAAATGTAAATGAGCCAGGAAGAGATGTATCAAGACCCACTTGTCATCACTTCCCCACTAGGAAAACCAGGACACCTGCAAGTCCTCCTCACTGTCCCATCTCAGTGAGTTTGAAGTTGATACCACCAAGTTTGTGCCTTGGTGCAGGATCACCAGGGACAGCCCTTTCCTCCCTTGCAGTGGTAAGGATAGGGGTGACAGCTGAGACCACTCAGAGCTGTGCCATATCCTGCATGCTGCCAACTCAGTCTGCCTGCCACAGGAATGCTCTGCTCTCATTGCTGACGCCGCACCCTGTGCAGGACTTAAGAATTACCGTGTTTTCCATCACACAGATCACTGGGGAGTAGAGCCTCCTTTCATCTTTGCCCCAAGACATCCTGCAAAGGACATGTCTTGCCTGTGCACATTAAACACACCAAATTCACTTTAAAACGCCTTTCTTTGCACTCCAAGTGTTACTGTGGCAGCTAAGGTCTCCCTGGCAACTCCAAACAGCAGTGAGTCAGGGTGGGCAGTCAGTCTCCCCGCTGAGCCTGCAGCACCATGCTCCATCCCATGCATTTTGAAGCTGGGCACCTGAAGAACAGACATCAGGGAGTGTGAGCTGGTGCATGAACCAAGAGCAGCACACACCAAGGGTGACTCTCTCTCTGAACAAGCACTAAGAACCAGAGCAAGAAAATGTCACTTGTTCCCCTGGTACTTATGGGACAGCACAATACTCGGGGAAGATTTTATGGATCACATCTCAGCTCCTTATCTCTTGTTCAAGCTGTTGACAATGGCAATGGAGAAGACATTGCTTTAAAAAAAAAAATCTGCTAGAGCTTTTGCTGTCAAGTAGGTCTCTTAAACCCCATGGGTAATGTTCTCAAATGACAAAGCTGCTCTCCTTTTTGGCAACGGTCTTTTATCAAGCGATACAGCAGCACATTTTCAATCATCTCCGTATCACAATGGAGAGACAAACCCTGTTAGCGTTGTTCTCCGAAAATCATAAAATGCAGTGGCTCGGTACACCTAGGGACTAGGCTGGGCTTTGAGCTTCCATGAATCTCAGCAGCAGCAGGAGAAGTGTAATTCAATCTTTTTAACTTGGTGATATATATTCATGTCAGTGGCTTTAAGATAAGGAAAAGACTTTAGTTGAAGAATGAAACTTTTGATGAATAACTGAGAGTATGATGAATAATGTACAAATATTTCTTTCCTCTCAGTCAAAATGATTCCAGATCCTTTTTCATTTTAATCCCTGTTGTATTCTTCATTAAAAAAAAAAAAAATTAAAGAAATGGAAGGGGAAGAAAAAAACCCTATGTTTTTAAAGGCATCGGAGTTCTAAAAGAAGAGCTTCTAAAAGAAGCCCTCCTGATTGCACTGAAAGATATTTCTATGGTTTCTTTTTAACTGCTAGAAAACAGAAGATTGTTTGGGTACTGGCAGTAATAACAGTACTAAAGATGGGTTACCATGAAAACCTCAGTCCTACCTGTACATGCGCTGCACAAAATGTGGGATTTATTAGAGAAAAATGTCTCCCTTTACCTGGGAGGTATTTTTCATCAAACAAAAAATGTAACTTGCAAGCATTTTCTTCCCTTGCAATTTCATTCTTAGTTCTGTCATAGCTAAAAACTGATGAGACTAACATGCACAAAGGTAGCATAGTTTCTAAAGAGAGGCAACAAAGGTAACAAATGTAAACATCATTTGTTTGTTTTCTTACAGGATGGGAAGAGGGAAAAAAGATAAATTGAGCACTAACTGAGAGTCCTGCCTGTTTCTTCACAGGCGGCATCAAAGCCTGGCCTGAGTAAGATGTTTTCAGCAGAAGGGTGTCCCTGACCTCCAGACAGACACAGCATATGATGGTTTTTAACCCTCATAAGCGAGGTCACTTTGCCTGAACTGTTTTGAACTTAAATTTTGTGACGGTGAGGTGAAGATGCAAACGATGGCCATCCTCAACACCCAGACTTCTCCTCTTCCATACCTTTGAATCAAAAAGGGTGAATCTCACCTCCCCACAAAACTGGCTGCATAGGTGGAAATTTCTGAGCAGGGATATAAGCAAGTAAGAAAGGCAGAGAAGTAGGTGGCAGCACAGGAGGTGAAAGGAAGCAGTTAACCAGAAAACCAAACCATACACAGCATCTCTATAAAAATAGACAAATGCAATTGGTGATGTTAGTTCCTACCACAGCAATAACAGGAAGAGCAGACCCACTGCAGTGCTGCAGTCAGGAAAACACAGTCCAGAGCAATGAGTAGTGCACATTGTGTAGAGAGTGTTACCAGGTTCATGCAGAAAAAAAACCCCATTTAATTGCAGGCTTCAGGGGAATAACAATATTGTCCATGCTTGACCTAAATCCCACCGCACAGAGCTCAGAGCAAAGTCAAAACTGACCTTCAGAAGTTTCTGGAGCAAATCCATTTTTGCCATGCGCAGGTTTCTGTCCCCTCTGATTTATGGGAAGCAGGCATATTGTGAGACACGCTATATGAAATTGCTGGGAGGAAAAATTAAGGAAAAAAATGGTTTGCTGGAGCCAACAAGGGTACAAAAAACCCTTACTGAATGGAGTTTTTCCTTTGTAAATGATCTCTCGTTTGAAGCTGGTCTCTGGAGGGGCAAAAGTCTGTCAACAAAGTATTTTTCTGAAACAAAGATGAGGGAAACACATTTTAAAATACCACACATGGGAATAAAATCCAAGCACGTTGAGGATGAAGTGGGTCATTGTATGCTTTGATTCACTGACTTGCGTCTCCTGTAATGACACAATGTATGGGTTCAGTAAATGCAGAGACACCAGTCTACTTGCTGGTCTGGGATCCTGGCAATGGCTGGAAATCGAACAGGGGAGAATTGTTTTCAAGATCAGATTCACACCCACTGAGCACTAACCTTATTGTCTGCAATAGCACCAAGTACTACAGGTGAACTGTCGTGAGTGAAGCAACCAAATGGTCACTTAGCATTCCGTCTTCACTGGCTGGGGTGGCCTTGGTGCTCTGCAGATATGTTGGCAGGTTCCATCTATTGATCCACCCACTTCAAACAAACATTAAAAGGCTTTTAGTATACCAGAAGGAGTGATACTGCTATTACCCAAGCTAAGGAAGTGACAGAGGTAAGGAAATCAGGAAGCCAATCTCCTAAGGCATCCTGGTCAACGGGAAGCAGAGAAGGTTTTCTTCTAAATAGTGTCGTAAATGATGACCCTCTTCTCTGGGGAAATTTCGAGAAATATCCTTAGGGTTGGTCTCTGCTTGAGAGAACATTTCCACTGTTTCAGGAGGACAGGACAAAACACAGTTTCTGAAAGTCACATTTTAAGTCAGTGTCAGAGGTAGGGACCACGTGCAGGTGTCTCCAATGCCAAACCAGCTTCCTACACACAAAGGCTCGCCCCCACTTCCCAGGAATGCTGTGCTGATAATCCAGGGCATTTTCGTCTAAAAGTGTGCTCACGAGTGATTTATAGCCCAGAGACAAGCATTCAGTTTTCGCCCCAAACTTTTCAGTGGTTCTTGGATCAAAACTTTCCAGGCTGTATTAAGGTCTAGGGTATTGATTTATTTTCATTAATTCATTTTCCTTTTCCTTGTCACAGCTTTCACAGATTTATGAGGTTAAAGAGCATGAAGCTAATTAAATAATCTGACTGGTTGAACATCTGTTGAAACATAATAATAACTTCTGAAGCCAATGTTCCTGATGAGCTATTAATTATGATTTAAAAACCAGAGGCAGGGTTTTGCCATCAAAGAAAATCAACAAACCAAAACCTTAGCACCCTTCTGGGCTCAGAGTGAACCCTCAGGCTCCCTTTGAAGCCTTCTACACCCATTTACACTCACACCTTCCAGCCCAGATGTCCCTTTTAGGCTCTCTTACAGCCAGAGTTCCTAATGTGAGCCAGATGGTCTGGAGGGAAGGTCCAGTCCAGTTTGCAGATTGTTGCTGTGCAGCAGCTACAAACAGAAATCAAGGTTCAGACATGGCAGAGCTTAACTGCATGCAGACACTCACCTGAGCCCAAACCCAGAAACTAATGCATGACCTTAGGTTAGTGGTTTAAGTCCAAATAGCCACTTAAGTAAGGAACTAAACCTTTTCTTCAGGTCCCTCTTCCTCTCCATCCGCACCGAGAAGCCCTGGACTGACTTAGGGGTTCCTAAGGCAAGAAACATCCACCAGACCGATGTGCAGGAATTTCGTTATCAGCCTGGCATAGTCTGCCCAAACTTGCTTAGACTTTGCATTGTCTTCACATCTTGTTCTCAAAATAGCTTTGCCAAAAATTCATTAATGGAGCAGATAAATAAATAAGTTAGATCAATCCCCTCCCACTACTCAGGATCAGTTAATGTTTCAAGGCTGATGAAAGTATTTTGAATTAATAAGTAATTTGCAGCTGTTCTTAAATCCCCCTCCTCTGCTGGTAAATTGCAGGGGCTGTGGCACTCTCGTGAGTGTTTGTGTAGAGTGAGGGTGTGCCCCAAGGCCTGCAGGACTTAGTGACAGATCCAGAGGAAAAGTGCCCACTGATGTGAATAGCACCTCCAGGCTCTCCTGCATCAAAGCCACAGGAGGGCATCTGCTTGCCCTTTCTGTGACTTTTCCTTCTAGAAATGGACAAATTGCTCACACAGTAAATACTATTCATATTGTAAAATATTCATAGTCCCAAAGTGCAGTGGGTGAAAGTGGGGTTGAAGCTTATGCTGACACTTTGCTGCATAACCTACAAAAGTAAGGGAAGTCTTACACAAAGGAAAATGAAGAGGAAAGTCCTTCAGCATCTTGTAGTTCAGTTCAGATCTCTAACAGCCTGTAGACTGGGACTGACAGGAACATTTCAAGGTTAAAAGAAAAGATTGAAACCATAGTCTCACAGGTACTCCTAACAATATCTCAGACTATTCTGTGTAGGTGATATTATTAGGCAGTAATGTCCAGAGCCACAAATGGATTTAGACTCTCAAACTTGCCTGTAATAAGCTTTGGACACTTCAGCCCATGCACACTCTGGAGGGCTCCTGAGGTAAGAGAAACCTTTCTGTGGAGAATGTTTTGGCTCTCAGTCTTTCTCCATCCTGTCATGAGACCTAGAACCACTCTGAAATGAGGGGTCTGTAAATGTTGGGGCACTGTGAGTTCACTCAAACGTTTCCAGCTCTGGCAGCAGCAGATGTTGCTCAAGTTGACTTTGCCTTATCTTGGTTGTCAGATTATCTCACATTTATTTTCACCACCCCTTGTACTCATTAAAACTTTTCTACTCTCCCTGGTTTCTCTGAGGGTCTCTTCAGGGAATGCTCATTCCAAAAAGACAAGGAGAGGTAGCTACACTCCTTATCCTAGCCCAGACACTGACTTCAGTCAGTTCTTGATGGCCCATTCATACAGCTCCCTGTAAGACTTATCCTTGTGTCCCATCCCAGACAAGGATTTTAACTTGTTGCTCCACCCAGCACACAAATTAATATCCATCGAAGAGGATTGAGTCCCATCAGCTGACAAATTTTGTCATCCCATCTTCCTTCCCTTTTCCCACTGACCTTTTCAGGTCCATTTTCCTTACAACCTGCATCAGGAGCAACTTCACAGCAACCACCCAACCCATTGAATACAATTACATGCAACCCTGGGCTGAGCTTCGAAATCAGCCAACAAATCCTGCCTGAGCCCTCACTCACCCACCACTGCTCTACCAGGACCCTCAACGCTCAACACTGGGACTTCAGTGGGGAATCACTTGTTTAAAACTTGAATTTCAATGCTGAGCATCAGGATGTGGAAGCAGAGATGACTCCACCTTACACAGCCTGAATGTGCTACATCTCCTTTTTATTCAGTTGATACAGCCTGAGACTTGAGAAACTTCCTGTGCTAAAACCATTAAATTATTAAACAATCGTGTGCCTCTCACTGTGCCTCCTGGTCAGCCACAGGATCCTAGCCAGCCTCGTCCACCTCTCTTTCCTCACTCTTCTTCACATCTGGCTTCCAGTTTTTCTCTCCTTTTTGCCTTCCAGGTTCATGTAGACAACACAAGATTTTAGAAACACACATCATCATAACATTTCTATTTAATTTAATAAACATGCTTCTCCTTCCTTCCAACTATGTCCCTGTATGTGATTTTTTATTAGCACCGGTATTACAATCTCCCCTAAATTTTGGTCTGAAAACTGCTTGACATTCACAATGAGGCATTAAAAAGGATTTATTCCGTCCTTGAAGTATGCATGTAACTCCTCTTAATGTGAGAGCTCAGACTGGTGTAAATCAAGACTAAATTCACTGATATCAGGGGGCCTGGACAGGTAGAACCAGCACAAAGCAATGGCAAAACAAATCTTTTTATAGTTATCAAGGGTAAAATCCCAACACCAACAGTACAATTGCCTTCTGTCCTATCTTTACCTGCACAACTATATTTAAAATATAGTCAATTGACCTACTAATAATAATTTTTTTGAAATTCAGGAACAAATCATTTTTTGTTGTGCAAGGACAAGTCTTTCTTTTCTGCTCACCCACAGACACACATGAAACAATTCGCAGTGAGCAACTGTTCTTTCCTTCATGACCTAAAATAAAATCATCTCTATGGTCTCATAGAGAAACATCAGCAGATTTGTTTAATTAATATTTCGGGGTCAAGGGAAAAGTATATAGATAAATACATTTAAAGGTTTTGAAAGCTTCATGGCAGCAGTCCAATACTGCTTTCCTTGCCTTTATTTGCTGTCTCAGGGAAAAAAGCAGCCCATAAAGCTTAGAAAAGTGATCTGTCTCTGAGTCTGGGGTTCGTGTCACCTGCCATTTCCCTGATGTAGCACCATGATATACAACAGCAGATCAGCATTTAAGTGATGTATTACAATAATATGTCAGTAATGCAATGGTGCTTTGATAGTCCTTAATAATCAGAGTACTTCACTGAGGAGAGAGCCAAGGGAAAGGGAAGACCTGGGCAGAAGGCAAAGTCAGCTAAGCACTGCCTCAGCCCGTTGAAGTGTGTGGTGCCATGAGTGGAGCAGGACAGTGATGAGCTGACTCCAGGAGCAGTTATGATGCATCTTCCTGAGCAGCACCATATTCCCTGAGAGAGGGGCATTTGGCACAACCACGACAATTCCATAATGTAGTAAACAATGCTTACACTGCCTTTAATAACGGGAATGAGAGGTCCATCCATCACAGAGAAACAGCTGGATTCAGGCAAAGACTGAGCTACTGCTCGTGTTTCTAGGCTATAAAGTTTAGGTGCCTGCACCTGGCTTCATAGCTGCTCTTAGCTGGGTTTCTGAGCAGTCGAGCGCTGGGTCTCAGTGGTAGCTTGTTAAGCCACAGCAACTTCTTCATTTGTGCTTGTCTGTCCATAATTGGTAGTTCAGGACCTCAAAAACACAAGTGCTACACTACCACGGCAGTAAAGAGGGGCAGACACAAATGTTTCAAAAGCTGAGAGGTCTTCTGTGATGCTGGAGGCATCTCAGTACATCACACTTGGGGATGGCCAACCCAGTCCTTCATTTCCTGACTTTTTCAGCTTTCTGACATAAAGGAGAAACAGAAACAACTGCAGTTTACAGACCTCAGAGCTAATGGAAAGGGGGGAGGGTGGGGTATGCAGGCATGCATGTGCATGGGTCTAGATGGCTGATACGTAACCAGAGACGTATTTCCATGCTCTCTTTTCCATTTTTAAACAGTGTCTTGTGCCGAGGAGTGAAGAAACTTTTTCTTTCTTTTCTTTTTTTTTTCCACATGGGCACTTTACAGTCTCTTACAGGCTAAAATCAGATAGGTGAGAGCATAGGATTCATGGGGTTGTGTCTGCACAAGCAGAGTGTTCTCCCCTCCTATTCACCTCCAAGGCTCCAAAGAGAATCAGCCTGTAGAACAGAAAGGTAAGAAGATAATTATTTTTGGAGAGGAGCACTAAGAAGGAAGGAGAGGTAGTTGTTTTCTCTTTTATCTTAAAAGTCTTGCTTTAGAACACTTCTCTGTTGACACTCCATGTGCATGCATGACCCTGAACAACAGAATTGGAGGGATAGATATGGCAAGGGAAATTCAGAAGAGAAAGAAGACTTTGCCAAAAGCAAATCTAAAAAGAACAAAGATTGAAAAAGCACCCAGGGGTAACTCTGATGTACAAAAATACATTTATTTTCAACAATTTCAAAACCACTGCCTTTTTTTACAGTAGAAATATTCAAATGGAACAATAAAACCAAGAACAGTATATATATATGTATATATATGACTCATGCAGTTGTATTACTGTGTTCAATACAGGTATTGCAATTGTCTGTCTCATTTAATCCTTTGAAACCACGGTGGTGGTTTGGGTTTAATGCACTGTCCAACATCATCAGAAAGAATGTGAGGATTCTGGTTCGGTTTGTTAGACCTGGAATGTGTGTGGGAGCTGATTGAAGGGAAAGGGAGGAGAACAGGACATCAGGACATCTTTGTACATCCATGAAGCCAAAGTTTAGCCCAGAAGAAAGTGCACACTTTCTGCACATGCTCTCACTGATGGCAACTGTGTCTGAAACACTCTGTAGTCCCCAGTCATTCTGGTCTCAACTCTCATCCTTCCAGGTTTAGTATTAGGGTTCTTGAGTACTGGTTAAATTAAACAGAAGATCTATTCATGGTTTATATCAGATTGTCAGCCACACAGAGCCAGAAGCTGCACCTAGTCTCCAGATCTCATGCATTATTCCTAAATTACAGCTAATCCATCATGAGGAAAAGGCTGGCAGCGATGGAGGGCACTGACCCAGTCTCTTGCTCCCTGTCTTTCTCTCTTCCTTTTCCTCTTTTCACATAATTACAGCATGGGACCTGTTTATGTTCTACTGATGCCATTGACTCTTTCCCTCATCACTCAGGTAAATAATAATCTTCAGCTTCAAGGACTTCCATTACATTTTCCTCAGGGGTAAAACTTGCAGGGGGAAAAACCCTAATGACAACTCCAAGTTGTAATTTCCCTGCAAGGTATAGACAAATAAAAGTGGCCAGCACTCCAGTCTCTGCTAACACTGCAGCTCACTATGTTCAAAACTAGGTGAACAGGGCTGGCTGCCCAACCCAAACCTCAGAGGTCCCATGGATAGACAGGAATGCAGTAATTACCCTTCTAGTACTCTAAAGGAGCAGATTTTAGCCACGAACACAAGCTTTTTTCAGCTGCCATCAGCCATGACTGTGCCCTAAAGAAGCAGGTATGACCTGGCAAGTGTGGTCCCATGCACACCCCGAGGATGTGCCTGGAGCACACACCCTGGCTCTGACAGCACGTGACAAACTACACTGAGAGGCAGTGACACCCACCAAGTCTTATGGAAGAGGAAGTATGAGCAAACATTAGAATCAGTCAGGTTTTTCTGACATTCATTTTTGGCTCCATAGATTTTTCTTGTTAGCTTTGTAGGAAACTTTAGGATCATTTTGGATGGAAAATTACACTCTAGACAGATGTTTCTCCAAAAGTGTCATTCAGAAATTTCTCAGCCTTCACTGAGATTAAATTTCTTTTCAAGAAGTGAATTTTTTTCCTTTTTTTTTTCAACAGCTTACTCTCAATTTTTCCTTCTTACTTTCTCCAATTTGAGACATTTAACACCAGTTTTTAAAAGTGTAAAGGAATAAAATGTAAAAAAAAGTGAAAATAAACTAAGAAAAGAAATTGTGAAAACTGTAATCCTCTGCCTTGTTAAAATAACAAGAGATGAAGCCGATGAGAAACCTATAAAATTCAAAACAACAATGAATATTTTCACCTTGCCTTGTGGCTTATAAAGGAAAAAGTTAATACAGAAAATGCTGAGTATTTTACATTCAGTCCTCTGCAGCAGCTCACCAAAGCAGTACCTCAAATCCTAATGATCAGCAAAGGCTGAGATCAGCCCCCAGTTTAGCTCAAAGCCCATGGGACCACTGTTTACGTACATCCCCCCCATCTATACCTAAATGGGAAGCTATGGCCATGTGCTAAGTCTTATCACCAGACTGGGCCATTACTGTAAACTACTTTGGTGTTTCAGTAGAACAGAGACAGTAATGCAACAGTTTATGCACTTGTGATGGATGGAAACCAAGGTTAAATAGAATAACACAGCCATCGCTCTTCACCTTGTATTAGAAACCAGAGAAGAAAAGTCAGAGGGAAAACAGAAGAGAAATATTTTTAAACCAACAGAAAAGGCTCACAAACCTGACTGAAATGGAAAAGAACTGAGACTATTTAGTTTTAGTACTTAACAAGAAACAGTTTTTCCCTATTTTTTTGAGTTTACCTCTTGAGTTCTGCAAAACTATGTTTAACCACTTTTCTCTCCACCTGCAGAGCCCTCATGATTTTAACCTCTGAAAGACATTCCAGCCCACTAACAGAGCGAACACATGTAGCTGAGGCTCGTTTGTAGCCCACTGGCCTGTTGCAACGCAAAGAGATAGAACGTAACACCTAAATTCCAGACATCTCCTCATTTCAGCCCAGATATATTAAAGGTGATTGAGGTCCTGTACCCATATTCTAAGAAATGATAACAAACGTTGTCATCTGCTGTCATTTCTCCTGTTACCACACAAGCACTAGAATATCTTCCTAGACATGCCTCCAATCTTCCTTCCCCTCCTGCTGGGTCCTACAAGTCAATACTCTGCAGAATGAGGTTCATTTTTGACATCATCAACCGAAGAAAAATAGATAAAAGTAACTCGCCACTAAATCAACCTCTTGCCCCAAAACTGCACCACTTCATAGGGATATCCTCAATTCAGCGTAGTAGAAAATTTCTAAAGAGCTCTTCCAATGTATTTTCCTCATTAACCTCCCTGTTCTAACCAGAAAACACCAACTGAGCATGCAGAGATCTCCATTCTGAATTGGAAGCTGCCATGCTGCAGCATTCACAAGAAAGACCTTCCAGAGCTCATTTATGCAGGTCTGACCCTCCCCTGCCCTCTCCAAAGAGCGGTCCCTAATCGCATACATCATGTTCAGCCAACATTTTCTGCTCTTACACATCCTAAATAGCACTTCACTTCATCAGCTTAACTGCTAAAAGCATGACTTCCCCCTGGGAATAAAGCTACTGCAGCCTGCCCCACTGTTGAGCTGAGGTTGTACTGGGTACGGCAAGGCCACTGATACTTGCCCACACTGAGGTGGTGATAATTTCAGAATTCTTTTCCTCATTTCCACTAACAGATGCCACCAAGATCATTCTCAGAAGTGAGCAACGCTGACAGAGATGAATAGATGATAAACATAATTAAAATATTCATGACAGGCTCATAGTCTGGCCTGCTAATATCTTTTTCTGCTCCATCACAGGAAATGACACAATATATATATATGTAAAAAAAGGCTTGCAGTTATACATAGAGAAATAAACTATGCTGTTTATAGACAGCAGTGTCAGATTGAAATATGACAGACAACTGGAACACGCTTGGAACCAAAGTGTGACAAGTGCTCACCAGGGTCCCTGTTTGGCTGGCGTGTGTGTGTGTGTGTGCACGTGGGCGTGCATGTGTATGTGTGGTTCAGGTTTTCTTTTAAACATATCTTCTTTTACTAAACATTAAATTTAAATTATTTCCCAAGAAATAAAAAGCTATGTACATTGTAATTATCTACAGTAGGCCTTCGGCATCCTCGCTATTCACATGCACAGGGTTCGGGCTGCATTCATAAACTCAGGCTTGCTCCTCCACTGCTTGTGGGGCTGTCCCCTCCAGCCAATCTGCAGTCCAAGGAACACTGACGTGTGTTTGCTCTGATTTTTTTTCCTTTCTCAGCAGTCAACAGTGCCAGAGGGTGACTGAAATTAAAAGCAATTAAGAGAGGCAAGATCCTGCAAAAAGCTGAGACATGCATGTCACTGGAAAGCGAGGGATGTTGGCATGTTGCAGAGCCTGGTCCAACAACCCAGTCTGAACCCTCTGGCAGGATGAAGCAGCTGATTCATGACTTATTTTGAAAAGGGCTGAAAAGGGACAATTTACTTACAACTTGTTGCCTAAGATACAATACCTATCTGTTGGATTTGAATACTTAATTCCTGTTCTGTATTTAACAGGAGGCTGGCATTCAAATCTCATTGTACACTTGACTCATTCTTTGCTTTTTATTTCTAATCTGATGCGTATTTCCTAAATATGAAGAACTCCTGCTATTTATGAATGCAGCCCTGGTAAACACAAAAAGCCCACCCCATCCCCTCCCAAATGATAATAATGACATATAACTCTTTCTTTTTTCATAATAATAATAATAATAATTATAACAATAATAATTACAAATAAAAAGTCAGAAATGCTGTAGACCAAGTGGATTCTCAGTATTAAACACTAGTGCAGTTGGGGATTTCCTTTGTGCTTTCACTGTTGGCAATTGTTGAGATGCTTCCTGTGGAGGAGAAAATGGAGAAGAGAATCAGTGCAGTGGCTTCAACAGTTTGGTCTATATTGCTTCTCACTCCTCCTTAGGATGTGGTAGTGTATGTGTAAAGACAGAAAAGATGCTTTAAAGTAGTACATCCTTTTATGCATTTGCAATAAGCAGGAAGCATGCAGAAAACTCAATTACTACAGCTCAGCTGACCAGCAGTAAACTCATCAAGCTGTTAGGGACATATTTGCTTGTAATCATAGCACGTCAACAGTGTAAGCCTGTCTCAGCTGATTCTTCTAAGGGTGCAAGGAATTGGTGCAAGGTGAGGCGAGGTCATGAACAGGAATAGGTGTGAGCCACAGCTACTACTAACTTCTGCACACCTACTGCTGGCTCCAGGTTCCTGCCCTGGGAAAAGCTGAAAAGCTGTAAGAGAAACATTACCATGCTGCTGAGAGAGATTTACTCCCTGAGTGCTTCAGGGCTCTGCTTGTACCTGGGGTCACAGTCACTGCCTCTCCTAATACCCAAAAGACCAACATCCTCAGCCAGGCTGTGAAACAAAACCCAGCTCAGGGCCATCTCTCACCCATCACTCGTGTGTCCAGCTCTTTGTCCATCAGCTCCTCAGGGTCTGTGAACTCACTCAGGGTGATTTTGGGGGCATTTTCACTTTGGCTGACAGAGCCAATCATTTCCTGCTCCTTGTCATGCTGAACTTGGGCATAGATGTTAATCCAAGGGATTTTCCTGCACAGGAAAGGAAATGAGAGGTTATGGTTTGTAACACAGGGATCCTCAGCATGTCATTTATTAATGAGATAAATTAAGCTGAGACCAATCCCAGAAATGCAGCCCCAGCAGTGGTGCAAAGTATGAGCTCTCAGAATGGTAAAAGTAAGGCTCATGTCTGAAAGTGCCCCTAGCATCCACTAATTCCAACACCAGTATAAAGGTACTCCAAATCTCAGGTCATTGTCTTTATATCCTGTGCATAAAGGCTCCCTCAGCTGCAAAGTGTTCTGCCCTGTTAAACGAGAAATCATGCACATAGTGGACACTGCACTCAGCTCAGAGAGCAGCAATCAACTAAGTACAATCAGCTGCAATTGTCAGTAAATACTGTCTCTCAGTATTTATTATATGATTAGTGGTGCATTGGAAACCAAAAGTAAAAATCAATTTGGCACTAGTATCCACTGAGCAAAAAAATTGCAGGGCTTGTTGCTGCTGACAGGCCCACAGTGACTCAGAAGGAACTGCCACATCTGAAAGAGTTATAAAGAATTGTTCCTGCCTCAGAGTACAGAAAGGATTTGGACTTCATAACACCCATCCAAAGTCTATTTGTTACCATTTAATTGCAAAAAACAGTTTATCATGCTATGGATAATGCAAGTTTGCAGGGACTTATTTTTCATTGCTGCTCAGGAAGCCAAGGAAGTGAAGGGATTATTTCTTCCTCCTTCTCCCAAGCAAAGTTACCTTGGCCTGCTAGAATGATATCCTTGGGAGTCAGTTAGGTAGACAGCTAGTTATACAGGCCTAGACAGTTGGGTAGTAATCCCTGGAGGAATGCAAGTTTAAAATGAGAGAACTGAAAAGGGAGGAGTTAAGCATCATTGGGGTTGCCAGGATTATCTGCATTGCCTCTTGGAACTTGACTGTTTTTCCTAATGCTCTTAGAAAGTCTTTGTGCCATGCAGTTCACACTGCTCCAACAAGGAAAATTTGGAGACTATTTTCAGTTCCTTAAAGCACACAGGAGAGAGAGAGAAAGATGCTTTCAGAAGCAGTAATATAAAATGTCATATCTTTTTGCTGTTCCATGTGCAGTTGGATATGTCAGAGACTGAAAGCAGTGGAAATTGCTCTTCAGCCCTCATGAATTCAATAGAGCTACGCTGATTTTACTCCAGTGAAGTTCTGGCCTCAACCAACTCGTGCTATTGGCTTGATTTGGCATTCAGTTCTTAACCAGCAGCAAGCCAGGACATATTTGGGATGTTTAGCAGCAGCTGACACATCTCATGATCTTCTCCCTTTCTCCTACCTTCTAATATTTAAATATGCCTTAAATGCCACCAGAAGATATAGGAACTACACAGAGAATGAGAGAACTAATGCATTCCCATAGGATCTAAGAGCCCAGAATTTGTCTGGAGGTGTATAGAGACATGAGAAAATGCCTGGAGATACTGGATGACTTAATTTTGCTTCCAAACAATGCAACAGCAGAGCTGTGATCATCTCTGAACTTTGAGTGGAAAGGTGAGAAAAGCCCTTTAGAATTGTGAGGCAGAGAGCCAAGGCAGAGAGAGTTAGGGAAAAAAGAAACTGAAGTGGCTGTACATATGTGAATCTATACCCAAATACCTAATCCTGCTGTGCCTCCCAGCATAGACACAGGTGGCCACAACCACATCGCTCTGAGCTCAAACAAGCTCCTGCATGGCTGTCCCAGGACACACACATCAACTGCCCTAGAGCCCCACCACTGCTCAGCCCTCACACACACGGTATTGACTGACACATGCTCAATTCTCCAGAAAAGAAACAACTTTTTAACAGACTATTTCCATACTTTTCCCCCTCTTCCTTCCTTTTCCACTGGGACCTCCTCAATATGCATCTCTCTGGCAGCAGTGTTTAACATGGCTGCTGAGTCTATAAATTGATGGACTCGTAATAAGGAGTCTGTGCAAACCAGCAAAGCACCAAATTTTTGAATTTGTAGAATTAAAAAATCATGCTCTCCCATAACCTTTCCCTGTAAGCAGAAGTTCTGTATTCAGGCTGGGACCACCATTAATCAAAAAAGTGCATATGGCTAATGGACCTCTGTATCACTGAGAGCTACAGGAAAGCTTTCGGGTTTACCCCCTTTTTCATTAAGAATCATTGCATGCTCTCACTTCTGCTCCATTGAGCCAGGAGTTTTAGACAGAGCTGAAAAGTTGCTTTCTATTCTGAAAATTCAAGTTGAGAACACTCTCTGTATATGACTTATCCTAAAATTTGTCAGTTTGATCTGGGCTTTTCCCCTCTGGGACAGAGAGATAAGAGGGGACAGCCAGCTAATAAGCTCTTGGACTAAGCGAAACTGATGCTTTAACCACCTTCCTCCTCACTCCCAATTTGTAACACACTCAACTTTCAGACATATTTTAACAAGGCAGGGTCTCCACAGCCCTGGAGCACAGTAGAAGGCTGATGGCTCCTATACTCAAAGCTCAAGGTGCTTAAGTAGTACAAGAGTCAGTTTTATGAGCTGTAGCAGCAGGACATGACCCAGAGACTGCCAAAGCAAAGTGGATTAACAAACTCCTCACTGTTCTCTGGCAGCTCGAATATACAGACCCTTCTTCCTGGTAACTGCTGACCACAGGTCCACAGACATCAGGCCAAACCTAGGAAACCATCTCACCAAGACACAGAGGAAAGCATGTCTTACACATGTAGGGTTGTACCTACATCTTGTCACATCTCCCAGAAAGACTTCTTTGCCTTCCTCATCTTGCATCTGGGTGTGAGAGTAATCAGCTGCCTCCCCAGCACACCATTAAACCAATGCCTTAAACAAATCCCATTCCCTGGGAAGCTGTATTCCACCTCACAGAGGCAGAAAGGGGATTTCAGGCTGCAATAAGAAGGCCCTGCTGAAGGCCTTGAAATCTGAGCCTGAGCAGAGTCACACAAACGCATTCCCTGGAAATTGTCCTGGGCCACTGAAGTCAGTGGAAGCTCGATAACAGATATCAGTGTGCACAGGATTGAGCACTAGAAGGAGTGCCACTCACTAATTATGACAATGGTTAATGCAAGAGGTTAGAAATGAGGGAATCTTTAAACCTGGAGACTAGAATAAATGCTGGTCTTATCGTATCATTCAATTTTGAATACTGTTTGTATCCCACTAACATCCTTAGAGAATACTAGCCTTATCCTGGGGTGCAGAAAAGCTGGAGAAAGGAACATATAGCTGGAATCTGGACAGGAAAAGCTCTAGTTTTTCATTTAGAAGAACTACTACGTCCAGAAAATTTTATTTATTAATTTTTAAGTCAGACTCAGCTTATGTTTCTAATTCAATATTTTGCCACTGGTCAGGATCTAGGCACGCAGACCATTTTATACTGTAAGTACTGTACTGAATGCAAAGTTCCTCCTAAGGAGCTCCATCTGCCTAGAATTTATTCTCATAAAGCAGACCTTCAGCAAACAGGCCATTCTTATCACATATTTTGTTTCACAGCTTGCAGCAGCCAAGTGCCATGGGCCAGCCCTGGTCCTGCCTGCTGTCTGGAAGCAAAAGGTTTATATTAACATCTGTCAAGGTAAATCTCAGCACATATTCCCAAAGGCATTTTGATGCTTTACACAAATTTTTCTGGCTTTGAGTCTCCCACCTTTAGCATAATCACACCTGTTCCTCTGCAAGACTAACCTATTCACTTTGCAAGATATAAACGAGATGCTGCTGCACTAAGGCAGCTGGCCAGGTGGGTATAGACTGTGTGAAGTCATCCATCATGTGGTTTTTGACTAAGCTTGTTTTGTGTATCTCAGTACTCAGGGACCACAAAGGGTTCCCATTTCTGGTCTGTGGTTTAAACACATCTGCCGAAGCAGAAGATGATTTCTGAGCTTTTGGTGAACTTTTGGAGCACCAACTTTGTGGTGAAATGGCAGTAGATTGTTTTCTCTCTAAGTATGAGAAATAGGGAGCTTCATTCACCTGAGTCTTAGGCCGACATAATTCACTCTACACTCTACCCNTGAAATGGCAGTAGATTGTTTTCTTTCTAAGTATGAGAGACAGGGAGCCTTAGGCCAGCATAATTCACTCTACATTTGCAATTCAGGGCACAGCTCTGCCTAGGTTTCCTGTAAACCACCCAGAGTCTCCTCCTCCCATCACAAAGTTTTTCAGCTTACCTCTTGAATTTGTAGATTAAAAAAACAGCCAAGCCCACAAACACCACAGACAACAACATTAGCATTGCTGAACTGCTGTGACCCGAGCTGGAATCCACAAGGGGTGCTGCAGGAGGAAAGGCAAAGCATTACATTTGTGGGATATTACAAGGAAACACATTAACTACCTGAGAGTTGAGCTCAGCTCTGTCTTTGTCACACCTGCTTTATCACTAGTGCATGGTGCATGCTGGTTTTGGCAAGACCAATCAGTAGGAAACAAATTGGTTCTCTTGTCCTTCAAAAGTCAGGGCCCTTTTTCAAGACAATGCAGTCTAACATCCCTGAGTTAAAAAGGCACAGCAAGCCACGCTTAGCCGAATGCCTGATCACTCCTGTGTTAACACTTTGGGCTATTACTCTTCAGGTTTTTCCAGGTACTCGGGTGGAAATGAATTTTAGGAAACATGGCTTAACACATATCTATTCCCCTTTGGAGAAGATACCCTAGAGCATCAACGAACAGCATGACTCCCATCTTCCAAGGATATTCGTCCATCTCACATGTGACAGGGATCTACTGTTGTGACAAGCCTCAAGGTCCATCCTTCTATAGGACCTTATAGACTTTTAAATTGAATTGGTTTTCATAATGCAGAGGAGCCCAAAGCAATAATCCTGGATCCAAGCACACAATATATTAAAATATTTTGGAGATTTTGATCCTTGACATTTTGGTTGGGCTAAATACAGTATATTCCTATATCTTGTTTACACAGCTATTCCAAGAGCTCATCAGAGCACACCATCTTAATGGCCTGAGCACTGTGCTGAGATCAAGTGTCTGATGAGAAGTCTCTAATGATGCACAAATGATTATAAGTAGCAGCTGAGTGTTTCTTGTTCTGCACAAATATTTTGTTTTAGTGTTTTACTATTCTCTATTCTTTTCCTGCCACCCTGAAGATAGGGACAAAGTCATGCAAATAGAGTCAGTTCTGATTTCACTGTCAAATTTCCACACCTAACAGTCTGACTCTGCCAGTATTCTGCTGCAAATACTTATGACTCTTCTGTGGGAAAGACTGTCACTTCATCCAAGTCAAAACACTACAGGAATGGCCATGAAACCCTCTGCACTGGAGAGGGTGCAAGAATAGCTGTATAACATAAATTAAATGCAGTTCCTTTCTAGAACCAAGCCAGATTCTGGACAATTCCAGCCACCTGGAGACCTCAGACATTGTATTGCATTCCCAGTTTTGCAAATTAATCAATTTCAGGCTACTCCTTTTAGCATCTGACTCACGTTCCAAAAGAGCAGTTAGAGACTGAAGGTTAAAAGGTATTACCTGTAGGAAAGGTCATGAGCCTTGATTCAGCCCAGCTCTTGGCTCTCTGAGAAGAAGCTGAAGTGTATAATTGTGGGATATGAATCCCAATTTTTTAGAGAGGCCACCAGCAAGGGCACTTGCACAAGACCCCATACTTCAGACAACTGCAAGGGCAGTCATGAAAAGCAGGAGCAAAAATAAATCCATCACCTCCTTTGTAACCATCACTGTCATCAATAGCTTAGAGCTTCACACTAGGCTGGTTTAAAGTAAAGGGAGCAACAAAGCTTGAAGTGACTCTGTTACTTTGTGCAAAAATGGAGGTAGCATTAAAATTTAAATAAGTTCTAATTTGTAGAAGTCAATATTCAGGCACATATTCTCTGTAAGAGGCCTAGATCTTCCTTTCATGAGTACTTTGCCCCTTTAAAGCTTCTTAGTCATAACAGTAACGAGCCCTTTGCTACAAGGATTTGGTCCAAAATCCACTAAACTTCGTAATATCCCACTGAATTCTACAGGTGCTCAATAAGGACTTAATAGAACACCATTCACCTGGTTTTCTAAAACACTTGAAAAACACCAATGCACTTGTTAATTAAGCCACAGGGAACTCTTACAAGGTACTTTCTATACTTGTACAAACTGGAGCATGAAGATGCCCCTGAAGGGTCAATTTTAACACTTCCTGCTTCGCACAAAATGTCTCAGTTGGCACATAGGCCAGTGCCACATAGCAAACTGTGAGTGCTCTGATGTAGACTGATTCTCCTGGGGTTGTCTGAAGCCTCAGGAGAACCACAGCCTTTGACTCCACACTCACCTAACGTTAACTGAGTAACATACACAACCACTTCAACACCAGGCTTCAGTTCAAACTGGACCAGGTTCTGGTTGAGAGCATTGAAAAGGATTTCTACCACCTGATGAAATAAGAAGAGATACAACAGTTACAGTAGAGAAGATGGCAAAGTCTGGAGAACATCCAGGAATACACAAAGCCTATGAATAGTGGCTGACATCTCTTACTGGCTTCAGCAGGGCCTGCAGAAGCGGACAGAAATGCACACGTGTTTTCAGTGGAACTGGCTGTCATTGCATGTAAGTCTCCCTTACATGACTTTTGAGACTCTCATTGTATGTCATCATATCTCTCCTGGGAGGCAAACCAAGAAGGTTAGCAATTATTTTTTTCTTTTTTGGGGGGCTACAGGAGGAGGGAAAATAACTAAGGACCTTTTCACCTTCTACAATATCCTTTGAGTTAGATCAAGCGCATTTGGAAATCACTGACATACTGGCCTTTCATTGGTGGATAATGGAACTAAATTAGGCAGTCCAGACCTGCATTTCTTTATCCCCACTGATCCGGTCATGCAGATTCTATTTAAATAGGCTGTTGAGCATGAGGCAATCCAGTTTTCAAGGTCAATGGAAAATTTACCATACTTCTCCTGCACTTAGAAGAGGGGCCTTGGCTGGATATACTGGAATTGCTGAGCTGGGAGATCAGCAACCCAGCTCTGACATGTTATTTGTTTGCCCCAGAGCACATACTTAGCACATCACCCTGGAGCCTCAGTTTGTTAATGCCTGATCTCCACAGAGTAGTTCTGATGGACAGGGAACAGCTAATGAGTAGTTCTAATGACCTCCTCTCCAGGCAGAGCTTCTCAAGCAGAAGGCAACAACAGGTACCAAAGTACAACTGAGTAGACTGTCAACTAAAATTAGAGCACTAGAGCTTCAGGCCTCATGGTCAGTTAGTCAGAAATGTAATTGAGATGTCTGCATAACACTGATATATGAAATATTGACACAACAGCTTGTTCAGAAGGAGTTTTAACACTGGTAGGCCTGACAGAACAGGACAGAATTTACTCTAAGAACATCCCTCCAAAAAGCCTTTCAAACCTTCCCACCTCAATGCATCTTCTGCACACTGACCACCATAAATTCAAGAGACCAATTTTGATAACTTCCTAGGGCAGAAGAACTACTCTGCAGAGACTGACTTGACTCAGTAGGTGACAAGAACTTTCACTGAATTTACCAGGCCTCTGAATTATTTAATTAGCTAGATCCAAACTTCCAAGAGTTACTTGGCAATGGGCTCACACCTAGTTTGCACACTGTAAAAATGCTGCATACAAGAACATTAGCTAGAGCCAAGCAGACTTTCCAGCAGTACTTCACTCCTTTGCCTTTATAGACCTGATTTAATCACTTGGTAATTCTAACATGAAAGCTTCAGCAGCCTAGTGCTGTTGTTCCGAGCTCTTTCCTTGCCTGCATATCACTGTTGCTATTCATCACCGTAATTACCTATTTATCTAAATGGATGGATATTGTAACTTCCAAATATAGTTTGCACAGGCCATTCACTGCTGCAGGAAAAAAAAAAAGAGGTCTTGTTTTGGTGATCTATGAGCTGAAGAGCCTGATTTATTTTTAGTAAACCTCAGTATATTATCTTGCTGCTTTGGCCTCCCTCTATTAGCATTCCTCCAGGGAGTAGAGGGAGTACATATCCAAGGTTCCTTTGGCCATAACTACTGGAGAAAGGACACTCCACTGATTTAGGAAGAATCTCTGCTAGGGGTAGAGTGTGACATATCTCAGTGAGGTATTAGAAAATCCTGGTTTTCCTCTGAAAATAATTTTCTTTAATGCCATAAACTATACCGTCGCAATCCCAGATGCATCCATTTCCACCACACTTATTTTAAGTACTTCCAATGCTCTGCAGCTTCAGGGGCCCATCTGCAAACAATATGACAGGAATAAATGTTCCATGAATCCTTCTTTCCTTACTTGCTCCAGATCAGCCTCACTGCTTTTCCTCCTCTGTGTTCTGTTTTTGTGGGGCAGTATGAAGAGTTCAGCAGAAGTAGGGAGCCCAGGGAACACAGCTACCAGGATCTGCTCGTCAGGGATACCGGTCACCTAGAAGAAAAGTAAAAACGAGGTCCCTAGCTGCTATTTTGTTACTTATGTTTCCATTCCCTACCAGAAAGGGTGCTCCCATCAAATTGTTGTGTTCCAGTTCCACTGTGGGTGTTGTGGTCCTAATGAGCTGTTCTGACTATTTGGTGGGTCACAAATCGTGCTTCTGCTAAAGACGCACTCTACTTCCTTTCTAGAAGTGAATGTAGTCTTGGCAACACCCCTGGGTCCAAAGATCTCAACCCAAGTCCAAACCTAGCTTGTCTCCAGATCTGAACGTTCCATATAGTCCTCCTTGCTACAAAAGAATGACTGACCCAAAGTCAGATCCATAGAGCCTGTCTAGGAGCAACCACTGGTAAATGTGTGACAAGCAGGGACAATATGAAGAAAAGTGCCTGCAATCACCTTTTATTATCAGGTTGTGGGGATCCTTATCTGCTGTGCATGAACAGCAATGTCCCCAGAGGGAGACTTTACTCCTGGGGCTGATGGGGAGGGCTGTGCTAGGAGCTGCTCAGTTTGCTGAACCAAGTTCCTGCCTGACTCTCACCACTGCCCTCAGCAAGACCCTCCCACCGAGGCTGCTGCCCTCTCTCCCCAAATCCAAGCTGTGCATCCTCAGCAGGGCAGGAAGCCTCCCCTCCCTCAGAAATGCTCTGCTACATGAGGTTAACTCCATTAGCTCCCTGGTCCTATCCCATCTCAAACTCCATGGCCTCACTCCAGAGCGGAAATGTACCAACACGGCAGCCCATTCCCATTGTGGGATATACAAGCAAGCACTTCCATGAGATTTCTACTCTTCTCTGCTAACCATTCACAGTTACAAGCCATTTAATCATTTTTGTCCTTCAAGCTTGATTCTGAATACAGTAAAAGGGAACAACAGTTTAAAGCAATAAACTTAGCATTTGCTCAGGATGGAAAAACAATCGAGGAAACTCTTATAAACTGTGAATTTTGAGTGGGCTGCAGATGAGAAAAGCTGAGCAGGAATGTACATTCCCAGTAAAAATAATCAGCCTCCATTTCTAAGAACAGCTGTAGCTAAAGCAAAAAAACCCCAACAAGATACATTTTTGGCAGAATGCAAAACCCACAAAAGCTTGTCTAAATCTAGCTCCTAATTTCACACATAACTAAAGTTCCTGACTATTTGATATCATAAATTATTCTGTCCCCTTTCCTGCAAGAATATGAGTACTAGTTTACATATTCTAATTAATCCCAGAGGAAGATTCAGTATATTCCACCAACAGAAGTCTCTCTTTAACCTATATTTTGAAGGTAAGTTTATTTTCCCTATGAATCTTCATTTTTTGCCCCAGTTGGAAAGGGAGTAGAGCTTTAAAATGTTCACCAGTTGCTACACTTAGCTGCACATGGAACTCCTGACTATCAGGAAGAGATAAGAATATTTTCCTCACGTATCCAGAATACTACAATGTCTGTCTTCTAGGATGAAGTGGATCAGCTGTTTAACAACACAGTAACACAAACCAAATATTTGGAGTAGAAAACAGTAGCTACTGTGATATAAATTTGGCAAAACAAGAATAATGATGATACTACTACAATCTAGAATTTGCAAAATCCTCAGGGATATTAAAAGCTGAAAAGCACACAGAAATATTAACAAAAGTAATTGCAATGTTTCCACAAAATTGGCAATATCGTTTGGCTCTGTAAAAAGATCCAGCATATTAAGAAGCTTTTTATTGATTTTTAATGATAGTTTCATCACTGCTGTCCTTACCCATTCTTTTAAGCTAACATGTCAAAAAAGTGCATGTTTTACCAGCCTACTCAATGTTAGCATAGACAAGGAAACAGATGCTCACCTGCACTAGTGCTCTCTTGATGACTTTGCCAACGTCTTGTCTCCATTCAGGGATGTCAGGGTTATGGTAGTCCAAGTTGGGAGAAAATGACAGGAGCTGAGATTGGAAATACTCTGGAATAGAACAAGTCTTTGTGAGAAGATTAAATGGGCAGTGTTCAGGGTACAGACAAGGGTGCAGAAGACAACAGGAGGACCATAACGATCTTAAAGCAAGAGAAAGAGAAAGGGCTGAAGGAAGACAAAGGCTGGCTAACACTAAGCAGGGCAGAAAGCTTTCAAGAAAAGAGTGCTTATAAAGGAACTTATAAAGGACATTTTGACCTAATGCCAACTTCCAGCTTTCCCCAGAGAAACAGAAGCAAAAATGAGAGAGGTGAGAGGATGCCTTCATGATGCCTCTGGGCTTTGTAATTCTGCCTCTCAACTTCTTCAGATTCTGCTCATAAGTAAGTTGACCAGCAAATAAGGCAGCACCTGGGTGAAATTTGGAAGGCCTGTCTGTACAATTGCAGAGCAAACAATTGCTGTAAGTAATGTTTTCTGTTGACCCTCCCGGAGGGAAGCCAGGGGTGGTTAATTCTCCAGCAAAAGAGAACCCAGTGGTGCTAATGACTGGCTCATCAAGCAATGGCTATTGACAAAACATCTTGAAGTTCTGTCCTAATTGAATGAGAGGAAGAAAAGCTTCCTAGACTTGAAATACAGAACGATTTAAATTTTTCTCCAATTCCAACTCTCCCTGCTAGCGTCACCAAAGACCAGGTCAGGAATCCTTATGGCAGCTGTGCACAATGGATTTGGGCCAGTGGGAGGCACAGATCTGGGATGGGAACCACATTTATATAAAAGTTCTCAGTGTAGAAGACTCTCTGTTTCTGGAGATGTGCTGTGCTTCACCTTGAAGCAACTGATCTTCAGATACTTCAAATAAGTACCATTAATCATTTGTAAGAAGGCACTAGTTTTAGATCAAGATAAACCTGCCAGAGTATAAATGACGAAAATCACAGAATAGCAGAGATGTGCGAGCACACCATTTATGTGGCATCTTTTGCAAGAACTGTTCTTTCGTTTTAGATGGTGAAGTATACTTTTAAATAAAACAAGCATCAAAGAGAGCAGGGAAAGTCTCCCAGGTTCTGAAAGTTTAACCCAGAGCCCCATACATAAAATCTTTTGACCCCTTAGTACCATGCCCAATTTATTTTTTGAGCAAATTCTTCTCTGTTAATCTCAAATTAAGAATATACCTAAATAAATCTCCTCCACTGGTAACACCAGAAATCCATGTCTAGGCAATGGCCTAGACCCATAATCACTTGTCTCAGGACACAGATAAGGACACAAGTTTATCAGAGGACGTGTTTACTAAAGGTGTCACTTGTTTACAAACTCAGACTTGAACTGATCACCAGACTGAGGGACTAGAAGGATTCCTTCCTTAGGCCAGGTCAGTCTGCAGCACAGCACTGCATAGGACTATTTGGACTGGATCCAAATGGGTCAATTTCTCTTTGTGACAGAATCCAAAGGTTTGTATCTTCTAAACAGAATGGCAAACTTTCTTCCAAGGTGTTTAAAAACAGTGAAGAGTTCTCTGTGGGACCTACTGGGACTAAGGATAGAGATCACCTGTGGGCATCACTCTTAAATATATTTGATTCAGGTTTATTCCAGAAACTAGCGGAAAGATGGAAATTTCTCAGAAGTAAACACTGCATTTTGCAGCGCTCAAAATTATGTAGAGGGTTCCTAATATTTGATAATAGCAAGTCTGGGTATTACTAAATCACATTAACAAATTATTAAAGCCTATTGCATTTCATGGCCAGACAATCAATAAATATCTATTTAGCTGGTTGTTAAATCTGAGTCTACAGCAGGACATTTATTTGTATTTAATTACTGAAATAAGACACACACAGTGCAACTACATAGCGCTGAACTTCAAAGTAGACCAAGTTATTTGAAGCCCAGGTTTCTCAATAAAAGTTGATGTCCAAAGAAAAGCTTGTCCTCAAATGCTAGATGCCAGTAACTGGATAAGGAAAATAAAGACTGGCCCAGGGTGGAAATTATTCTAAAAGTCCGGGTCAAAGCTGCTGAGAGAGCCCTTTCAACCAGGATTTTTCAAGCCTCAAACAGAGTAAGCTCTGTTGTCTGCCAAAGGGTGCTTTTTGAAGGCCATGACATGCGGATTTGGCAAGAACATACCAAACATTACCCATGGGGAAGTGTTTTTTATTTTTTGTGAGTTCCCTGTCTGGGTGTACAGACAGATCAACAAACACAGGAGACACCAGCCACCTTATTAATGCTGAGGTTACAAATTTGGTGAGCTGCCCCATTATATTCACTTCTGTATCCTGTCATCATGACACATCTGAGCTACTCTGTCATCAGAGGTTTGTCTTCAGAGGTTCCTCCAGTCACTATCAAGTTCCTAGAGTTCATTTTGGATCAGCACTGATTGTCTGTCCTTCACCCCCCTGAGACGTGATTGCAAAGGGCTGAGGGTACCGTGCACTGCGATCTCCTTGGTGTCCTGGATGAGGGTGTTGCCCCCAGCGACTTGCACAGTGACAGTGTTCATCCCCTCCACAGTGAACATGTACGAGATGCTGCTCTCCAAGGTGATGAGGGGCTGTAGGAGGCAAACACAAATGACAATATCAAAATCAGGGTGAGATTAACTCAGGATCACAACATGAACCTGACTAATCCACCAGGCAACAAGGTCCTTGCTCCTTGATACAGGTGTGGTGTTACAAGTTTGCGTGTTCTGCTAAGGACTAAAGGTGGCCCAAACACCATCTTATAAACAGTGTCCCACAGGCAGAGGTTTCTCTCACTTCACTAAATGTTTCCTGAAATATTCTCCCACTGAACCACAACCCATTTCTGTACGAACTCCTCAGCAGACCACAGTCAGCAATTGCAGAATTAGTGCAGTAGAATGCAGTGTTGTACACACACAACCAGCTCAGTTGCTATATTTGCTGTACAAAACCCAACCTCAAATTGAAAATAAACCAAAGATGCAGATGCTTCTTCAAACAATCCATATTGTTCAGATTCACGGCCAGCCTTTGCTTTTATGAGCACAAATCCATTTCTCTCTCACAGAGCAACACTGCTGAGGGCAGAGTGAGGACATCCAGCACTGCCCCGTCCATGCTGTGAGTCTATAAGCAAGCTGCAACCACAAGCTGGCAAACTATGCTAACCAGGCTGAAAGTATGGCATAATTCCTGGTGACAGTGCTGACTGAATGTGGCTGTAGAAGGGATCCATGCTGGAGCAGCTCATGGGAAGGGCCTACATTGGTGAAATTAGTAGAAGCTGTCTCCCATGGGAGGGACTCCCTCCCATAAGCAGGCAAAGAGGAGTCCCCTCTTCCCTGAGGGGGAAGGACTGGAAGAGACAACATGTGATGAACTGATCACAGCCCCCATGCCCTGTCTCCCTGCACTGCTGGGGCAAGAGGAGGAAGAGAATTCAGGAGTGAAGTTGAGCCTGGGAAGAAGGGAGAGATGCAGGAAGGTGTTTTAAGATTTGGTTTTATTTCTCGTTATCCTACTCTGATTTGGATGATAATAAATTACACTAATTTCACAAAGTCAGGGCTGTTTTGTTTTTTAAAAGTAATCAGTGGTATCTCTCTCATTATTGTGACTTGATTTTGTTATATTTTATGCATCCTGCCCATGTGAGGAGGGGAGTGATAGAGTTGCTCTAGTGGGCACCTGGTGTCCAGAGAGGGTCAACCCACCACAATTGAAAATCAAAGGTCTAGCCCTCACAGTGCCACTGATCTGACAGCTGGTCTTCAGAAAAAGCTCTCCATTTAGAGAAACTACAAAAGTGGAAATGTGACACTGATCTCCATTGCAAAAGCACACAGAGGTCTAAGAGAACAGACAAAGCCATTGTACCCTCGCTGCCATCCCTTCACTACACTGCCAGTTTGTTTTCAGAGGGAAGCTTCTAAACTTTCACCTTCCAGCTCTCAGACTTTATCTCATTGGGCTGCCAACCCAACTGCACTCCAAAACAGGGGTCACATCAGGCATTTGCATAGACAAATCAGAATTTCCACCAGCACAGGCCAGACTGGCAAACACATTTCTCTCTCTCTAGAATACCACCTTCCTTTGACTCCCTCATCCATGAGCTGAAAAAGAAGTAAAACCCATAAAGCCTTATCACATGGCACACACAGTCCAAGGGTGCCAGCTTGTGCCAGCCCTGGAGGCCCAGCTAACATGTACTGAGATACACACAGACCCTGAGATGCTGAATGGGCCCGTATCAAACTGCAGTGATATCAGCAATCCTGGAGGTTACAAGTTGTGGTTCTGTGCAAAGGCAGATAAGAGGATGCAATCTGGCCTTTAAAATTACATTTTTTTTCTTTTTGTATGTGTGTATGCTGGACATTCCATTATCATGGATGATTTCACCTCCATCATGGAGTTTTAACATTCAGCCAACTCCTTAATTTTAATTCAAGAACCAAGACCTGGAAACCAACTCTAAATTAAATCAAGTAGTTTAAGGTTCATTTGCTCAAACCTATTAGACAGCTGGATACATTTATTAAACTGGACCTGTGTTAATCCAGGCAAATTGGCCTTTGGGCATACTGCAAAAATCAGTCCAGCAGAAATTCAGTACAGGAGTTTCAGCAGGGTGGGGAGAGCAGAAGAGGAGTCTCAGCCAGGTCATTTGAATCTAAGACAACATTCTCCTGTGCAGCAGCACGGAGAGTGAGACTGCACAGTGACACGAGACACATCCAGTTCTGCCTGGGATGGCTATGGGTTGAACAGGAAAAGCTGCAATCCCTCAGCACAGAACTAAAATATATCATCTAACAATACCAGTCATAATATTACACACCACATCCTTTACTTTAGTGGCCCCATCTTCCACTTCTACTCAGAACACCATAGTTTATTCATGAGTGGGCACAGAGAAGGATCTGACATATATATTAAACATCCCAGGAGGAATTTTGATGTGATACAGACTGCTGTTCTGAAAAAAGATGGCTGATATATTTATGTCTATATGCCAAACTTCTTCAGAGTTGAAGAACATTCCATGAGGAAGCTGGAGATAGTGCTTTGCAAAGACTGAAAAGTGCTCTGGGTCTGAGATTCAGACACAGGTAAGTGCCACCATGTTTTCTATTCCATATTTCAGCAATGTGTACAATCATGCCAAGGTGTCAAAGGATCAGCTACTCCATGTGCAGCTGTGTCCAAAGTATCCATCCCAAACACATCCATATCTGCTTGTACTCTGCTGCCTATGGGTCTGAAATCTAAGCTAGAAGATGAAACAGGTCGTATTTCCAACCCAGAAGCAAGCACTGTGAGAACTGCACAGAAATCTTCAGCGAACACCACTGCTTTGCTCTACCTTTTTTAGGTTACTTTCTATTTCAAAAAATCTTTTTAAAGCCCTATTCATAATCAACTTCTATAGTAAGGACTAAAACAATGGCAGGAAAACTCTACACTGGATGGCTTAAGCAGATGATCAAATTACCAGTACCTAAATTGTCTCAGACATACTTTAATGGTTCTCTACATGTGAGCACCGAGCCAAAAATATCTGAACTGTAACATGATTTTGCAACCCTGTATTTCAATGCAGTATAAGCTATGTGGAATTATCTGGTACTTGCAATGGACTAGACGTGCATATGTGGGTGGTTGCCGTAGTTCAGCTGGGGCACAGCAACTTGCCAAGTTACAGTATATGTTTTTTGCTCCTGAGCTCTTTCGGTGCCTCAATTATGCTTCCACAAAAAATCAGCAAGTTCTTACAGTGAGCTTCCTCACTGGATGTAAAATCCCAGCAGAAGCAGCACTTACTGTTTTTATTTTGCCTTTCCTGATATTGTTGGTAGCTAGGGTTAGAGGTTAAAACTAAGCAGCTTTGTCAAAGAGAAAACAAAATACTTGTGTGCCTATTTTTTACCTCAAGTTCCACATTTCATGTAAAATCCCCGTTTCTTTCTGCTGCAATCCCACCTCAGTGCACACCTTCAATTGCAAATGTAGACAATGACATGACTTAAATTGCTTTTATAAATAACAGAAGAAACTGCATCGCAAAATTAACAGCTGTACATTTCACAACTGTTAAGAATGGAGAATAGTGCCTGTCTCACTCCTAAAGCCCACAATAAAAACTGCAGCTAATAAGCAATCCTGCTCTCTCCATTTGAAAGCATGACGTTAACTTGTAGTTTCACTTACTTTAACTATTGATAAAAAAGCTCTTTATAATACATACAGTTACAATACACATCATTTGAAAATTCAAGACAAAGAAGTCCCATCTCCCTCTCAAACACAGCCAGATTCTTCAGCTTGAAATTCTAGATGCAACTGTTTATTTGAACAGCAAGAGCTTTAAAGTACTGTGTTGGAATCCAGCATTATGTACTGCACACTGGTACACAATGGACACCCCCCCGGTTATTTGAACACCAGCAGTTTTTAAACACTGTGTTGAAAGCCAGCATTATTCCACACATAGCTCAGTTAAGTTGCAAGTGAACACTGGTAATAACAGTGGTCTTCAAATCTAAGGGCTGATAACAACCAGGCGTCGAAAGTAATGGCTCCTAAGAACAACACAAGACAGAAGGAAATAAATTCACAAAGGTGGAAGTTCAGATAATGACAACCCTTCTCAGACAAGGAAAAAACTAAAACACAGAACAGGCAAAGGCAAAAAGTTTTTATTAGGGCTGAGAGAGTTCCCTGTCTGTTGCGAAAAGCTTAGGAAGAAAAAGAGAACCAAAGGGTATCTGTACCTTGGTGCTGTTGCCAAACCACCAGAAGTAGGTGAGTGTGCCTGCCTGGCTGGGCCAAACCACTGCTGTAATGTTGACATCCTTATTTCTGATGGCAACAAAGGGGACACTCAGATGGACGTGCTCCACTGGACCTGTGGGAAGAGAGCTCATTATTAAAGGTTTTGAGTTAAATCCTCCCTGCACAGTTGTGAACAGCAAGGATCTTTCTTTAAATAAATCAAAAGTCTTATGTCAGCTGTGAGAGTCTAGTTTAGAAATAAAAGAGAATTTCAGCAGTCAATAAACAACAGAAAAAGATAATCATATTTAAAGATACATTTTTTCCCCTCTTATGCACATTTTCCACAGTGCTAATTTTCAGACAGGGTCAGCACTGTGTTTAGAAGAATTTTTTAAATGCATTTTGAAGAAGAACAATGAACTGGCCTTGCTTTACATAGGGAAGCTGCTATTTAAAGCTAGAGGGATAGGACACAAGAGAGAAAAAAGGTTTTTTCTTGAAAATATAGCCACTGAGCTACTAAGATTTGTGGGAAGATCATTTTAGCCAAGATGGCTTAAGTCTGGTTATATAAGAGGCATTTATGACAGTTTTTTTGAAAGGTCTCCAAAATAAAGACTCATGATTTTGGAAATCCCTGGTATCCTTTTGACTTAGGCCTGACCTTGGAAAGCCTTTGGGGAGTCAGTCACCCCTAGTAAAACATCAGGAATCTCTTGAAAGGTGTGTGCATTGGCATAACAAAGCATGTAACTGTCAGAAGCACTTGGTTCTGAAAGACTTAAAAAACAACAAAGCACCAATGCAAAGTTGTGTCAAATAAATGCAAATGCACAGAATAAGTCCAGGGCATGAAGCCCTGAATTCAGAAGGCAGTTCCTCTCTAGAAAAAACAACATGTGTAAAAAATACTGAGGTTTTGTTTGGTAGTTTGTTTAAAGCTTTACTATCTCCATTGCTTTTCTTCGTTTAATCTTTTGTTTTCGCTGGTACTGAATTTCAGCTGATAACTGCTGCCCATCAGACAGTGATACTTTCTGGGTTGTACCTTTAAAACACAGCAAACTGGCAGATTATCCCTGTGAGATGGAAAGGACAAAATAAGAAAAGTCAGATTCTTTCTTTTTTATAAGACATTCATTCTGGGAAGCAGGAAATTTGGTGATTTTAACTGAGACAATCCTCTTGTGTTACCTCTCAGCTCTTCAAGCAAGAAATAGGGACATTAATCAGTTCTCTATCTACTTGGATTACAAAGATTGTGGAGAGCAAGAGCTGTTCTTTTACCACTGGAACACAGAGCTCCAAGCACAAAAGGATCCTATTCTTGCTTTTGGCTCCTTAAAACTTGATCTATTTTTTCCCCCTTTTCCCAAGAGATCTCTACCAGCAAGTCACAACTGAGCTCTGACCATAGGAAGTACTGTGGGTTTGCAGGAATAGCAGGTTCTCCCAAATATTTTGTGACAGTGCATGTAAGAGGAAAAATAATATCTCTGCTTCCTTTAAATACCAAGATAAGAATCCTGACAGCAGATTCCACAAAGCTGAAAAGTTGACTGGCTGCTAATAAAGCTGCAGGGTAGAAAATTAATATTGCTTGAGGCCAAGGAGCCTTTTTCTCTCTTTTCTTTTTAGCATGGGATCCTAGTACCTGACGTATTGTACAATAAGAATGATTTGCAGGCATTTTTGTCTGTACATTTGAGCTTCAAGGTCAAACATCCTATATTGACCTGTACAACCAAATAAATTAAAAGTTTAGTACTGAGGTGTCATCTTACTTCAGCATTTGCATGAGTGTAAGTGCTTGAAAAATATTTCCCTAGAGATAATGATAATAAACTGGCCACCTAAGAATGATACAAAAATCAAAAGAGAGGTCTGAAATGTTGATGAAGAAAAAGTTGGAGCAGAAAAACCAGGCCAAGAAACTGTCCCTTGTTGCATTCTGCTTTAAAACCATCACCATGAAAAAGTAGTTCCTTTGAGAAAAATCAGATAATCCATACAAATCTGGTTGTTATTACCAGGTAACCATCACTTTTGTCAGCTAATGGCCCAAGGTGAAGGAAAAAACAGTTAATGCTCTAATAACAGGTTGTTAAGTGCAGCCATGATTGACTTTGAGGGAATTATGAGCATAATAAAAGCTTCAAGGAACATTTATTCCTTCACACTGGGAGCTGGAAATTAAAATGGAGAAAAAAGTTCTTGAGTTTTGGAAATTTCTAATGTGCTTCCTTTCAGCAGAAAAGCTCAAGTAAAAGAAAGAATGTAAGACATTCTGACAGGTAAAGAGGGAAGGCAGATATGGCTATGATCCCCCTTAGGGGCAAAATTGATGTACAAAACTAGGGTACATCTGAACACAGAAAATCTGATAGTTTGAGAGTAGATGAAAGAACTGGGCTCTTTTTGGTCTCACCCTGAATTCCACACTCTCTGCTCTCTCCTGTGGCTTTGAGAAGTTAACTGAGAGCTCTGTATGTGAGTTTGCCCATGTGTCAACTGGAGAGAAATTGCATTGATCTCCCAAAGAGGACAGAAACATCAAGGATGCAGGTCAGACACATGAAATGTGAAAAGGAGAACATTAGCACTCAGTACATTCATATCTCAGGAAGCATGTTCAGCATAATGCTTCTATTTCATTAAATTAGCACTGTAAACTCGGAAATTCTGAATAAGTGACTCCAAACTTAGTAGTTTAATCTAAACCTCTTGGAAGGAGACATGTATTGAAAACATACACTCGGACTTTGTCTCATATGCTGCCTGGTCTCTGACCCTTTCAGAAAGCCCAAGAGACATTTTGAAACTTTTCTCCCTAACTCTGAGGACTGTGAATACACTTGTGTTAAAACAAAAAACCTTCCCTTTCCTTTCATTCAATAAAGTCTACTTAACAAGTTAGAAGAGAGTCTAGAAACCCAAGCCTTTGGAAGAGCATGAGCTGCACATGTGGGTTTGCATCTATTCTTAGGCCCCCCTGAAGCTGCGGGGACTTTCAGTGAGGTGAGATTTTCAGCGGAGGTATCTGGCAGGTGGAAGTACTCACAGACCACGTGCAGGAACAGGACAGCAGTGTCTGAGCCCAGGCTGTTCTCTGCGTACGCCGTCACCTGGAAGATTCCAGCATTCTTATACACGTGCCGGATGCCATCCTCCACGGGGCTGAAATTGGCGTAGGATACTGCAATGCCATCTCCAAAATCAAGCTGGATGTTTGTCCTTTGGAGATCACCCTGCGACAGAGAAGGTTGGACAGGAAACTGGGCTGATAAAAAGGGATTTATATTACCCTTGATCCCACTGAGTTCAATTTCATTAGCATGGACACAAAGCTGTAACTTTTCAGAACAAGATGAGTTTTATTCTGTCATTCCCCAAAGTGGCCAGACACAGACAGCAAAACATCAACAGCCGATCCTAAGGTAACTGAAACAGGCAACATGAACCATCTCTTGCAAATATCCACCCCTGATGATGGAGAGTCTAGAAGACTAGTTTCAGCTACACATGCAGCTTCAGGGTGGCTGAATTTATATAGGTTGAGTCCCACATTGAGGACTGACAGATTTTTTTGTCTAATGTCAGTCAACACAGAGACAGGGCCTGGATACACAGGAGAATGAAGCAGATGATGAGAAAATCTCTTCTAGGATTACTCTCAATGACAGTTATTAAATGAAGGAGGGACAAGAAATTCCAGCACCACAGGTATTGTCTAGAGAGAGAAGTTGCACTATTTTAGTTTAAATCCTGCTTTAAACTACTGTAGTTGAACGGTAGAAGTGTCTGTTATTTCGGTTTCTTGGAGCCTTATTTTATACTTGCCCCCAGCTGACTACTGTAACACAAAACAAGGCTAATTTAAACAAAGCTAAAGCCCACTGCAGTGATTTCACTAAACTGAAATAAAACTACAACTCAGATTAAATCTCTGTAGCTTTATCTTTCTGCATATATATAAGATGTGTTGTGCCAAGTAATTTCCTTTCATGAGAGATCTGCTCTGTATTCACTGTGGGTGAAGAAGATACCACTACATTTTGGAAACACTCCTAGCCCCAAACTGAAGTCAGCCCCTAGATATATTGAGAATGTGATTTGAAAGTTTAAAAAAAAAAAATTGAAAAATCTCTACTCGTAAATTTACCTTTTTTATGGGAAATTCAGAAATAATTTGCAGTCATCCCATAAACCCCATTATAGCTGTAAATATACAGCGAGCATACACAAGAAGCCAGACCACAATGAAGCAGGTCCCCTGCACAGATAATCAGGACCTTAGCAGCCCCACAGACTTTATCTTCCTCATAGACTATACCTGCAGGAAGGAATCAGAGTGCAGGAAGGGTATTTTTCAGATGTGAATTTACTTTGAGTATACACTTGGGGTCTTCAGATACTCATATAATCAGGATTACTGCATGCAGTTTTTGAAATATAGATATTTAGTTATATATGTTTGATCTCTCTCCTTCCTTGCTCCATCATTCCCATTCCATGGGAGCCAGGGGAGTTTTGGCTATTGACTTGATCAGGGCACCATTTTCACCTCTGCCCTACTAGGACATTAAAAATTCAGTACAAACCAAAGAGCAATCAGAAAGGACTAAAGTGGTACTGACACTAAAACATACCTATAATATTGAGTAGTCAATAACATACTTTAGACAGAGAGTTTTTTAAGTCACTCTAAAAAATTCTCTGGCAGGAGCAAAATTACACTCTTGGGATATTCAGTTATTTGATGGAAAGGCTCCCATAGCTTGTTAAACCTTTCAAAACCACTTCTCAAGGGAATTCACTAAGACCACAAGTTCATCTCATACGGAAGATAGCGAACAGAGGATAAAAATTTGATCTGGGCTGGATTCATCACTGATGACCTGAGGCTGAAATCTCTTGCACCAATCATGGCAGCTCATCTCCCTTCCCTGACAATTCTCTTTTCTGTTTCCTTCTTGCTTCTCCAATATGATTCTTTCTGAAATGAGATGGCTTCAAGTAGAGAAGCAGGAACAGATTTTTCATGACTAAACGGTAGCAGATGATCTTTTCACCCAATTACGAGCTGGGTCTTCAATGCAAAGCCTGCCCATCACACTAATCATGTTTTCTTTCTCCTTTCCATACCTCTCTATCCAGTCCATAAAATACTGAAACAAGCATGCTAGTCCCACACAAAGATGTCAGATATTCTGGAGTTTATAAATATAAATTAAAATAGAAAGGAAGTGGAGGCATTTCAAAAGGGAAAAAAAAAATTGCTATCCCTATATACTCAAAGAGCACATTTTGTTGCTTTAAGCCCCATAAATGACTGAAAGAGAAGGAGCTACAGGCTGTCACAGAGATCGGAGCTCTGAGTATGGAAATCAGCGAACAGACGTGGTCAAGAACACAACTCTACAACAGCTATTTGGCAGTCTATTATTTTTTTGTGATCAAAACCAAACTCAGATTTTAAAAAACTGTCTAAAAAGGTTCTTATCTCCTTATGTTCCCTTGCATGCACACACAGTTCAAATCACAGTCCAGCCCCATATTTCTGAAAACACTGCAAAACCATCAGTCATTCTTCATTTCCTTGTCTGTAGTCATTGCCATGCACGTATTCTGAACACCACTGTGAAGAGTCCTACTAAAGCTAATTCTATAAATCCTGAGAAATTCAGTTTTCTATTAACTATGAGGAAGTCTTCATTTACCATTGGCAGCCTAAAGGTCAGTCACCTCCATACATTCAGGGTGTGAACCAGAAGGCAGGAAAGAACTGCTGGCTCACCAGGGCTAGTCTGACACAGCTGAATGGAGACCACACAGATGTATCCACGGGAGGGCTGGTCTGGCTGCTGTTTGGCTCAGAAATGAAGTGTAAACTTAGGTACAAAACAACCCTCCAGTAAACAGACTGACCAGAGAAGGCAGATGAAGCCAGGAATTAATCTGTATGGCAGCCAGGTAAGTAATAACGAAGACTTCTACAGAAATTATTTCTTCCAATTAATAAGGAACTCTTTGACCATAATTCTTCTCATGTTCACACTAAAAGACTGGAATACTTTTGTCCAAAACCCCAGTGTTCCTTTTCTTTTCTTGAAAGTCTATTCTTTTAAGAAACAAATCACACAAACTCAACACACAACTTTCTGTGAAATAAGCTGTTCACCTACAAAGACATGTTCCCGAAGATCCTCTTCCCTTAGAAAAAAAAAAGTTGTTTCAATGAAATGTATTTCCAACCACCATTATTTTTCAACAATGGACATGAGAGTGAACGCCCTCACATATTTATTCAGCTGCCTCTTCAATCTCTAAAGCCTTGCAAAGATTCCACTCTTCAGCTACCTTGACTGCTGCTGCCTTATTCCCCATTTGTTTATCATTCTCCGTACGCAGCAGTTCCGCTTGAGTTCCTTAATAAATTACTAGTTGATTCTTAATTTTTAGATTATATCTGTTCTTTTCTGAACTCCCACTCGTAGTGTCTATACAAATTGTCTTACCATGTCAAGTCTGCAGAATAGAAAAGAAGCAGCAAGTAGACAAGAAATCTCCCTTGCATAAAAGCAGAGCATGCATGAACCTCTGAGGAAGTAGTAAAGAGGCCATGCCAGATTAGTGTGGTCCCAGTGCAGTACTTAGCTACTATATATGAATTTAATTTAGTGTGAGAATGTCTGTCTGTGGGTGGTCTGCCTCACCTGTCTCCAGGTACTGCCTGAAAATGATGTACACAGGACAGAAGACGTGATGAAAAATAGTCGTGCTTCTCCAGAACCACCTCAGTCCCTGGCCAGAAGAGCCTCAACATTCTGATGTTTTTGGCAGCAGCATGGCCTGGTGTCACTTACGCAACTGTTGGCTACAGGGGGAACTACCAATAGATGAATGAGATAGATGCGGGCTGGTGAACTCAGAGGTGCTTTGGGGTGACTCAATTCCTACTGCAAAACAACAGTGCCCCTCACTGCTCCCCGTGAGTGTGAACATGTTTCCCAGTGTTCTTAACCTTTCCCAGAAAAGCTGAAGTTAAAGCTTTGCATCCCAGATACAGAGCTGTTGATCGCAGAAACACCACTTCTGCCTCGCAGACTCCACAAGCTGCAGTTCACTGGAGGCAGCAAGAAGTGAGTGAGAAAATACATTTTTGACCAGCTCTATCTTTCTTAAGCGTTAACTTCATCATCACTGATAGACAAGATAACCAAACAGCTTTGGAGTGACCCAATATGAGCTGCCTTTATGTGTCACAATAGCCCTCAATTCTCTTAAATTCCTTAATTCTCATAAATCTCAGGACCATTCACCGTTTCATGATCCCCCTTGACTACTATTTTCCTCTCAGCAACCTGAAAAGTGGAGGAAAAGAATGCCAGTCCTGCCACACAGAGAGGAGTTTGCTGAGACCACTAACACACCTCTTCCATGAGGATGATGAAGGTGGCGTTGTGCCCCTGCTCCATGACCAGCTTCCCATCGGAGGTGAGGATGTGCAACCCCCGTGGTGCTTTTCCAGGGCATTTCTCCATCTTGGCCATGTACTTCTCTCGCAAGCCATCTGTGCAGTTGTTAGACACAATCCTTCGGTACCTGGGGAAAAGTAACAAAAGGACACTGGGCTCACACAGTGGGCAGAAAAGTTCCTTTGTTTTGTTTTTGCTTTGTCTCTCCACATTAATGCATGTGTTTTTTCAAAGGCTAACTGCCTGCATGGTCCCCTTGCTGAAAGGAAGAATCAAAGAAATCCAATGCTTTATAAAATGGGTGAAAGCCAAGCCAATCACAATCCAACCTTCTCCAGAGATTCTCAGCAGCATCACTGAGAAGAGACACATTGTGGAGGTGAATTACTCTGCCCTGCTAAAAGGCAGAGAATTCCTCCAACTCCCCAATGCCTGCAGGATCACATCCTGCAACCCAGCTTTTCAATTATGACTTTTATTAGGTTTTGTCTGCCTCTATTGGGCTAGAGGGCACTTGAAAAATATGCCAAGGGCTTTTCCCCAGTTCAGTTTTAAAATTATTTGAGGTATGGGTTTTTCTCTTGGCTCTTCTTGGAAGAGGTTGGCTAAAGAGCAAGACACTTGGCTACTCCCAGTGTGGCTGAGGGGGGTCAACCCTTTCTATTAATTTCACACCAACCCCAACTATTTTCTTGCTGCTCTCTGTCAAGAAGGCTACAAGCAGTCATACTGGCCAGGGCTCCTGCAATTACATCCCATATTTAAAGTAACTTTTCAGCTGAAAGGGGGTCTCTGAGGTCAAATGCCTCTGGACTGTCAGCAGCCTCACTTCGTCCAGCCACCTGCACCCACCAGCCAGGAATAGGGCTAGTTCCTGCCATAACCATTGAGCAGGCAGGACACATGACCCAGAATCAGCCCTACAAAGTCTGCAGGGTCGGCCCTGTCCTAGAAGGAACATTGCAATTCTGCACCAGCCAGTGAAACTCAATTCTCACAGCATTTCCTGCATGATAGTAGAGCATTTGCAAGGTGATGTTGCCATAATAAACCAACACTTGCCATCTGTTCTGGGTTAGACCAGGAGAAATCAGCACATGAAGCCTGTCTGAAATGCAAGGCATTGTACATACAAAGTGAAAATGGCAGAGGAAAAAAACATAAAAGAGGCTAGAAATTGCTCATTTGAGCCCTCCTAGAAGCTGATATAAATAGGAGCTGTAAGATAGTAAGAGGTTCAATAAAACACAGTGTGAAATACCTCAAACCTGTCCTTTTAAATGTTCAGCTGTCTCTCAGATAGACCATTTTGATTCGTATTTTAATTTTGCAACAAAGGGGAGCTCCAAGTCTAGGCTCCAGGGATCACACATCACTTGATAGCAATGCAGTATCTACACGTCACTTATGTTAACGTGCTTCTCCCTGTCTCTGAGGAGCAAGGCAATGTTCCATACAGATGCTGCTGGAAACATCACCTCACGAATAAGCTGAAAAAGAGCATAATGGAATGCAAAGCAAAAAAAGAACCATCCAGGTTCTCTTGTCTACTACAGTCACTAAAACCAGAGAGATTGCAAGACGCACTTACCCAGTGCTGTTCCAGTAGTTCTGACCAACGTTGCAATCCTTGGACAGGGAGGAGGGGCTGAACCAGAAGGCTGGGATACACTGGTTGTTGCTGTGTCTCTCATATCCATAGTCACTGTGGAGACAAGTCACAAGTCCATCAGTGCACCCTCCACCAGAGTTAGCTCAGAGTTTTAGGTGATGTCCCCAAAGCAGGTGTGTATTCATGGTTCTCTGCTGAGATGGCACAACATCATGGATTGGGCTCATCCAGGGACAAAGTGCTGCACTAGTCTGAGAGGCAGGAACACAATTCATTTGTGTTTGATCCCTGACAACACCAGAACTACCAACCCTGCAGAGCACTGTGCTCCATTTGGCAACAAAACATGACTGAGATTCAGAATGAATATTGCATTGTTCATTTCTTTTCCTATTAATATCTAACTTAAATTTCACTTTGTGGGTTCTTTTGGTTTGTCTGCTTTTTGCAGCCTTTGCCTTTAGAACAAATCAGACTAATTCTAAGATCTAATGTCACTTTCCCCCAACACTGGCTAGGAATACAAAACACTAGGAGCACTCCCTGAACTAGCCATTATAGGTATATTTACGTATGTTAATGGGCGCCCTGCTCCCTGAGCTGTGACTCACCAGAGAGAAAAAAACAGCTGATGTTTTTCCAACACCAAACTAAAACACAGCCAACTTTGTAGTCTAAGGATTACACGGTATTGTGTCACACAGGGAAGGCAGTCCAGGGTATTGATGCTTCCTTGGACCACCTTAGAGTGGAACTGTACCACAACCACATCCGAAACTTCTTTTTACAGCTGTATTGTGTGCCAATACAATGATGAAGCAATAGGATTAATCCAGAGCTCTCCATAAGTTTTATTAGGCTCTGGATCAGGTTTCTATGCGTGGTCTTTATTGACAGGCTGGATTCAAAGGACAAAGAATGAGATTCTGGATTTTTGCCTGCAGCAAGTTAACAAATGCCAACATGCTAAACATCTGTGAAAACACAGAAACAACAGAAGCCACTGCCTTGAAAGCATTTTGTGCCCTTTAGGACACTCTAAGTTTTACCTATCCCCTGTTCAGAGTCTGAACTGCCAACAGAAAGTCTCTAGGAAGAGCTTTGGTGAGACAAAATTGTGCTATGTCTCCAGTGACCCAGGCTGCTACTGTTCTTTTTTTGGAGGGCAAAAATTCTGTAAGCTACTTTAAATGGTTTGGAGATTCCCTAATGCTCTTTTTCTCAACATTCAATTTAATCATTCTCAGTGGGTCCGACCTGCACAGTCAAAAATGCCTGGCAGGGACTTTGTAATTAAAAATATTCAGGAGGAGCTGTACTTTGCCCCAAAGAAGAAAAGAGCTGCATAAATATTTAATAAAATTAAAGACAACATTGCTGTGTGCCCTCAAGGTTTTGTGCTTGTTCATTAACTTCTGGTAAATGTATATTAAAACCTCACATGCTGCCCACCTTCCTTCTCATAAGCCCCAGGGTTTGCATAAGTTAAGGAAATAATCAAGTCCAGCTGCTGTGCTGTCTTTCTCAGGAAAGCTATCTTGACAAAGTAAATAAAGAAGCAGGAGGGGGAAAAAAGAAAGCTCAGCGAGCACTTTAATAACACTTATGAGGTCCTTCTGCCATTCTCTCTGTTAAAGAAAGTCCAGGATTTGCTTCTGAAAATGACTGCAAGTGTTGGCAAGAGTCACCCCTGATCCTGACTCATGAGGATTTGTTGAACTGGGGCATAATCATGATTTATGCCCCCAAGTTTTAGATCAGCCTAACTTTAGATCATATCTAACTGCAGGGAACAGCGCTGCAACTGTGAGCCAGACAGAGGCAAGGGCACTGTGAGCAAATGAGAGGGAGCACAGCCCTCACAGCGTGTGCTGAAGGGCTCCTGCAGTCATTTGTCCTATCCCTACAGCTCTCAAAGGCAGGTGTCATCACAGCAAGCGGCACATGGGGTGCTCCAAACCCAGAACCAGCTCCAAACCTCCTTCCTGGGGAAGCAGAGGGCCCACCTGCTGGGACCTGCTGGTCACTGTACTCACCCAGGCCTGGCTGCTGACCTTCCCCTTTCCCTGACAGCCCACAGGACCTGCTCAGTTCAACCCAAGGGACAGACCAGTCAGTCCTTTTAAGAACGAATTAAGGCTGTGAGCCCAGCCAGAAGAGGCTGAGGGGACAATTTTCCTTGAAAAGGAACCATTTCTCTTGAAAGAGCATCAAGTGAAAGTAGGAGCTGTTCTTTCACCTGTCCTGTCCACCTTTTAGTCAGCAGAAAAAAAAAGCACTTTTCAGCACCTCTCATCTCATACTGACATCCCAAAGAAGACAGATGAATCTAGAATATATTCTGGAATAACCTGTATCTTGCCACTGACTGAGCAAATGTCTCATCCTTTAGAAGTCACAAATCAGAACAGAGGTTTCATCAGAACCACCCTTCCTCTCTGAAAATCTCTTTTAAAATAATCAAGCTTGGTGCTGCATTTCCAGCACTGCCAGTATTTTCCTCAAATGGGCTGTCCCACGCATTCTTCAAGTCAGCCCTGCTCAGTAGCATCAAAATTCACCATAAAGTTCCTTCTGATTCTCCATCATCAATTATAACAATTTTGCAACTGGAAGCCAGTTAACAATTCTGTTGGCAGTGCAGGGTCTGAAACAAAAGCCAGCTTGTTGTCCTCTAATTGCATTTCCTCCACAGGACTGGCAAGGTTAACAGCAATATTCTTTCATGTTAGCGGGAAAGTTAAGCAAAAATGATACTGAATGCATGCAAGGAGCCCATCAAGTGATTGAAAAGGCACATTCTGATGCAGACCCTTTTCAAGGCAGAACAGCACTTAAGGACAATTCAGCTACCACAGTTTTCCACTTCCAGCTTGGAAAAGACAAAGTTCACTGCAAAAATATAAAGCTGGTGAGGTAAAAGACAGTGTAAGGAAAAAAACCCCAAGCAAATTCATTAGCATCTCTGGAGACTGGTGCTGGACTCACCCCAGAGGCCTATGCCAATGCCAAGGGCAGATACTGCAAGGCAAGACAGCTTGCTCTGCAAGTTCCCATCATGAGAATGAAGGGGAAGGATCTCATGAGTCAAGATATGGAGTCTCAGATGTAATCTTAGCATGAGGAACAAATTAAACATCCATCCAGAAAAGACGAAAATCTCTGTTCTACATCCCTGACTCTCTCCTAAAGACAAACTACTACGATATTCAAGAAAATACTTTGTTCTACATTTTTTCTTGATTTTGCATCATTTCAGTATGTCCATGCTCTAAACAGAACCATGAGTCTCATCTGGCCTGAGTCCAAATAAATATACAGATCTCATGCCTCACACCTCTTCAGAAAGTATTAGAAGGTAAGTGAAGTTTTCAGGAATAACACCAAGTCAGACACTGATCCTGATAACCTACAGCAAAGATTAAAACATTTTCTCAGCATGCAGGGTATTTTAAATTCCATTTAAATGACATTCTGATCATTTAAGCTCAAGCATCACAGATATTGACAGTCCTAAATCTCAGAAATATTGCCTATCACAGGTGCCATGCAGGAATTCCTCATGCAGAGATCCTGACTTATACATTCTCCCAACTCCTATCTCTTATTGTCAAGCAATAGCAAGTAGCGTCTCATTTTTCCCCTGCTTTATTTTTAAGCTGCTTTCAAAGTGACCTTAAAGCAATTTGAAAATTATGGTCCCATTAAGTTAGAAACACCAATATTTATGCAAAACAAGTAGTTATATCTGACAAGGGTGGGCTGTACAGTCATGTCACAGAAGCCCTTTCAGAAATTTCTCAATAAAACATCATTAAAAAGCAACAAATTTTTCCCAGCAATTCAAAGGAATAATGAAAAAAATGCATGTTTTGCTGGCTTGCTCCCTAGGTAGTCAATGACCTTGGGAGTGAGGACAGAAGAGTCCCTCTTTCCTCTGAAAGGAATATGTTTGGGACCAGAGAAGTCCTGGCTGTCACTATTCTGGAATGACGAAAAATGTCAATCAGTACTTGCAATTATTTTGCTTTTGAATTCCAGGCTTGGATTTCTCGTGGAGATTAACAAATGTTTCTTGAAGATGAAGGGGAAGCCTCCCTCACTCAGCAGGTTTGGGGGTCACACCTCTGCTACATGGTATGATCACAGCCACAAAGCTGCATGAGACCCAGTTCCTCTGCAAGGTTTTCTGTCTGGGTAGTACTTTGGGACAAAAATACAGCCCCTGCACAAGTGCCCAGAGTCACATACTCACCACTCAAAGTCTCCTTGGCCACAGACACACGGTTCAGACACCACAGTTTGGGAATAGTCCCGAGTTAGGGAACACTGGGCTCCAGGCTTGCGTTTTTTATAGATCTTCCTCTCTCCCATGACACAAGGCTCCCCCTTCATTAGCCAAGGAACAAGAGGAGAAACACAGTTGTAGTGGCAGCTGGGTCGTAAATGGAGTGCTTTTTCAAAAGACACAAAAGACAATGAAAACAAGCATTTACCACTGGGAGGGTGGGGAGTTAGAGCCCAGCTCTCTTTTGTGGCTTTGCAAAATCAAAAATCTCCTTGGGAGCACTCATGAGCACAGTGTGTTCAGCATTGAGTTGGGATGCTAATGACAATGTGCCCAAAATGCCTGGATGCCCAAGCCATCACACCTACTTATGCCATGTTTCAGAAGGCATCCACCAATATCTAGACCTACAAATTATCCTCAAAAGACACTGTGGGTGTACTTCAGGGTTTCTTCCATATGTCAGACAAAATCTTCTGCAGAAGCAACTGCTCAGGCCTGAATCCCACGGCAGGGGACAAAATCCAGGTGTGGAACACAGAACTGAACTCTCCTGCTCTTTCTGTGATAGAGCTGGCTTTGTTATAGACAATTCTGATAACGTACTTCACTGGGTTTTTTGAATGCAAAGGTTTCCATGAACACTACTGGGAGTAGCTAATCTAAAAGAAATATTTGATATTTAGGTGAGTTGCTATAAACAGAATTTTCTATGATGCAGAATTAATTTGTCTGCACAGAAGCAAGAAAAAAGACAATAACTAATTGAAATACTTATCTTTCCCATTGACAGTGATTCCCAAGATTGCTGCATGGTCACACATATTTCATCCCTTTTCTTTCCTTTAAATTATTTTCATTTATTCAATTCTACGACTTCAATTATCTTATCCTTGCCAAATTAATGTTCATTTCTCATTCATGGATTTCACTCAGGAATGTCACAGTGCCAATGGTTCTGGCTCTAGTTATGCTGCCCGGCAGGGTGTGGGATATCATTAGGGTAGTCAGTAACCCATAAGTAATCTGCAGAGGTTATTGACCTCTCAGTTATAGTCGCTTCAGGACCTAAATATATCCAGCATGAAAATAAGCCACTCTATGAAACGCAAAGCATATATCCTTGAGTAGGACAAAATAATTTGGTTTTCTCTGGTGTCTTTTATTCAAGAGCTTTTCAGATTCACGGGTTTTACAGCTATTCAAGAGTTTTTCAGATACCTGCAGGACCTGCAGATATGAATAAATGTTTTTATTTTAATTTTTGAGTAGGGGAAATAAGAGGCAAACTGAAACAAAATTATTTTCATGAGTCACTGACAGAGCTGTAAAGAATTCAGTGTCATCCACAATTCACACACAAGGTGTGGTTTTACACTGCCCTAAGCATTGAGGCTAAAAAGATCCAGCTGGTGCAATGCATTATTTTCATAAAAATAGAAGGTAATCTCCTGAACTTGCCCATAGATGCCTGGCCCCATGTTTATTCATGCACCATCTTCAAGGGATGCAAAGAAATCCATATGCTTTGCTGTAAAGAACAACTGCATTCCCACCTGGCAACACAGAGTAGGGGAAAATGAACTCCCATCAATGCCCTCCTACACAGTGGGGATACCTGATTGTGCAGGTGCCAGGTTTGGTAGTCATCCTTGGTACACCTGCGGCTGAAGAGAGACTTGTAATCCACCTTGACCAGCTGCCACTCAGAACGGAGACTGAAGTGCCCAAAAACTCTGAGCATGGGAGACAAAACAAAAGAAAGAACCAGAGTCAGCCAGACTCATACTTCCATTAAGCAAATAACGTCTCATGAATCTCAGCTGCAGAAACTGACACAGTCTTGGAGCTTAATGCCAGAAAATGGTATTCCGTCATGAGTAATATTTTCCTGTTCTAACAACATCCCAGGACTGTTTCTCCTTTTCTTGACACCTCATACACAGCCTGTGTTGGAAGGTCTTTCCCTGACCCTAGCTCCCAGCAAAATGGAACCCAAGTCTAACCACCCTTATTGAGAGGTTCAGAGGACAGAGAATTTTTTTTTTCATTATTCCAAGTCTTTCACTAATCTACATTTTTACCCAAGCCACTTATGAGATTAAAATTTTTGTTGTTTTAATTATTCCAGACTAACAAAGAAAGTGGGAGAAAGACAAGACTTACAAATTTTCCTGTGAAATCAAAAGACAAGCAGAAGACAAGACTTCCACACACTGATTGTAATTCTGATCCTGCTGTGTCTCCAGTGTGCTGCCATTCTTTACTCTAGTTCGTCTTGGTTTACACTGTGATCATACAGGGCTTTGCAGTCATTGCTGGCTTTGCTCTCCCCTCACTCTTTCTGCAGTCTGCACCAAAACTGCTCTGCATTGTGCTGTTCTCCATGAAACACTGACCACCCAGGAATCAATCATGCTGTGCCCTGGAGACCTGTCTCAGCTCATGGAGATCAGGGAGAGAAAGGTGGGTGGGTGATATCTGGGAGTCTGAAGTTGTGGGTTTGCTGTGGACACCTGTATCTATCCAAGTTCTGCCTCACAGAGAAGCTCCATGACGCTGACAAGCGGGAAAGATCCGATACAAGAAGAACCTGTGCCAAATGCTGGCGTGAACAAGTGGCTCAGGGTAGAAGCGAGCGAGTGGGGAAGGACTTGTCTGGTAGAAGGGATTTATTGGGTAGATTGTTGCTGGCTCTCCAGAACAATTCTTAGTGTTGTCCTAATTGCGGGGTATTAATGATAGGAAACACCACAGCATTCAGGACAAGCTGCAGGAGAAGCTGCAATTCCTGTTGCTCAGCACAGAAGGCACATCCTGGACCAAGATAAACCCATGGAAACCAAAGCAGCATGGGGTGCCAGAGCACTCGTTGGGAGCAGGAGGGAGAAGGGAGGAATGGGAATGAGCATGGTGGGGGGACACAGAAAGCCTCCAAAACTGTACTCAGTAGGAATTCTAACTGCAGTTCCACTCCCCACTTTTCCTTGGCACTGGATACATCCCATCAGCTCTTAGGTTACAACTGCTTTCAGCACATACAATCTTGTTTGTGCTGCACGACTGAAACATCAGTCTCTGCAAAGCAGCAATGCAGCAGGCAGAAATCACTTAGTCCAGCAGATTTATATCAGTTCAGGATTTGACCTGGGTGCTTATTACATGGAAAACATAGCAAAAGGAAGATATAACTTGATCAAACACAAACATTGGCTTAAACACTGAACACGACAGGGTTGGAGAAATCCAACACTTTGGCAAGTTAATGCATCTAAAAGGAAAATCTTGCTCCTCAGATTGTCCCTTAGCTAACTGTCCACCAGGAGAGAAAAAGGTTTCTTTGTGTTTTACAAAAAACACCAGAATTACTTGATTTTTAAACCAATAAAAACAGCTGAAAAAAAATTCCTTCTGACATTGAAATTCTTCCATGACAATTAATGAAAAAAACCCAAGGTTTTCTAGGCGGAAGGCAACATATTAGCATTCCAAAAGCACAGAACATTAGATACTCTTTAATTAAATGATTTCAAAGAAGATCTTTGTGTATAATTGCTATAATTTAGGTGGAAACAATACTACACTAAATGTAATTAGAGGAGTGTGAACAGAGAGGGATGTTTTCCTCTGCACTGCAGAGATGGTTCTAGGTCACCAGATTCCTAAAGCAGTACTTCCCTACCCCACCGTCCCCTTTGTAATAAAAAGCTCCTTAAGGTTAATCAATCACTGTGGAAGAGACTTCAGAAATAAGAGCTGCAGAGAAGCCAACAAGCACCTGCACCCTGTGAGCTCTGTTCACCAAAACCACATGCCACCTACAGCATGGCTTCATTGGCCAACGTCATGAAGGTCACACTACAGCTCAAGATGACTTTGTTGTGCATTTGAAACCCCGATCAATTTCTATAAGCAAATACAAGGAATGGAGAAGAGTGCTATGTGATCTGTGGGGTTCCAAGGGTCTCCCAAGCAGCTTCCTTTGGAAAGTGATTGAAACCTTCACTGTCAGTGAAATTAAAAATGAGCTAAACAATCAATCACAGGGCACAAACCCAGACTGAACAAAACCAGGTACTGCAGCTGAACCCTGCTTTCAGAGTTTCTTGTTGAGTTTTGTGAACTAAATCACTGGTTATTTTCACACATTGAAAGGCCAAGGTGCCTGCACATGACCCCTCCCACCATATCTCTTTTGAGGTGGCCAGGTCCAATAGAGTGTTGGGCAGACAGCAAAGAGCTGCAACATTTTAAAACTTACACTGTCCAGATATCAGTAAGTGGTTGACACTAAGTGCTCCAGTTCCTACATATCGGATTCCATATCCAGTGCAAAGAGCCAAAACCAGTTCCAAGGAAAGAGATGCAAAAACAGATTGGTGGGACCCTATTTTTCCCTACTCAACTGATGAGTCCTCACATTGAGGACTTTGAAGACACCATCTCATTCAACTTGTCCGATTCCCATGTGCCTTCGTTTCTCATTTACTTTGTCTGGTCACTAAATAAGGGAGGTGGATTTTTTTAATAAACATAGCTAAACTATCAAGATAATACAGGGAGCTGAAAACAAAGTACTATAAATTTTGCCTCAATAACTTTGTCTACCATGGTCTAACTAAAAGCTCTTAATTGCTTGCTGCAAGGATAGAAAGCAAGAGAACTGGGTTTTCAAGGTCCAGCTTTGAGGAGTAAAACAAAAAAGGCATATTTTGATTTTTCCATATAAGCAGTCTGATCTGGAAGTCCTCGAGAAGCACTAAATACAAGAGCCTAGATGGTATTTAGATAGAGTTGGTTTTCTGACTAAACTCAATTTAATAAAGGTTCTCCAACCTCAGACATAGAATGGCAATTTACTGTCTTTAGACTGCATAGATTTTGTTCAATCCCTCTCAGTAAGCAGTTACAACTCCACATAAAATCTTAGCTAATAGGACAGCATCTTCTCAACTGGCTCTATGCATATCTCACAGTGAAATCATTGCTAAGAGAACAGAAAATGCTTCCCAATCCTTTCTTTGGAGAAACAAGGCAAGGCTTTTATTACCAGGGCTGGATGTCATTAATTCACAGAAAAACTATTAGAAACATGGAAATCAATTCTGAAATGCTTACAGTTCCATGATGGAGTCATTTTAGAAATAATCATTGGTAATGCTGCTATAATTATATCTTTCATTAATTTTTTAAATACGCAGTAACTTACAAATGCTGCCTGGATAACCTTGTACAGGAGTTCTTTAAAATGCTTTTTACATCTACACAATGCTCTCTTCTCAAATTGCATTCCTTTTGCTTTATCATTCCTTGTATTGTTGATAGTTGGCCTTTTTATGTAATTCAATACAGCTCATTCCTGTTAGGTCAACAGAATGAATTGATGGTCACAAGATAACAACTCACCTGCCTTTGGTCCACAGATTCAATCCCTGTCCCTGCTCGTGGTATGAGAAACAGACCTTCTCCAGTAACAGCTCCCACAGGAAAGGCATCAGCTGTATCCATGCAGATCTACCCCTGCTGGCAGTTTCAGACGAGCTGCCCAGGCATGAAAATGTAAATCCTCATGCCTCAATCAAGTCCTCTTCTATCATTTCTGAAGTAAACTGGTAGGACATCATATGGAGCAAGCAAGCACTGAAGCTGCCTGTACTTGGCTGGTCTGGTCTGGATAAAGATGGGAGACTTTTCCCTTCACCAGCCATCCCAGCTCCTTTGTGTGTAACACCTGCTGTCCTCGTGTGTGCCCAGCACTGAGACATGGGACTGAAGATGCCAAGGAAGAGAGAAGCAGATAAGGTAATCTTCACTACACTTAACATCAAAAGCACTCTCCTTTCTGAAGCACTTTTCCTTCACCGGACATCAACAAAGTGAGAGATACGAAAAGTTTGGGAGATTTTGCTTCTCTCAAAGTACCTTGGGGAACTCTGAAGCCAGATTTTGACAAGATTAGGCCCCATAGAATAGACTGTAAGCATTTTTAATATCTAAAAATAAAATAAAAAGCAATAAAAATATACTATACTTAGTAGACAGCATCTTTTGAGATGAACTACACAAGCAGATGGATGGATCAACAGAGAAGTAAAGCCAGAACTACGGAAAGAGAGCCAAACATATACTTTAATTGATAATACTGAGAGAAAAGCTAATTGCAGTGTCATCATAAATAGACTATTTCATTTAGAAAAGCCTGAAACAATCCTCGATTTTTATTTCCTTTTATTGTAAATAAAAAAATGCTCGCTGAGGAAGTGTCTTAGCAAGCAAAAAATCCCCAATAGTAAAATCACCCAAATTAGTGAGTACTTCAGCTGACCTGAATCTGTGGTTTTGTTGTGGGAATGTAGAAAGGAATAAAAGTCAAGTAGGAACATCATCTGATTTCAGTTAAAATCCCTCTTTATTTACATCTGTGCATCTAACAGGAAGCGCCAGAAGTAGATATTTAATGGGTAAACCCAAAAAGCACAATCTGGAAGAATCCCCTCCCAGCAGAAAAACAAGCATGTGTTATTTTGGGTTTTGTTTTGGTTTGGTTATTTTCCTAGTCCCTGGAGAGGAAGATCTTCTCTCACTGAAACCAGAGGGAGTCCCAGATCTGGAGCACTGAATAGTTAATTTAGCAGAACTGAAGGTGCTCATTCTCTTTCTGATGTCCAACAAAGGGAGTACATGTTGCTACTGCCATGATCTTAACAGAAAACCAGAGACAGAGCTTTAATAGATGTTGAATGGGTGGACTCAGGGTTACCCAGGGTAGGTCCATGCAGCATCAGCTTGGACCTACCACTGCAGACGTCAAGAACCAGAGCTATTCATATTTGGTTGGCCTGCTCTCATGAACTCTAAAGGTATTTAACATTTTGGGTACCCTGCACAGACACGGACCCGAGCGGCGGCCAGGGAAAGCCGGCACACGCCTCAGATCCGCATTCCCTCTCCTGTGGATCTTGGCAAGCTTGGAGAAGGAAACTCTCTTGCAAGACCTATTCTGGCACACAACCAGCACTGAAGCGGCCGTAAGAAGCCTTGTCAGAACAGAGTCAGGGTTTGCTGTTGGTTATTGTACTTTATATCCCAGTGCTCCATGTTCCAGAAGAACTGATTCATTCAGCATTAGCATGACATGAATATATGGAGGCAACACAAACCAGTTATTGCTATTTCCTCTGATCCAGAGAGCTGGGTAACATGGACCTGAGGCAGGAAGATGGTCTGGAAGAAACTGTCAAGATTCACCCAAAATGACTAGCTCTAGCTGAGAACAGATTGTGTCCCAGGTACACAGATTTTGTACAAGGTTCTTTCACATCCATAATTGCCTTGATTTGTCTTGGATTTTTTTCTCCTCACAAGTCAGTCACATTTCCTAGGAAATGGTGAGCCTATGCTAGAGTTGCTGGCTCAGTGAACACTCACAGAACATCTTGGTACTTAGATGTACCTCCATCACTTGTTGACATTTACAGCTTTTGAGCCAATGAAAGAAAATGCTGACAACTTCACACAAAGAAGAGGGCCTGTTATGAAATCAGGATCTGAATCCCTCTCTGTGTAAGGAAGTAGCAGTAAAGTGAGACAAACTCCTATGTGCAGGCTGAGCTGCCAGGGCCAAAACCACACGAGCAGCAATGGAACAGTGGCAAGTTGTGCTGGTGGGGCCAGATTTTATGAATAGGTAGTGACAGGTGAGCTACTTCTCCATGGATTAAACATAAATCATGAGTTTAGAGAAAACCAAATGGGCTATGTAATCTCCCAGGTTTTTTATTAGGATTTAGATGGAATTAGCATTAAAGGAGGTCACTAGTTACAAGGAAATTGGATAGAAAGGGACTGAGACAAGGAAGCAGAACTTAATTGAAAGAGACACAAATCAGCAATTAGGGAGAGTGGGAGAGGGAGAGTTATGCTGTCTCACGCCTGGCAAGATGATGCAGGGAGTAAGAGACTGGAAACAAAGAAAACATAAAAAATGAAAGATGACACTGGAAAGGCAGGCAATTGCCAACAAAAAACACTGTCTAATTTTTTCCTAAACAATAAATATGGTTTCTAAGAGCCGCTTTGGAGCTTTTAATTCAGTTGCTTTTGGCTGACCTGTCAACTAGGAACAGTAGCCTGAGGGCAATGGGTGATGATTCAGGGCTGCTGCACTTCTGGCTGTGGACCAAAAAAAAGTAAGAAAAATAGCCAATTTTTTTTTTTTTTTTTGAAAGAAGAGATTCATTTTCTTTGAAATACAATATACCATCCATTTGGATCTAGATTTTCAGCTGGTGCATATTAGTTTAATTTAGACCATCTAAATAGACCCTCTGAGATATAAGGCCTTCCACTGATACTATTCAGAGGGAGGAAAAACAACAGCATAGAAACTATCAAGAATGCAGCAACACCAGACAGCAGCCTGCATGAGGACAACTTTGTTTAAGAAAATCTTGGTCTGTATTCTATTTCCCAAGGAGAAGGGTCAAACAAGAATTTCGCAGAATTTCTCATGCATATTAAATCTCAGGGATGTGGTTTATTTCCTCTGAAACTGAATGTCATGACATCAAGGTTTCCCACAAGAGAGAAATCCAAAGTGTTGGCCACCAGCAATCCATACTGAACTGGTGATGAAAAGCTGCACCACTGCCAGATTTCAGGTCAGGACGGAGAGAGGAGATGGGGCAGTCAAAGAGTTTCTGTGAATACAGATCAAAACCAAAACCTTGCAATAAAAATCCTGCAGTACAATCATGGCAGATCTTTTCCCTCAGCTTTTGAAAACAGTATTCATCAGCTCAATGGGCACTTCCTTTAAAGTGCTAGCTGAAGAGGAAAACCACTGCAAATGACATGGTACAGCATGAACTTTCAGTTAGCAAGTAATGCCAAGTGCAATTAGTAAGTAATCGGCAGAACGCATAATTACAAAGCAGCCCTACAGTTTGGACTCAATTTCTCCCTTAGCTGCACAAACACTGCATAAGGCAATGGGAGAGACAGAGATTTTTTTAATATTATTTTTTCAAATAGTAAGTGCTCTCAAAATAAGAACTTACTGAATGACAAACCAAACCTTTTGAAATCTCGTCACTAAAAAATTTATTACCAATGTTCTCAAACCACTTTACATGACAATTGCTTCAAAAGAAATCCCAGCAACATGAAAGAGAGTATGAGACACCTAGGAAGGGGGATGGGAAAGCATATTAATTTTTAATGCTGTTTTTCAGAAGTGTTCTTTCTCTTCTTCGAAGCACTCATGAAAGACAAGCAGTTTCTGACAGCTTTGAAACCTGAAGATGCTGCCACTGTCTTCTAGAAAAGATACTGGCAGGGACCAGCAATCTGAGTATTTCATCCCCTTATGGATGCTGCAGACTCAGCAGAGGCAGGTGTTGCTGCTTTTCCAGAAGCTGGATAACACAGCACATTCAGTCATTTCAATCTTTCATCCTATGAATCAGGAGATTTCCAACCAGAGAGGTCCAATACAAATGTGGAAGACATTCCTTAGAATATGTAAGCTCCAAATGTATGTGACAGGTGAAGCACAGTGATGAGCTTTGCCTGGATATCGGAGAAGGCTTAGAAGGGGAAAGCTCCAGAAAGCTGCTTTGCACCACTCATTCAGTTCAGTGATCAAAAATCTGTCAGAGTGAACTCTGCAGCCAAGCCAACACCGAGCCTTCAAGCTCCCAGAAAAGCTGGTGTGCTGTGCCACCCTTTTCCTTGTGCAGGATCAGGAAGAGATTGAGCTGGAAAGGGGCTATGTCTGTGCTGTTTCTCAATCCCCTGAGGACTGGTGGGATCAGGGCACCAGAATATTTCATGTCTTGCTCTAACAAAAAGGTGAAAGAGTCAGGAATGCATGTATGCACAGCATCCTGCCCCTTTCTGTGCACCCCCCACCAGGCCTGAGTGCTTCATACAGACCAGCCCACCTGCTGGCAGGAAGATAGCACGGGGCCAAAATCCATCTGTCCTTACTTAGCAGCACGAGAAACAAAGCACATCAGCCTCTGGATGAGAATATCTGGGCTGTATGGCCATCAGGAAAAACTTGTCCTTTTATCTAGGAAAAAGAAATCATGTATCAGCCTGCTGTTCATTCTGGTTCCTTCTGCAAGGGCTTCTTCCTTTTATTCACTTCAGCAAATTCCAGTCTCCTTTCTCTAGTCCTCCTCCTTGCATATGCTCGCCTCTCCATCCCCCTCCTCCCAGCATAACAGACAGGACTCAGCATCTCCTTCCCCGGAAGGAATGGGAAAAGTCTGCACAGTGGGATACTCATCTGGGATTCAGGAGATCTGCATTACTGCCAAGCTCTCATGATGACAGCCTGCTGAGTGACTGACCGTGGACATGTCTTTTGTTCTCCCTCAATTTCCCTGCCAGCACAATACATCTAATGATGTTGACTTTTTTAGCATAATATTTGTTCTACTGTCCCTAAAGAGCACCTGACTCCAAGGACAGTGATGTTTGCCCCAGAAAGTCAAAGACAGGCAATATGTGCCATGCAGCACAGTGCCTTCTCCATGTGTTATGGCTTCTGCCAGGAATCTTCCAAGTACATGGTGCAACTGCTGGGAACTGGTCTTGGGTCACAGACATCCTTTTCCTAAAGCCAAATAAATCACACGGTGCTGTCTGAGAAAGATTACTCTAAGTAGATGTTCTCATCACCTGATTTGTCTTTTCAGGTGCCACAGAAAGACCTCGGCTCATACTGCAAGTATTAACAGCACAATCAATATTGTGCCTCTTGTGGACTGTTTAGGTGAATTCATGCAGAGATCCAAAGGCCAAAAAACAGACTACTCCTCTGGCAGAGAGGAAGATGGGAGGAGGAAGTGACACTGATTAATGTGTGGTCGTTAATAATGTTTTTAAGCCTTGCAAACAAAGGTAATTATATGGGTAATCAACTGTCTTACTCCAGGGTAAAAACTGATCATCTGCTGGGATAAAATAGGAATTCCTATAACACACATTTTCTTGTCCATTGTAAAGTCACTTGATGCCATTAGCAGATTGATCATTTTCTCACGAAGTCCAAGTTATTCATTACTTCTAGAAGGTTTTGAAATTAGACCAGATGATATAGGAATGCAGCTCACTATAGCAAATGCCAACATCCTCTCAATCATTTTGGTTTCCTTACTCAGTAATTGTATTTGGAATTTTTGTTCTCAGATCAAGTTCCAAATTACACTTTTCTTTCTGTGTGCAGTCATTATTTTCACAGATTCATTTTAATTTCATGGATTTCGTTCTGAAAAGTCCTTATATAGGTTTGTACACTGCAGTCTTCACTGAGTCCCCTGAGTGAGGACAGAGAACTGAGCTTACAAGGAAACATCAGAGCCTGGCAGGAAAATCCACAGCCAGTAACAACACCAGTCGCACCACAAACAGATACTGCAATGAACAGAAGAAAGGAAAACTGAAAAGTGAGACAAAACCACAGCAGGGGCAAGAACTAAAACCTAACAGTCCTTTCTAGTATCTAATGGTACCCACGCAATTTGGAGAAACGTGGTTTGGAATCTTCTCTCTAATCTTTAAAAAATTCCACAGTTTTTGTAGCCCTGAGAGAACGCACAGGCTGGATGAACAGCCTTGGTTCCCACAGCAAGTGAAGGTAAATAAGGACAGAGTTCAGAATCTTTCAGCACAACAGCTCCCATACATTATCCTGTCTGTCGTTTTCTGCACCGGAAGCTGCAAGTTGGATTTAGCTTTCTAGAGAACTCTGGTGAAATCTTTCTTCCAGATTCCCTCTTTGCCGAATTTCTGTGTGGCTCAGCAGCAGTCAAAGTTGCAGAAGATCTGTGTTTTTTTCAGACAGCTTCTTCCTCTTTTTCTCATAAAGCGAAAAGAGGTCAGACTGGTGTCAGGAAAGTTTAGAGGCACCTGTGGGCCATGGGAATTGAGGAACTGTGTGATTCTTCAAGAATTGCAAAAGCTTCAATTGCTTCTAGGAAAAACAACCTCATGGTGTTTTGCCATCCACTCACATCTGCTCTCATTTGCTGAGGTTGCTAAGCAGGGGTACTGGCTGTGGAGGGCAAAGCCTGGCCCCAGGGGGAGAATCCAGCTCCTCTGACCACATCTCCGCAAAGGCACTGTTTTCTGTCACCTTAATTTTTCTCAGGACACCCACTCAGACAGAAGTGGCAGACCCATGGCTCCCTACCCCTAGGCAAAGGGGCAGAATGTTTCAAGGACACTGTGTCAGCTTGTAATTTTCTTTCCTGTATGAGCTTAAAAATGTAACAGCAAGACTTGAGCAAAAGGCAGTGGATGTTGCCTTGCTTGAAGCACAAAGATGATAATCACCTTATCAGAAAAAGACAGAAAAATGACTCTTGGCTCCCATGTAACTTTGAACTCTGTGGGAGCTTGGACCTGGGAGCTGTTGCCCCTTTCTCACACTCAGTTTGCCAAATCTTTGCTGAGTGTCAACTAGAATCTGTCAACATTGCCTTCATACCTGTACCTGCTTTGCTGATGTCTTACACAGGTCAGTCAGTTCTTCAGGATAAGAGTGACTCATGGAACCACTGGCCACAGGATAAGGTGAGTGCTAAATACTTTTTCAAAGCATTTAGAGGGAAAACCCTCAAAAATAGGAAAACTCATTAATATCTTAAGACATACGAAGAATACCATGTTTGGCCAAGAAAGTCCCTTATTTGTAAATCTCTATGATGTGAGAATATATATAAGGTAAGCATATTTTTAGTTTAATTTAGTATAATACGTATATTTTTAGCATGCTCTACTTGCCACTGATGGAACATGGAACTGAAATAGAGGGACCTCTTGTTTGTCACAGTATGGGCTGTGCTCGTAATACTTTCTTTCTCACCTCAAACCTCCCCTGGCACTCGTCTCACCTTTTCCAGCATCTCTCAATTACGTATTCATTCTGCCTCACTCTTCTGCCACCCAGTGATGGATTGCCAGTAATTTTATGGGTCTCCTGGAAAAAAAACCTACTCCCGCTTCATTTCTGGTAAAGCTGCATGGCCACAAAAACAAGAAGGTGTTAGAAAGGGCCAGGACTCGTAACCTATTCCTTTACAACCAGGAACATTTTCTAACACACGTAGCCAAGGGCAGCAGTCACAGCAATGCTGACAGATTAACTTTCAGCTCACCAAAAATATTAATGCTCAATTATGCATACACACATATAGAGAGATCATTAAGTTCACACAGGTAGAACTACATAGAAATTTATATACACACATGTGGGTGTGTCTACATAAATATTTATTTATCAGTACAGAAAAACTTAATGATCCCCATCTGTAAATGAGTGTCTGCACACATACACACATAATGAGTCTACTAAAACCATGCAGGGCTGTGAAGCAAAAAGGTTGTTTTTCTTAATATAGGTTTGGAGAGATGCTTAGCACAGGAGATGAAGTGGCAGGGGTAATAATTATGAGTCAGAGCTGGAACATAAAGGCCTTCTCTGGTTCCATGAAAACATCTTGTCTCTGATTCGAATGGCTCAAACTAGTTTGGATATATCACAATTGACTAGAATGGGAATGCAGTGTGATTCCTTTCCCCTGCTTGACAACCTCAGGCAAGTAACATGCTGGGCCTATGGTTCATCAATACAGAAATGTTGGATCTGACTCATCAGAACCCAACATCGTTAAAAGATATACTAGTCAGCAGTGAGGGATACAGGACAGAACTTGGAAACCTGTAGATTTCAAAAAGGCTAGTGCATTCTAGGCATTCATTGCATCATATGAGAACACGTCTAGCCCAACACCCTCATGCATTTGAGTTATTTTCCTAGAGGACCCTGTGTTTTATACAGCTGCTTTCCACGGCAGCGTGGAAATGTGCACATCACAATGTGCTTTGGTACAAAGCTCTTCACTAAAGGAGCTGAACTGAGCATCTTGTCAGATGAGAGACGTGTCAAAACAGCAACAAAAGGAACTGCAGAAGATGGTCAGCCAGGAATGGAGGAAGGACAGTGGATTCACTTTGGTTAGGTGACAGCTCCAGGGCAGACCAGCACACACAGTCTCTCTCACATGGTACTTCCCCATGCATCACAAAACTGCATTCTTAACAGAGCCCACCCAACTTGTGGGAAGGAAATAATTTATTCTTGCAGCATTATAGCCATACAAAATTACAAAATCATGTAATAATTTATGTTAGGATGGATCTCTGCAAGATATCCTGTCCAACCCCCCCGCCCATCCCTCAAATGCAGCTCCCAATTCAAAGTACTCTGAGATATTCAGAATCATATAAAGCCCCTTCATGCAAATTACTGTTGTTACCATATTGACAAGTTCTTTCAGACTGTTTAGGACAAGCATACACAGCACAAAGCACAGAGGATCCAAAAAGCCTAGGATACTCATACAATAAAGACAGATATGGAAAATGCTCACTTAATAGCTATGAAGTGGTATGAAATTGTGTGCTAAAACAGTTGCTGCTTTCTACAGCCCAGAGAGCCCCTCACAGCATGTGGCACAAAATGAAGGTTGGGAAAGTCATTCTACTGATATATTGATTTTAATAAAACAGTATTATGAAAATATTGTTAATAATGCAGTATTTTAATAATAGTTGGAGTATAATGACTATGTAATACACATTCCCCTCAGAATATTATTTTTTTAAATAGGTGAGCACAGACCACTTTGATGCAAATGTATGGAATAACTTTTTTCTAGCAGAAATCAGCCGAGACCACTAGATGAAGTATTTTTCATTTTCTAGGACGGAAGACAAACCTTTAAAAGCCACTAATGTACCCAGTTTGGCAGTCCACAAACATGACCACAGCCTTGGTCCCTCTGCCTCAGCGCTGCTTCAAGTCTAAGAGCTCCAACAGACCCCACGATCAGCTGGGGGATCCTAATCCCAAATTGCTGTGCTCCTCTCACCAGTTTCTTGAAATCTTAGGTATTTCTACCCACAAACACAAATTCCACGTACCTCCAAACCACCATGTGTTATCTTGGTTCAGAGGGTGGCAAGTAGCAATAGAAAGGCATTGATTTCTTCTCAGCCAAAGCTTACACAAGCTCAGCATCACCTGACACTGCCCTCACAGATGAGTTCACTAAAATTCTTATTGGGAGAAATAATTAAGTGTTCTGAATAGAAATGGTTTGCATACAGCTCTATAAATGGGCTCTTTCCTCCTCAGTTCCTTTAATTCTGTGGATAGACATTTCTCTAAACATGCATTGCAAGTGTCATGTGAAATTTCTTTGTATGGTTTTTACAGACTATTAAGAATGGTTTTAAAATCTGCTAATGATGACAGTAATAATAAAGACAACACCAATAACAATAGCAACGGCAATAATAATGGTAATATGCCTGCGAAGATTTCAAAAGAAAAAGTTCTCAACAAAACTAATACACAATATTCAGGAAGATAACTCACTTCCTACATTCTCCACCAGAAGACTACAGAGATATAAATAACAATAACCTTAGATTTATAATGCATTCTTCATCTCAAAAGAAAACTGCATTGATTTATAAAGTAAATGGCCTAAATCCACAGCTAGTTGCAACTGATTAGCTCCATTGATTTCGATGAAGGTGCAGATGTGCAGATTTATGTGAGCTCAGATCAGTCTCTCTGCACGTGTGTGTGTGCGTGTGTCTGCACGTGTGTGCGGCTGGAAAGTGACACACATTGCATAAAGAATTTCACAGAAAAATGCCATATTAAACAACACAGAAAGTTATGCATTATCATTGCAGTTGGAGAAAAAATACATGGAGTGAACTGAATTGCAGGTTCTAATCTTTAGCTGGGAATTGGCAAATACATTTTCCCAACAGGATGCTCACAGCAGTCTTCTGAAAAGGCTCACAGGTATATCATATGCTGTTGAGTTTTGCTCTTTGCAAAAACGGGGCAATGTTTGCAGATAGCAAGGCAACAGATGCACAGATATATGCTTCTACACAAACAAGGACTCTGCCTTTTCAGAAAAAAAGCCAAAGCCAAGGCATTGTTTTGGAATAAAGGAAAAGCAAGCAATGCTACCAGAACTGACACTACCTCTACTCAGATAAAATCTCAGGAGCTGTCTGTGACAGGCACAGAGACTGCCTTGTTTTGCTCCAGCACTGTTTGGGAATCAAGCATAGGAGTGCTGCTGTGTTAAGCACAACCATAATTACTTAGCCTGTCTTTCCTGAGGCAGTTTATCACAGGAGATATGGATGTTCAATACAGGAGCCAGCTACACCTTCCTGAGCCCCCCAAGGCCACAGCACCAAAGCATTTCTTCAGCCATGGCACAGATGGCACAGAAGCCATTTCAAATGACCATTTGTGAGAAGAGAAAAAGAGGATTTTCCCTCTTTGTTGCAGCTGAGCTCAACTTCAAGTACAGGCTGCTTCTCAACACACGGTCACTTCTGTTTGTGTAAAGCTGAAGTACAACTGGGTTTTGAAAGGCACAATAACACAAATCATACAACGCAGTTGGAATACATTCAAATCAGTAGCAGAAACGTCCAAAACCACAACTACTACCCAGTCCAAACTTTCTCAGAAACTGATGACAAGCATACCTAGCAGTCTACCCTCAGTTTCTCACTACCTGTGACACCAGCAATGAGCTCCACTCACGCATTCATGCCATATAAGTATGCAGATGGACTGAAGCCTAGAAGAAAATAAACTTGACCTGAATCTCTTTTCTCTTGCAAGCAGTGAAAATGTACAGGAACTTCAAATGCAGATGCAGAAAAGCAGGAAAAGCAAATTGACTGCAAGATGAAATTTATAATTAATCTCCTGCCCCTGAACTGGAGTGATGCAACAGTGTCTGATGTGATTAACCAAAGGCACTTCCTCATGCCACTGCAGATATGCTTCACAGGCATGCCTCAGTCTAAGGCATCTTAGCCACCTTGCTTTCTGATGTTTTTCAGAAGGCTGTTTCAGCCAGTTCAAAGAAGCACAGGTAAGAAGGCATTTCTGAAAGCAATGAAGGCAATGCATCTTGTCCTTGCTTTGTTCAGAATCCCAGAGCAGAGTGCTCTGATCTGCTTCGTGCAAGAGGTCAGATGACTACTTGAAGATGCCTTTGAACTTAAAAACTTCCCTCTCCTGGTCGTTAAACTCAAACCCTGTCCTGTTCTTGGGCCAACATCACTCCACCGGTTCTACCAGCCTTACACAGTGCTTCAGTACTCCTGGGAGGAGGAAGGTCCCAGCACCATCAGTGCCAGCCCAGGCTCCTCCTTCCATGGGATGGGTGAATCACAGCATACTAAACCTCAGAACAGGAAGGTTATTCAGAGCTCAGCTCTGCATATGCACAATGAGAATACTTTTAGATTGAGCTAAGACCACATGTACAGCCCACAATGCAGACAGCAAGCAACAAGGTTGGGAGATATTCATACCCACCAGCAATCTCAAAAGAGAGTCATGCTGCACAGCTGGAGCAACCACAGAACTGGCATTAGGTACAACCATACTGATCTCTGACTTCTGAAGAGTCCCTGGGCCATCAGATCCAAGGAATACAATCTCAGCAGTAATTATGAGAAAGGATCTCTGGCTGTCACTAGATGCACTAGAGTGGTGACCAGGGCTACACCACTCTCCAGAGAAGTAGATTTATCCACTGCTCTGTGTGAACTCCCAAGCTACAGCCTGGGACCATCTCTCCTTGCTATAGCCCCTGTCACTACAGGAAAGAGCTTGGCTCTATCATCTATTTGCCACATGATTCAAGAACATATCAGCCGGGCCTGTGGCCATCAGCAAAAGCCACAAAGCAGCACCATGCCTTCATGAAACACTGCATGTGTAGCTACACAGTGCTGCACCGCACATCATGAGGTTACCTCACCCTTGGGGATCTCCATGCACCCCATCTGCCAACACAAATTAAAACAGGAGCTGCTGTACTTACGTCATTATCTGGGTCTCTATGCCAGGGTCTACAAGGGATCCATCCACAAAAAGTGGTGTTGATGTGAAACTGTATTTAGTCCAGGATCTTCCCTCGTCAAAACTCACCCTGGGATAGAAGAAGACAACATTTATACATGTAAAAAGACTTACTCTAGAGCAACTACAGCAATTAAATGTTAGCTAAGGTCTGCAAGCTCCAGCAGCTGGATTTACAGAAAAGCACCAATCTTTGCCATTTCTCAGCCCACTAAATTCATGCTCTTGATGCACTTTGAAAGATCAAAGCTTTAGAAAGCACAGACACTGGCAATAAGGGCATGGGTACACTTGATGCAGCTGTACATCAGACTTCATGGGATCAAGAGGCTTTGCCAAGACCTGTTCCTGGGTCTGAAATAGCACCTGGCACAAAGCACCACTCAGAGCATAAGCAACCCTGGCCTGAATGCATGAAAATTGCTTTCCCCACCACAGGACATTTTGACCCATCCATGTATCAATGCCATATGGCACCAGCAACAATCTCTCTAGCCCTATTAGTACTTACAGCAAATTTGCCTTGTTTGTGGGAATGGGGAGTGTTGAATGTGTGTGCACACAGGCATCTGAGCATCTGGATGTCCAAGCAGGTAGGACACTATCTGACACACCACCAAAGGACCAGGAGGCCACTGTAGTGTTATTATAAACCATGGCTTACACCAACCTCAGATCTCTGGTGTGCAAAGCCAAGGCTGGCAGTCACCATCCCCTAACTCTGCCCCTCATGTCACTTAGCAAGACACCTTCACCTGACCCAGAAGGCATCTGTGCCAGAATAGAAAGTTAAATTTACACCGAGGACAGAACTCTCGGAGTACAACAACACAGAAAGATTATCTGCCCTAAATCTATTTATTTAAATGTATGTATCTTCCCATACACCTGTGCATTTGCATGCGTTCTGCTTGCATGCTTATCTCTCTAAATAGCATTTCAACTTCTGGGGAACAGCATGCTTCATTAGCTTAGCTAAAGTTCTCTCAGCTTTTCAATTAACCGCCCCTCTTTTCTCCAGCATGAAACTTATTGTACAATGTCTCAGCCTGAGAACTAATAGATTTACACGTACCCTTTAATCTATTCCACTCCTGCCCATAAAACAGGTGCCTACTGAGGCAATATGAAGCAAATTCCAAAGCCCCTAAGGGTACAGTTTTGGAGGAAATCTGTTGGAGCTTATTGATGACAGATCTAAATCACTATTCATTTAATAGAGTGGGTGGGGCACTCATAGTACTGCACATGCCATTTCAGGAGACTTAGTGTGAAAGGAGAGCATCTGAAATGAACCTCTGCAAACAAAGGTGAACTGAGCTCTCAGCTCCTATGAAAAGTCAACCTGTGACCAAATCTTTCCCAATATGTAAGTACAGGCACTTACATATTTGTGAACTATACTTGTATTAACGTGCTTTTTATGTCTGAAGAGCCTTCACAATTAAAGACACAATTGAAATAATTACACATGACTTGAATAATACAGTAACAAATGGTTAATATGTGACTTGCAGCTTTTTCAGTAAGTGGCTCACTTTTCACTCTTCCAGAGCTCAACTTGCTGCAGTCTGATGCACCCACTGCTGGTGACACCCACCCTTGGCTAACACACACTTCTGCTTCCTTGACTCATACTTGGTTTGGTCTAAAGACTGGGACATGGTCCTGATATCCTCTTTCCTGAGGCCACTTTAGTTATAGCCATGACAACTGAGTTACCCACCAGAGGCTTCCAGTCACACCCCAACACATTCTAACCACAGACTGGAGTCTGCAGCTCATCATTAGGAGTCTGCCCTGTTGCTACTCTCCTCTGTATGTCCAGTTATGGAGCCAATACATCCCGTGGTTAACAGTCCACTATCACACCCTGACTAAAGCAGTCATTTCTTTACTTCAGGTGGCAAAGAAATGTGCTCAGATGCAATATATTCAAACTTTTATAGAAATCTATGTTGCAGTCATCCCAGAGTTATCTGTCAGGTCAGAAATATAAAGTCCAGAAGCTTTTTATATTGAAAAAGTAGCTGTTAATGTTCTCAAAGTATATCTCTGGAACATGAGCTTGTAAATGGGTAAAGTCAACCTGTCTTGAGGTGTCCAGATTTGGAATGACTGCAATTTCACTTGAGGATTTTGTACAATAATGAGTCAGGTAGAGGAGACCTTAACACCTCATCACTGCTGCCAAACACCATTGCTTTCTTTTTCTATTTGACTGAAGACCACACTTCCTGTTCTGCATGAAAAGTAATAGACATGTGCTTAGCACCGTCAAGCTGAGAAACAACTCAGTATTGTAGACAGGAACACATCTTGTCTCTGAAAGCTATTTCTAATTCCCTTCTAAACAACATTAGACACTGGGTAGATCAGTCCATTAGACATGCCCCTCTTTCAATCAAGCCCTGAGACTGAAGGTGATGCTAACACACCCATTTTCTGTAAACAGTGTTAGTTCTGAATTTTAGAATGTTTAACTGGTGCAGGAATCAGAGGGCCAAGAGCTAAGAAGAGGCTAATTTTGAGTAGTATCTTTTGTGCTTGGACTGTTATAACCCATTTATAGCAAAACAGTGACTTCAACTGAGAAATCATTTTGCCCTATTTCACCTCCAACTCTAATCAGTTGCCACCACAGTATCTCTGGAAATTGATAGTCAAATACTAGAGGAGTTAGAAACATATCTCTGTTGTCCTTATCAACACCTACTGCCCTCTCCTCTCCCTCCCTTTATCTGTCTTACCAGATTAACGTTAAATTCTGTAAACAAAATGTAGAAACGAGAGACACATCCTCTCAGAAATACCTGAAGCCCAAAGATTGGCTTATTGCTTAGTATATGTGTGTCTGTAGGAAAGAAACCCCAGCTGGAGGCTCATAGTACATTACTGGTGCATGAAAGAGTAATTCCTACATGTACATGATTAAGCACAGAGCCATTATATTTATAAAATGGTGCAATAATCATTAAAATTATCAAGAAAACCACACTGATGGTAAAATATAGATAAGAATGACTTAGTCTACTCATTTTATAGACACTGGCACCTTCTCAAAGTAATGTTTCCTTACCACATATGCCGGATGGGCACTGATGTGTGTTTCATGGCCACTAGTGCCCCTCCCCAGTCCAGAAACCAAACGTTGTACTCCTCCTCGAAGATCTGCAAACAAATGAGGTACTGCATGAGAGCTCCACTCCACTGAGAAGAGAAGAGGCAGAAGAAAAATAGCAAAAGGCTCCATGCTTTCCTTCATTGTGGAAAACATACCTGTCTCCAGGAATTGCCACCATCAGAAGAGATGAACACGCCAACGTCCGTGTAGGAAAGTTCAGAGCCAATATTGCCTGCAACACAAGTGTGAGACATTCTTGTACGGATGAACACACTAATGAAAATGTTAATTAAATTTCTGACATTTGATGCTGGAAAATTAGAAATTTAAATAGGTTGACGCTCTCCTGTTACCATCATGGAATTCAACTAACCACATTATTGTGTCAATGCTATTTCAAAAAAAGTTCTGGCTCTGGGAGGCAGCACAACTCAAGAAGGGTGTTTTCATCAGTGCTCAAGATACAGGAAATGTCATACTGTGCATCCATCTGATTTTCTTCCCTGAAACCAGCAAGGGTGACCAACTGTTTTAGATGAGACTGTAAGGAAAACCTGAGGTGGGCAATCATATAGAAGGTCAGTCTGTACGGACATCCAGGTTCAAGAGGATAAATCTACTGTGTCAGTTCAAAGGTCTTATTAGCTCAGTATCTTATCACAAGTTAGAAACTGATTTAAAGGCAGCAGTGTAAGTTTTGTGTCATTGTATTTTAAACACCAAAATGGAAACTCCAAATTTTCAAACAGGAATTTACAGACGGAGGCAAGAAAAGGGAGTAAAAAGGCAAGAATTTGGTTGTTATCTCTTCGTTCTGTCTTTCTGTGCAAAGCTGTTCCATTATTTCCCTCATTCTCTCCCTCTAGTTCCAGCTGCATACATTCAAACCTCATAAAATATAACTCCTAAACAAGTCAAGAGGATCTATCAGCTGTAAAATTAGATAATAAAACATAATTCTTCCATTTGCAAGAATCTAACCTCTGTCCTATACCCACTGTCCAAGTTTCCAATCATTGCTGGACATGTCTCACTGTAAATCAAGTGTTTGAGCAGACAACACTTGTGAGAAAAAATTGCAAAGCTTATCCTTGAATGCATTCAGCAACATGGTGAGATGCTCCTGCTGTTGTGAAACTGGTTAGTGGAAACAGATGTGTATATTCCCAACAGGTAAGGCTTTTTAATCTACAAAGTAGTAAGGTAGAAATTATATTCTGCCTTTTAAAGGTTAATTGTTAGACTGGGAAAGCATTCATCCCGTGCACTGGCAGCTTGAAAGAACCTAATTTACTAACAATTTAGATCAATGCCTAGAATCTCACTGTCCTGCTGCCTCTATTTGCTTCCTAAAAGGTTAAAAAAGGAAAAGCTTTTGTAATTACAGCATCATGAGTAGGGCTTGTTCCTAAGCATCCATCTAGTGCAACCTGCCAGGAGTGATGACTCCACTTGGCTGTGCATAAGGATATCTGGAGGTTTAAACCAAATTATCTCACTTCATTTGGCCTGGATCAGTGAACTGGAAATCACATGGTGTCTCCCTTGTTGAGATATAAATGTCATGAAGAGAACCCGTTTCAGGTTCTGGCTTAGTCTGGCAAACACACAGAAGCACAGAAAGACATGAGAATGAAAATGGTTGGAAGAAACAGTGTAAATTCATGCTGAGAATATCCTAACATCACACACTTGCAGGCCACTGCTATGCTGAACAGGACCAAGGAGATAAACTGAGGCTTAGAAAGAACAGTTAAGCTATTTGGACATATTTGAGCATATGTAAGAGACTCAGTTTGAAATGGCAGAATTGCCTACATGCTTCAGAGGCCAGTTTTCAATAGCACCAGCCATTCCAGAAGCACTTGGTTAGTCCAGAAGCTCCCACAGAGCTGAGTGTGGCTGGTAGCCCCATCCATCCTGCAGATTAATTACAGTGGGTCAGCCACTGCCACCATGAAGTATTGTGGCAGGTTGTCATCGAAACAACACAACCTGCCAAAGCACCATTTTGCAGAACATCCCACAATACCAATGGCCCGTGCAGTGTTGATTAAATGCTGCTGGTCTTGCAGCAGTACAGAGTTGAATGTAGGTGCCATGCACAAGACAGGCACCCATGAAGCCCAGGCTACACCTGACAGACTTTGTGACAGCTCTGTGCTTGCTACTCAGAAGGTGGGACATTGACACCTCCTAGGAGTGTAGCCCTGGGTACTATTCTCATCCATGGCACTTGCAGCAAACAGTGCTTGCCCATCAGTGGTTCTAACAACATGAGACGACCTAGCAATGCCACTCGGTAATGGTACCTTGAAAGTGTGGGCTTACACCTGCAAAAGGGTTATTGTAGAGCAACAAACACCTGACACCTTATTTGAACGTGGGGCCAAACACCTTCTCCTAGCCCACAGCAAACGGGAGTTAATGTGAATTAGCGCAGCACTTGCTGAAATAGAGCCGAAGGCTGTTACACCAATGGGGAATACCTCATATACTCCCAGGCTCCCAGGGAGGTATGGGTGAGTGGTGAGAGGCACTTATGTTCTCACCTGTTGCCACCAGCAGCCCAGGAGCTGTCTCTTTGCTGGAAATGCTCCCTGAAGTATAGGGATTCTCTGAGAGCTGCAGGCGCAAGTGCAGCGAGCAAAAGGGCTGTTGACAGAAAACAAACAAAAGGCAGAAGCTTTAATATGCAGCAAGTTAAATATCAGAGGAACACTTGGTGACTGCACACAGATGCTCTGATTCTTCCGAAAATGACCCCTCTGCTCTTAGCACAAATAGGTCATATGTTCCCTTGCAGGATAAGCAGGAACTCTGCACTACAAACAAGCATGTCTGCCCTTGTTTTAACAACAATCTGACTAAGAGCACTTTTCCCCAGAAACTTCTTATTCTGACTCGAATTCTATTAAATACATCAAGAGAGAGGGTCAGAATTTTCCCTTAAAAGCTATGAAGCTATAGATAAAGAAATTTACATAATTCATTTACCACACAGAAGGTCAAGAGAAAAAACACAGGGAGAGTTTTGTTAAGCAGCTCTGAAGGAGTCAATCGTGCCTTGGAAAAGATCTGCCACTCACCAGCTGGCAAAGTACAGGATCCCCTCTTAGATCAGTGTCCGGTGCCTGTAGCAAACACCAGTCTCTGCCCTTGTTGTAGGTAATAAAAGTCTTGATTTGGTCATCTATCTTCCTGTTAGCCAGGAATATGCCTTTGATCCCTGCTACCTAGGAAAAAGGGAGAGAGATGAAAAAAATACATCGGAAGAACAGGCCAAAAGCAATGTCCATCTGAGCACTCTCAGGAGAGGAAGGTCTCTGTAAAAGCAATGAAGCCATCTCAACCAAATCTTAGAACACCAAACGGCACTAAAGGTGTATCTTGATGATGGTTGCAAAGCTGAAGGGACTTGTGTGGTTTCTCTCTTTGGAAGAAAAAGACAGGGATGGTCACAGAGCAAATCCCTAGGAAACAGCCCTCTTTTGGATTTCATCAGGCTCTTGCAGATAAGCTGATGATGGGCTTGAAGCTGCAGCATGTGCCAGGTCACACACAAGCTCTGTGAGCTTGAAGATGGGGTCTGCCCCACTGCTTCCACACACTGTCAAAACAGGAGAGACAGTAGGTCACATCAGAAGCAGTGTGGGATCCTTTTGTGTACCAGGAATAAAAAAAAGTCAACACAAAAGATGGGAATCCTGAATATGCCAAGACACTGATGTTTTGCAAACTTGATTTCTCCCTTTTCCTTCTACACCCAAACTCTGACAAAATCAACCCAGTTGTTTCAAATGTTTTGATTTTTGTCAGCAGAACCCATTCCAACAGAATATGGTCCTGTCAAAACATCCCCAAGAAGATTTCATGTTGAGTCTGGTCTCTGTTGCACAGCTGTGAAAGTGAGACAGGAAGAAGGAATTTGTTGCAAATCTGCAACTTCCTGGCAACTGTCAGGATGCAAATCCTTCTACTCTAAAACCCACTCTAAAGGAGTGACAATGCTCTTTAAATGACCCTGTGAAAATCTAATAGCATTTAACAGTGAAATGTCTTTGATATACCACTGGGGAATACACAGGTTTGCCCAGGAACGGGAGACAATGCATGTTTATTTTGGCTGGTTCATCACAGCAAAGAAATATACTTTTTTAGAGATAGGAAAAATATATTTAACCAGGTGAAAAAAAACCCTAAACTCTGTCCTTCATACTGATCAATGTGTTATTTGTGAATTTTCTTTCATTGACTTAAACTACCTGGATTTTTATAAACAAATTGATTATGTTGTTAAATGAGCATTATTCTGGCTGAAATAAATAACTGTATAGTCCCAACTTCATTTCTCAGTGTAACAGTAGAAATCAGCCTGCAACCATTTCTATTAGTATTACTGATTAGTTGCTTGCTGCTGGCAAAGCACTGAGCCCTGGATCTCAGCAGATCTTCCATCCAACAAGCAATAACACACCAAAACCAGAAATCTCTGAAGAAACCAGGAACTGGAACTGCTTTGAATGGACTGCTGCTGGCCAAGGCTGACAGGCCTGGCAGAAGCATGAGAATGGAAGATAGTTTGGGGTAGAAGTTATCTATCTGTCATCTCTGGGCAAGTGGATCCTACAAATGTTTGGTTATAGTTCACAAACTGTTCAGTGCTCACCAAGGTGCAGTCCAGATTCCCTGCCTGTGAGCAGGTGTCTCTAGACATCCAAGAGGAAAGAAAAAAGGTATGTTTAGTCCTTCTATGGATATCCACATTTCTATGAGAAGGCTTTCCCTTTTGGAAATGACACAGAGCTAACCAGTCACTGACTTGAACCCAACCAGTTTTTGCACCTGTAGCAGAATCACTTCCTCTATTCCCACATGAGTCAACCCAGCATCAAATCCAGGAAATGCCTCAGGGCTGATCCCAAAACAAATGAAAATCCTGGGAGGCTGGTAAGAGATTTACACTTGCTTGAACTAGCGGGCAGTTGCTGCTCTTTGTAGGGTGACCTTTACTACATACCTCATAAAGGTCAATGACAATATTCCCCTCCAGTCCTCGGCTGCTTTTCACATTTTCCAAGGCCAGGGTGAAGTAGACGCCTCGGGTGTCTGAGATGTACAGGTTATACGTATCATTCTGGTTCCACTCTTGAACAGCTGCAAAGACCTGATTCTCATCTGTGCTGATAATATGCATGTCCTGTTAAAAGAAGACAAAAAGCCTGTTACTGAGGATCTCTGTATTTCTTTGCCCTTCGGGACATGCAGTAATTACCATGAGTTATGAAAGAATGGATATGGAGCATGAATTATAGGTATGTTTAACAACTTTCTGTTAGAGCAAGCCAATAAATTACCAGCATTGCGACTTTTCTGCATTTCATTTTTTTAATAATCACCACCCAGGCAAAGGTTTTTTTGCTTCCTTCATTTTTGGTACCTTCAAGGAATTTCAGCCAGTTTCATTTTTTATTTACAAATTTGAAAGTCGGTTCTATCACTCATGGAAGATTCACAGCCTTGGAGCCTGGAGTCTTCATAGTCGCTAAGCATCATATGGCACCAGGCTAAAAGCAGTGATAATTTTCATTCACATGCTGAAATAGTGGGCTTGTGCTTCCAACTGGCAAAGGACAGTTTCAAAAAACCTTGGAGTTCACATTTATTTGAAGGTGAGGTATAGGTATCAGTTTGAGCTACTGCTGATAGTGATTTTTAATAACATACTTTCCTATTGAGAGTTTATCTGAGATCAATTATCCCACAATATACAGGCTATCAAATAATCTACCCACTAACCTTCACTGGATTTCTGCTGCTGACCAAGACACAGAAAGTCTAGCAAGGGTTTCCCTATTTAGTTTTAATATCAAAGGGATTTGACAGTGCATTTTCTTTTATTTAGTATTATTTTAAAACAGGTTAATGGAAATTACTTTCAGGGTGGTGATGAGTATTGAAGCACTTCATCCTTGCTACCATTGTTGAACAACTGACACAGGTTCAGCTAGAAGCAAAATGACTGTGGTTATATGAGACTCCTTTCATCTATTTGTATCTATTTAAACTTTCCCTAGAGTGCCAAGAGGCCTTGATTAATTCTTTCACTATTTCTGCATCAAGAAATCATAATTCTGGAACTCTCCCAAAGGATGGAGTGACCTGATTTCAGGAAAGAATATCTGGGGGTTGATCAGCTCAATATCCTCATCCTGCCTAGGAGGCATCTTAATCTTTTGTGTGAAGTATCTAGATGAAAAGTTTGGATTGATTAAATGGGGCTATTTCTAATAGACCTAACATATCCTATCAGCATGGGATGGGGAGAAAAACCATTTGAGGGCCTAATTCTATCCCAGTGAGTACAATCAGTGGGAGATTTGCCATTTCCCTCAATGAAGGAAGACTAAATCACGAAGTTTGTTCTTGCCCAGCAGCTATAATTCCTTAAAGATTAAGGAGGTACCCAACCTATTCCAACAGTGTGAAAACACCCAATGACTTCAATCTGTTTTTACCCACTGCAGTGGAAATATTGCATTACCCTGGTGCCACACATACATACAACTCCAGCAGAGTTCATTAATCTGCAGGTGACAGAGTAGTTATTACTGTACAGCAAAAATATTCTAGTGACTAAGGGCAGCATAAACAAGCCTCTTTTACATGGCTCGAAGACTTTTCCATGACATCTAGCTTTAAAGTACTTCTGATTTTTAAATTACAAAAGTCCCCCTAATTTTGTACTATGCACCAATTCCAAATCAGGGCCACCAACAAATCTGTATTATAACAGGTCATTCTCCTAGTCCTGGTGGCAACAATATTTTTTATACAGACAAAGATATCATTGGCCTTCTTGGCCACCTCAGGAACTGCTGGCTCATGTTCAGTCACTGTCAACCAGCACACCAAGGTCCTTTTCCACTGGGCCTCTTCCCAGCCACCCTGTCCCCAGCCTGAAGCGCTTTGTGGGGCTGTTGTGACCCAAGTGAAGGACCTGGCACTTCACCTTATCGAACCTCACGTAGTTGGCTTCCCAAGATATTACATATCTATGTTCACAAATGGTGGACTCACCTTAGGAAGGGAGTATTTGGGTAATTTAATCTGTGCAAACGGCTCCCGTCTGTATGACACGTAGTAAGTTGCTCTTCCACCAGTTGTCACCTATGGAAACACCAAAAAAAGCGAGTGATGATCCTTCTGAGACACTCTGTGATGACACCTCTAAAAGTGCTTGACAAACTTTCTTTCAGGCATCTTTTCTATGACAGGCATAGCTGTCCTTAAGAGAATCTGGGTAACTCAAAAAAAAATCCCAAATTTGAGAAGGATGGAGAATTATTTATTTAAGCTGTGTTATTGAACTTTCCTTTTTGTCTCTTATGGTTCAAATCCAGTGTGATTTTAACATCTAAGGAGAAAAGGTGCTGAGTAGGAGGAAGAGGAGGATCCAGTTTCATCACATGGTCCAGCTCAATCACTTTGAGCAAGTAATTTAAAGTCTCTGTGCTTCTGTTCCTCCCCTGTAAGTAGGAGATAATCCCTCTTCTCTCTGCTGCTTCTCAGCCTTGTCTGCACTGTAAGTCCCTTGAGGCCAGGACTGTCTTCCAACAACCTTTCACAGTGACTAACAGCAGAGATCCACACTAGCACCATTTAATGCCAACAGTAAATGTGCTCTTGGAAAGCTGGAGCTAAGCTCTTAGATGCCCTTTGTCACTATGAAACTGGTTTCTCTGAAATCATGCTCTCTGAAAAAGGATGTGTGTCAGGGGGAAACTGATAGACATCCAAATCCACAGTTTTATGGACTGAATGATCTAAAGCCTATGCAAAAATGCCATGCATCAATGAGATCTAGCACTGATAATTTGTGAAATATACGATCTAAAATCTGTCAAGAGTCACTCTTGCTGTAGGTGCTCTTTCTGGCACCATCTCAGACCTGGCTAAAACAAGGCTTACATCAGTGAATTTCCTAGATTCTGCTGGTTTGGCAGTCTTGCAGGTCTTAAGATAAAACAATGCACAAAGCACTTGTCTATTATATGGAATGTCACTCGTTGGCTCCTTAAGTTTCCAATAAAGCTAAGAGAAAGGTCCTAGATTCTCTCCTAGATATACTTCCTTTATCTGGCAGTGATATTTGAGAATGAGCTTACAGAGAATATTGCTACAGCATCAATTGTATTCTCAGCAACGATATCACCTCTAGATAGTGGCTTTCTTCCCTAGAGAAGCTGTCATTTAAAGGAAACGCTATTATTGGTCATGAAATTTGATATCTAATCAACTCCTTTTGAGTCAAGGCTTTTCCATTGAGAGTTTGAAAAACTGGAAAGAAAGGAAGGTTTAGAAATAGGACCAGCTTCTACACTAAGACTTCCCCTTCTGATTTTTTTGCATTTCTACTTGTAATGTCATCATAACTTGAGGGTGTATTTAGCACCCTCAAGAGAAAAAAATAAACAATACATATTATAGCACACGCAGCATAAGGTCATAAGAATGACCTATATCACAGCAAACAAACTCTATGCAGACAACCTTCAGCTAAAGCCAAGGGTAAACACAAACACGAAAATCTAAAGCAAATTGCCTATGGACACAGAACAAGCCAGTGGAAGAGACAGAGAGGGAACAGCAGTCACCGGACTCTCACTTCATGCAAAGTGCACTGTGAACCGGCACAGCAGTGACCATCTCAGGTCCTGCTCTCCAGCTCTGAGGATCATAGAATCACACAATGGTCTGTGTTGGGACCTTAAAGGTCATCCAGTTCTTCCTTGTATCTAATCTAAACCCTCTTTCAGTTCAATGCCATTCCTCCTTATACAAAGTCCCTCTCCAGCTCTCTTGTAGCCACTGTAGGTACTGGAAGGTGCCTTAATGTCTCCCCACCCTTCTCTTCTGCAGGCTGAACAAGGTCTGTGAGTTCTACTTCTGAAGGATATATTTCCCATCTAATACTTCCACATGAAAATAAAATTTTCACAGGAGAGAAAAGACTGTGCATTTGATTCATCCTGAGTCCAGCTCAAAGGCAAAAATTAATGTTTGCAGTAATTTTGTCTCTCTCAGTTCTACAAGCATTGCTCAAAGGATACGACGCTTCTAGGTCATATTGTGTAAATAGCACAGGGAATATTTAAATATCCTCTCTTCTCTTTTAATATTTATGACCTCCACTGGAAAATCCAAATTCTCAACTGTCACACAAACTGAGTGTGTCCAGTGACTACTTGGTAAAGACCTTAGGTTCAATATCCACTTCTTCTTTATGGGCTGAGATGGTCTTCTACTTGTAGATGAGAACATGAATATTTATGTACTTTGTAAATGCCGTGATGACCAATTAAGACTGGGAACAGTCCAACAATCTTACAGTTAATCCAGTGAACATAGAGTGGCAAAAATATCAAGGAATGGTCAAATTCCACTTTCTGTGCCACAACAGGATCCACTACAAGTTTTCCATACTCAAAAGGTTTACACAGTTTTTTTTTTCTTCACTTTATCCCACTGAAAACTGGTACCTGGAGAGGTTTGTTTGTATTTATTCTTTGTTTGTCTGGTTTTTAATGCAGAAATTCAGGATTAAAAGACTGTTAAAATTCAGTATGCAATAGTTAAACTCCCTTTCAGGCTTCTACCTGGACTAGGTCACCTTGACAAGGGTTTAGAAATAGAAATCTTTGAGGTTTGTGGTCCTCCTGAGCCAGTTAATATGAAGCCACCCACAATTCTGTTGGCAGGAGTTGTGTAAGCTTTTCCCAGCCAGGATCTCATCTTTGCATGATTTACATGCAGAGTTATAACAGTTCCAAAAAAAATGATCAAGCCTCCGATAAAGTTTTGGCAAGCACTGTGGTACAGAATGAATTTTGGAAGGCCCAACTTAATTTATTTTGATGAACTTTTCCTTTTCCTATGAGCAAATGCTCCAACACTGTAAATCCCAGAGATTATGGCAGCATTTTGCCCTCCAATGGCTCCTTTCAGTTCACATTTGATGAATGTCACCCAATTATTTGCTGTGAGCTCATTTGTCATGCTCAGTACAGAATTAGCTGGGTTTGTCTTTTCCCTCTTCCATCGCTAATGACCAGATCATTAATCTGTTTTTCTGGATTTCTACTTTATGTGTTTAATTGGGCTTCTGGCCAGTGGAAATGATTCCTATGGACAAATGTGTTTGTCATTAAACACATCTGTCTTTCCTAACCTGTGTTCTTTCTTCCTCCCTCCACTCATGAGCTACGAATTTTGTTTAATACTTCCACATTTTGTATCAAGACAAAAGTCTCATCTAACTTACATCAGCCAGCACTTAAGAAGAGAAACATGAGAAATTTCTCTTTAAAAGCCCTCAGAGTCTGAATATGTTGGCTCATTCCCTCTCCTGACCTGTAATGAGACAGAGTGCATCAAACATAGAAGAAAACAAATATGTTCACAAGACTGTAGAGAATTATATAAAATTTTTCATGGAATCTATTTATCTCCATAATTTTTGTGACATGTCTAGGAACACACAAAGCCATTTAGGTTTTGTTTGGTGGTTTTTTTGTGGGTTGTTTTTTTCCGTTTGGTTGGTTGGTTGGTTTTTTTTGATTGAAGTTCCTCTTAGGCAAAAACACCTGCGTTATCTAAAGAGTTTGGAAGGCAAGCAGAATGAGTTAAGAGGTCCCAGACTATAAAGATCCCCTAGACAATGGCAGGAACTGTAGATCACTGTGTATCAGGCTTCATTATAATCTTCCTGGCTGGCTGATACCGGGACTCATAATTTCCAATGTAAGGCAGGTATTGATGTAACAAATACAAAATTACTAAATCTCAGAAGTGCCCCTGGGCTAAGCAGGACCCCATCTGCCTCCTGCTGCTCACAGAACTTGCAGAAAAGTGAGCAAAAAGCTTGCAGAAACAAATTTTAAACTTCTTGTTGAAAGTAAGTAATTAATAGTATAGAGTTGATGCTTTTCAATAAACACCTCACTTATTTTCTGAGGTGATTCCTCTGCTTGTAGAGTTCTGCTCCTTTCCAGTAACAAAATATGAGCTGGTAGTACTCTATCAGTACTGTAGCAGCCTCCTGGATCTGTGTTCTCCAACTCCATAGAGAGCCCTGGCATCCCTCCTCATTGCTTTCACTTTAGGTTCCCTTTCTCCTTCTCATGGGCATAAAATCCCCCCAAATCAGATTTCAGATTAAAGCACAGAAGAGTTATGACAAGTTCAACAGGCAGGCTGCTCCACTGACATCCTTAGCAAGGGATTTTGGGGTTCTTCAGAGACAGCCCTGCCTAGGCCTTGCACAGGTTTGTGAGTACGAGAAGTGAAAAGTTGTGCCTCGTCTCCCAGGCCTAACCACAACTCCAGTCACAAGAGGTTCAGAAGATGTGGAAGAACACGAACCTAGTGTAATGTTCTTCCTTCTGGATTGCCCACCACGGCCAGGAAAAGCAATCTTCCAGATATTTCTGTGTAGTGAGATTCTCCACTGCCCCAGCATAAATCCCATGATGATAGGTACCATCCAGTCTGAATTATTGCCCTGTGGTTTTCATTAATATCATGCCTTCTGCACAGTCATTGAACAATATGCAATTACCTGAGCATGCTGTGGGGCTTCTGTGCACGAAGGACCCTCTAGTTACATGGTAAATTCAGTAGGTTTGGAAAAGATGACCCTCTTTAGAGCATCACACCCATCACAGAAAATTTGCTATGACAAAACAGCATTTATTATACTGGCCCAGTCCCTGTCCACCTCCCTCTCCCCTCAGAGCAAAGGTGACACAGCTAAAGGACAGTAATCTTGAGTGAAATACTGCATTTGTTTTAAAAGCAACTCCTGCAGAAAATGCGCACAGTTACATCAAAACACCAGCCACATCAGAGCTGCAGATGCACATTATCCACACAGAAACCAACTTATGAGAAGAGCATAATTGTACACATTAAATCTCTCTTTTATTTCAGAGGAAATATATGAGTTTGCCAAGGCAATACTTTGCATCTTCAGCTGATCAATCAGACAACGTGAGGGGAGGGGAGAGAGTGATAAAAGAAAGTACAGCACAAAAAGCCCTAGAAAGGAAATCAATAAAAAATAAATAAATAAAGGAAAATGTTAATAATTTTTTTTTTATGAAGAGATGTTTAGGCTCAAGTTCCAAATGTGATATTTGGCATAGAAAAGACAAAACTGTGCTAGAAATGGATGAAAAGCACCCAGCAGTGAATAGGAAAGTAGCTAACTACTTACTGCCTGTCTTGCTTTAAGAAGAGCTTTCAACTAGCACGTGGGATGCACTTTCTTTCATCTCTATGGATTAATTTCCCCCACTGGAGTGCTGTCCAGCATTTTAAATAGGTGTGAGAGGAGATCAGCTGTAGCAGGCATTATTCACCAGTAAAACAGGTGTAATCGTGTTCATCATTTAAACGTCTTCATCCTATTAGTTTCATAATAAGCTTTTAATGATTCCTTCAATAAAAGACTCAAAGACCAACCCCTACAAGCTGGAGAGTGCTCCATTGTCCCGCCAAACCGTTTTCTCTACCATCGATCGCAAAGATAAAAATCAATCGTAGCTAAGCAGGGTGAAGTTAAAAATAAATTGCATGGATTGATTTCTGTTAAGACCTTTGGCTCCTAGTTAATGGAGGAAAAAATGGAGGAAAGAAATTTATATTTGAACATGGTGTATTTAGTTTCTATGAAAATAAAGAGAAGGCTCTATACTGGGAAATGAACGTTTAATTTCTCCCCTCTATCCTGTTTCACTGCTGAGAAGTCTCACATTAATAAAAAAAAAAAATTAAATAAAAAATCTTTTCTTTATTCCTGGGGAAATTTAGCACTTATTTAAGTTCTTAAATTGATAACTTGATACCTGAGGTCAGGAATCCCTATGAATTAGCATAAGCTCAGCTGTGGCTGCTGGTTGAAGTCTACTCACCTGATAAATGACTTCAATTCAGCAAATATGCTCATTTAGCCTATCCTTAAATACTCAATAAACTTGAAACATAGACTCATGTCCTACTAAACATAAGCACTTCCAAGTCTTCCTAAACAACCATAGTTACAACCAGTAATATTATTAAACTACTTCTCTGAGCTGAGCTTAAATATATATAGCTTCTAGAATCAGGAAATTTTTCCCCATCTATAACACCTAAAAGAGAAATGTTACCCCCACCTGAATTCTAATGTTATAAATAATAAGTATTTTTCTTTTTACTGAGGCTGGGGAAAAAGGTTATTATCAATATATCTACCCTGGTAAAACCAAAATTTGAATCAGATATAAAGAAAGTCTGTTAGTGCCATTTTGCATCAAATTACTTCAGCTGAAATTTTCAGACACACTCTGATGAGATACCAGACATCCCAAAAAAAAAGGAATTATCCATAGGTTTTGTGAGAAGTTATCAGTGATCGTGGGTGAATACTGACATCTGCATATGTTTCAAGGAAAGTTTTCTGATGCAAAAGAAGACTGAATTGGTTCAACAGATTTTGGCATAAATGTTTGCTCCTGTGAGCCAGAGGAGTTATTCAGATGAGCACTGTAAGACTCCCACTCAGCTGCACCACACAACAAACCTCTGGAGAGATTCTAGGTTTGCTCATTCTCACTCACGCCAGTGAGCAGGCTGAGGTGCTGCCCTGCTGTGCAACGCCCTGAATTAGGCAAAAGTCTTTGAAGTGCAAAATTACTTCAGAAGGTGAAGAAGAGCCAGATAAAAGATCAGTATCAAAGAAGAGCATTTTGACTTAAACTTTTCGCTTTCCACACATAATTCCTACAATTCCTACAAGAACTGCAGCTGCTTCTACACTGCTGCATGTGCAAGATATGAGTAACCACCATCCCTCACTCAGGAATGGCGACACCACAGAACCCATCACGTTCAGGAGGATTATAAACCACAGCCAAGACCCCCTCTCTCTTCCCAGCTGCCCTCACACTCCTTTCTTCCTTCATCACATCAACCTCAAAACAAAGGGACCCCAAGAGAGCAGTTTAGCTTTTTGAACATGGGATCATCATATGTCCCAGGACAACCTGAAGGAATATGGAGCCAAGAGAAAGATGTGCAGTTCCCAGGGTTCCCAGGAGACTGAATCACAAATGAAATGGCAGAGAAAGAAGACAAGAAGGCTTCCCAGGAGGAGAAGTAGCAGCAGGGGCCAGGTGAGAGACAAGACACTCTTGAGTTTCAGCCTGCAGCTAAACACCTTGATAAATTATGCCATGATATGGAAAGGGGAAGAGGTACTCATGTTCCCACTCTTTAAAGGCCTTGGAAAGTGATAAGGTACTGCCTCCCAGCATGCCTCTCTGGGCTAGTGGTGTGAAGCACTCCCCTTTTAAAGTGGAAATGGACCAGGATCTGAAGCCAAAGGCCAATCCTTTCCAATCAAAGTCTGCAGGGATCATTCCTTGTTCTTATGAGACCACCAGTCAAAGAGAGATCAGAGAGGGTTCATCTCCAAAGGCATTTGTTTGGCCTGCATCACCCCCAAACCCAAACCAGGTATCAGCTACTAAATCTGAGGAGTCTTCTCTACCCAGTAGCATTGTCACTGCTATGGAAAGGGCTGAAAGTCTCAGCAACAATTCAGATCAACTTCAGCTACTCTCTGCTGGGATAGCAGAGTCTGCAGCATCCTAGAGAAAAATAAAGACATAAAAATCAACCAAGACAGGTATTGATCACCCATCCACACATCTCTGCACTGACTTACAGTCAGCTCAAATCAAAAACGCCAAAGTAACCCTAAGAGTCTCCAAGCGCTGACAGAGACAGAAGCGTAAGAGAGGAATGGGGACAGTGGCAACTGCATGCTGGACTAGACTGGTGTGATCTCTGGGGGGAAAGCCACACAGCAAAGGGTTTACACAACACGACAAGATTAATAGGGGGATGGAAATGTATCTATGAGACTTACATCTACAGCTGGGGAAAAAAAAGAAAGAACAATTTTCAGAGACCAAATCCTTCCTCAAGTCCCTCAGGATCTTGTGAGTATGCCCAAAATTTTATCTGTCCCTATTCTAACTCTATCAGTTCCAATTCATAAAAAAATACTGCGCCTCCCTGCAAATTTTGTCCCACTGAAATTCCTTAGATCACCAGCACTGTAACAGTAGTAGTGCCAGCAGTTTTCATGCCACACATTCTGATCAGGTTTGCTTCGAGTGCACAGTTAAACAGGTCAATGTTTCCCAGGAATCTTACCCTACAGGCCTGTTCATCAACTTGGTTAAAATGGATATTCACTAGTAAATAACTGTATGCACTATTTCTGTCCCTCTCCTGATACCTAGGCTTCTGTGTGAAAACACAGTCCTCACACAGGTCTGTCTGTTGGGAATGTCATCCCTCTCAACTAGCGGCCAGACTCATCCAAGGTGGCACTCCAGCCATCCAGAAGAACACCACTGACATGGACATTAAATGGCAAGCTGGTCATCAAATTAGCTCCTTTTTGCTATAGTAAAAAAGTCCAGACATATTCCACGGTTTGAAATAAATGACCTGTTTTGCAAGTTGTATGAATTTTAAGTATTAATCATGAAACAAGATGGCCATGTTGGCTCCTGGTTACACCAGAGCAACGATGTGAACTGAATAAAAACTTATACATGCAAGAGAGGGTAAGATTTTATCTTAATGTATCAATTTATGCAGGATTATCCAATCCAATCTTAGTGACATGCTAGGCACCCTTAAATAACTATTGATCAATCAAATAGAAAGTCAGTCAATAAATTCAGAGTGATGACCCACTGTTTTATTCATAAGAATTCTTCCTACTCTCTCTTAGTAACTGTTTCTTTCTTACTGCCACATTACCTTTTACATCTTTCTTCATGGGATACGTTATTTACCTTTTGCCTGGTAACCAGTGCCAGTCTTTTCAAACTCTCTTCAATAGAGAAGAAATTTTCAAGCATAAGATTATTCTCATTTTCTTTCTTTGTACTGTAATTCTGCAAGATCCTTTCAGAAGTGCTGCACAACAGGAATCATTGATTTATAATGGCATTATAACATGTTCTGTGTTCTTCTTTCCCCTATCCATTATGGATCACCGTATCAGGTTTGCTTCGAGTGCACAGTTAAACAGGTCAATGTTTCCCAGGAATCTTACCCTACAGACCTGCTCATCAACTTGGTTAAAATGGATATTCACTAGTAAATAACTGTATGCAGATAATCTGAAACATTGATAGCAATAGCTGGGATTCATCTTCCCTAATTTTAGTTGTCACAAAGTTCGGGGTCTTCACTAAGCTCTACTTAGGTTCCTTCTAATATTAATGAGAAAGACACATTCAAAGAGAGACCTATCTTAGGTTGAAATAGGTGAAATAGGAGATAAATTGACCCTGAAGGTTTTGATTTCTCCACTCACTTTAGAGGAGCATTGACTACAGATTTAGACTAAAAAAATCTACTGCTTTGATGCCAAAAGTTAAAAGAAACAAGTTCCTCTCTCCACTCCAAGACATTAATTCTGATTTGTTCCAGAACAGACATATAAGACCTCATGCACCAATCCTTTATGCAGCTATTAAACCTCACCAGGTTCTTAACATTTAATTTGATATTTATTTATTCATCTCTGTCTAATATTTAAAATTCTAAAGAGCTGGCTCCCACACTTCTGTCCAAGATTATCCAGACTGAACAATATGCACGAGACACCACAGTCAATCTGACACATCCCATAATAGGCAGCAGCATCACATGGTTTGTGAGACGAATACATCCAGGACATATCAGCACTCCTACGTATGTACCAAGCAAACACTCTGCATAGTCCATTGACCATGTGCTGGACACGGTGGAAACACACCTTCAGCTCAGAGTGTGCTGTGAATATGAAGTGCCCGCGTGTCACTCGAGCACTACATGGACTCAATCCCTGCCCAGCATCTGCAGCCACTTACAACAGCCTGCTGGACAGGCAGAAACCCTGCCAGTGTGATACAAAAAGCAGGGAAAGGGATAGGCAGCCTGGGAACGGAGAGTCTCCTGCCCAAAGCAGAAGCAATGTTCTGTGTGTATATTTAACAGTTTTTTAAAGTGTGAGGATGTGATTTTCAATTCAAGCACCCATTAAGCTATAATAAAACCTTGCTAAGAATAGTCAAGGCACTTGAGTATTACATATACATACATGCATGTGTTTGTATACACACACACACTTTTTTTTTTAACTTGAAGCATTTAGCAGCTAATAGCCTGAGCTGCTCACTGCTGTTTGAGGCAGAGGAACACACAAACCAGGCCCATGTCCTCGCTGTGAAATCAAGATTCTAAACAGAGTGGCTTTGTTTTAACACAGGTGAGAGCTGTGGAGTCAGAAATGTCTGTAAGGTCTCATGCTTAAAGAACTGGATGTTCCGTAACACCCTCAGCCACAGACATAAACCACCACATCAAGAGAGCATCTCTAAAATACTCTCTGGAGAGCAGAGCATTTATTGATTGGAAAGCCATTGCCTTTAGTCAAATCATGACTTACTAAGATGCAAAAACTGCATTCACAGTGTTTTCTAGCAGTGGGTGTCCCCTGATGCCAAAGGAAGCAGCAGTAGGCTGGGTTTCATGGGGGATTGAGGAGAGCTGTAGCTCCCATTGCAGTAGGTCATCTCCAGAGCAGCAGACTCCCCTACTCTCAGAAGAAATCTGCCAATGTTACTCAAATGCATACAGTTTTCATACTGCAGTCCTCCCAGGCCGTAGGGATCCAGCCCTCCAGCTAACCCCAGCACAGATTTATCAGTCTTCCCTTTTATAAGAAAGTCTTACAATAAACACAGCAAAACCTTCTCATAACTTGGATACAGTCAAGAAAAATGCTCCCTCAAGGAAGTAAAATAGGGGCTTAATGTGACCCAGTCTCACTCAAAAAGGGAAGTGTGTGCCTTTTTTGTACCACCGGATCCAATCCTCATCTCATTTTTTTCCCCCTGCTTCAGCATTTGTGACAAGCAGTTAACATCTCCATGTCTGTAATCTCCGTGTCTCCAGAGCTTCCTACGATCTGGAATCACCACAGCCTGGCTCTCAGTTTTCAACCAAATGGTACATCTTCAGAAAGTGTTCTTCCAGACTGTACTACTCATTCTCAGGCTTCCACAGACAGGAAACATAGAGAGATGGCCCTGTTCCATCCAGCCCATGTAAGCTCAAAAAATCTCAAAACCACGTAGTTTCTCATTTGATTTCTGTCACTTTCTCCTCATCTCCAGAATCATCACCAACTGACAAATTTACAGCCATCTTTCACTTTGAGGTTGCCCTGTAACATCTTTTTTCAATCTTTCTGTGATTTTACCTCCTACTGCAGATTTTGGTTCACTCTGTTAGCATTACTCGACTGTCAAATCAGCATAAACCATTCCAGTTGTTAAAATAATCATTCACACATTTCCTTTGTTCTTCTCTGTTCTCCCCAATTCATTTGTAGCTCCTCTGTATTTTACAAGTAGCCACACAAATAATTAGTTGTGAAATCCATGGACCCTTAATGAACTTTAAAAATATAAGAAATTCAAGAAAAATGATAAACAGAGAGATCAAGTGCCATGTCCCAGACTGCAGAGCCAACGGGATGGACTCCCGGCTCTTATGAACTGTGGTTCCATGTGCTTATCCTAAGAATATTCCTCCTCCCTTGCACAGAAAAAATTCCTTGCGCAGGCAGAATTCATGTCCCATTCGTACAAAGCCAACGTACCTGGATGAAGATGTATTCATCCTGAACAACAAGAGAGCTGACATCGATGGAGCGAGAGAAGGGCCCGCTCCTTTTGGTCTCGGAGCACTCCTGGATCCGACAGGTCAAATAGTGGGTGTCTGCAATGGGAGAATATGGACACGTGAGTTCCCAGGAGGGAGCCATGTTTGTCTGCAGACATCAGCAGCAGCTCAAAAGAAGGTCTCATTGCCAACTAGGCAGATGTTATTTCATGATCTGCCTCCAGCCTTTGACACTGTAACTGCTCTCTGAAATTAGGAATTCATCACACTTCGACATTTGCCATTCCCTTCCCTTATTGTGCAGACATCCCTCAGGAGACTGAAGCTCAAACCATATAGAGCAGAAGAAGCCACCCAGGTAGAATTCACCAGTTCCAATACCCTTCTGGAAATCATATCCCTGTCTTCCCTCTGAAACACCCTAGCCTTGTTGACTGGTTTTAACTGTGGTAGTAAAACACAAAAAGAAAAAAAGAAAGTCCAAACCAGCACTATTTTTTAATTTATTTTGCTGTGAAAATTAAAAGTATCTCCCAAAATTAAATCTTTATAGCCAACATAGGCTAGGAATGAAAATGTCATGGACATGAAATAGCATGAGTAGCTGAAGAGTGCCAACAGCAGTCACATGCACTGCAAGAAGCATCAAATGCTTCTATCTAGAGAGAAGATGAGAAGACCATCACACTAAAGGGATCTTGTCAGGCCTTGGCATTGCTTCAGAGAAGGAACAGGACAGGGAGAAGAACATGAAGACAGCAAAAGGAAAAGGCAGACATACAGAAAGTTAGAACAAGAAGAGACGTGCTCACCTCCAGCGAACTGAGAGCGGTTATAGGGGATTAAGCATTATTTCACTGAGGCTAACAAAGGGCCTCATGAAACAGAACAATGAAGACACTGTGTTTCTGGATGTGTGTAATCTAAATATGCCATCTCTGCTTTTCAACTGCTCTTCTAGAAACTGCAAATTAGGTAGAAAACAAAAATACTACTAAGATGACAGCTGGAGTGATAAAAGGGTCATATCTTTTGCACTGTGGCACTTCTACAGGCTTCCTGCATTCAAACGCTTTTTTGCTTTTCTACAAAGGGTGAGGACAGACCACCAATGAAGTAAACAGCAAGTTTATAAGGGCTGGGGTGAGCCTGGTGCAGTGATTTTAGTTCACAACAGAACCTTTTAACATGGATCTTGTCCAACTGAGCCCAAAATGATAAAAGAGAAGTTTAAAAATACAGTCACTAGCCCAGCAAAGCTGCTTACAGGATTCTCCATCCCAAAAAATCTGCTTTGTCCTTAGTCTATGTCCTTCCAGTGACCCCAAAATGTGGGGCAGTGGAAAGCTCTGGGGTGCACGATTGAAATACACTGAGATTCAGCCAACTGCCTTCCCAGACTCTAAAATAAGATTCACAGACTGATAGTTTCCTCTTTTATGGTCTTGTCCCACCAACACTCTTAAAAATGCAAAAAGAATGCAAGTCAGAGGCCTTAATAATTAAACTAATAATCTCTCAAATATTTTGTCTAAAAAAGTCACAAACTACAACCAAGCTTTAATCTGATAAGGGTCCATGCCCAACCACCCAATGACTGTTTAAAGGCTGGTTCTGGGTTGATGAACCAGCGTTTCCAGGTTAATAAGGGCTGCCTGGCTGAGTCAGAGCAGTAGCACAGGTCTGGTGCAGTAATGAAATCACAGTCCCACCGAGGATGCTAAAGCAGCAGAAGATGTTGCTGGCGCCAGCTCAGAGTACCTGGCGGTGATTAAAGCGTATGGCGAAAAGCACCTGACCTGGAGACAGTGCCAAATAATCAGAGTTATCTGAGTTGTGCCTTCTCCCAGCATAAAATACCAACAGCAGCAGCAGACAGGACAGGCTTTCAGCTGGCATAAATTAAAGTTCTTCATCAACTGATATACACACACTTGGCCCAGAGGTGCTATTTAGCTCCTCAGTGTGGAACCTAAGACAACCCTGCAGTGGATAAAAGCAACTGCTCAGAAAACAAGAGGGTCTTATGTGCTGACATGCCATCCAAAGAGATCAACAGCAGTGACTTGCTCTTTGAGGTAGCTCTAAAATTAGGCAGAACAAGGAGGGGAGGTCAGGAGTCATATTTTTAGAAGCTCATTCCCTCCAGTACGTTCTCCCACACAGTCGCCTGGATATTCTTATCCTTCCAAAACAGGGATAATTTGCTGCTGTTGAGTGACAGAATGGGAAGAGGAATAAAAACCTGTCACAAATAAATGCAGATAAATCACAAGTGTTGACATGACAACGAGCTTCCTGCCTATTGGGAAATGTGTCATTTTGAGTGTGTTACACCAGCAATCAAATAGACTCAAAGAATGGCACCTGATTAATATTCACAAGGCGATGGTGGTAGAGAAGGGGGGTAGCTCACTACCCATATTCCATTTAGTCTCTTGTTTTATTTATTTTTTTCATATATTTTACAATACAAGCCTATTAAAAAAAAACAAACACAGACACAAATAAAATATCTTTAAACCTGTCTGCTTTAGGATACCAGATAAAGTTAAGTCTTGCTTTGTTCCTGCTTCCCCAAAGAAAATAAAAAATAATTCCCTTTAAAATACGTTAAAAAATCAGGTAAAAAATACAGCAGCACCCAGTTCAGTTCCCATTTCTGTGCAACTCAAAGACAGAAACAATCTCAAGTCCCTGCTCAAGCTTCTTAAAGGGTGCCATTCACAGGGCACATCTTGTCATATAGAAAGTACAGGGTCTCTCAACAAAAGTCTCAATTTAAGAGAGAGGAGGCCATCCTAACTTCCAAGCTATTATCTGCCTCTCCTCCAAAATGAGGTTATTTTTCACGCTGCTTTTGCACAGCCACGAGGTAAAAGGACATGCACCTAGAGAGGCAGGTGTCATGAGACTAAGCCACGCCTCCAAAGCCTTGCTTACCTAGAGGTGTATTTCTCAAGGGAGGTTGTTTCTATCTGGGAATTACTTCCAATTTATATATTGTCCTATACAACACCAGAATTAAAAGGTGTTTTGGTTTTCAGGGTTCTTTTAGTGGGTTGGAATTTTTGTTACTTCTGGGATTTTTATGATGTTCCACTGCAAAAGGAGTTGAGAAGAGCTCCCTGCTTCCCAGACAGCATTAAAAACTTCTCATGCTTATAACCAACATGCAGCCACTTTCTCAGCTCATCTGTGAATGTGGCAATATGGACATCGAGCAGCCTGGAGGGCTTGCTGCAGCTCAGATCCCAGCATCCCTGCCTCCACACAAACCCTTCCCACCTCACTCTGGATTAGGGAATGGCTTTCACAGATGTGCAGCCATTTTCCAGTTGAGGAGCTTGAACCGCCTCCTCATTGCTATTTAACACAGTCTTCCATCTTGAGATTCTGGAGTGTATTTTTACCCTTTTTGAAGTGACAAAACGGAAACAATTTCTTGAAATTGGGAGGGACAAACTGGTGAGATAAGCCAAGCTACCAAGTCTCATCTATTCCTGCCAGCCATGCCAGCTTTGGCAGGAAGCAGGAGCACAAGAGGCTCTCTCCTCAAAGATGTGGCATCCCTGAAGGAAGGCAGCGAAACAGTCAAAACTGTTGTGTCACTGTGCTGAAGGCTGCAAAGGGCCAACCTGTGTGCAGGTGACTGTGACTTAGAGAGACACAGCACAGCAAGTCCTGCTCCTCCCTGGCAGCATTAATAAGGCAGCTGAAAGCAGGGATGGCTGGCCAGCATGGCTAGTAGGGAAAAAGGCAGCTGACAAAGACGAGTTACATCGGCCGATTGATTCAGCTTAAGTCAGGTCCTGGTGTCAGGCAAGACTTAAAATCATAAAACCATGAAGGATCCCATGGGAGGGAGAAAAAACTCACTGGCTTCAATAATTTTTCCCTCAAAGAAAAAGACATGTAGACTCTCCAGGAATTAGTTACCCTGTTTTATCCTTCTGGTTAGCTTTTTTCCTCCTCTTTTTCCTATAATTCAAATCCTGTTTATTGCACTGTATCTGTGAGTGGGGCGAAGATCAGCTCACTGAACATCAGAAAGTTCAGTACATCCTTCTCAGGAATGCTGGTGGCTGCTTGTGTCAGTGTGTTCATAAGAGTTCCCTTGCATCCAGCCCTGTCCTTGCTGCTGCCTATTATACCCTGGCAGAAGGCACAATGCCCAAGGCTCCTACATGTTTTTATAATTTAAAAATGCAAGCCTTAATTATTATTCTGCTACAATGATTCTGCCAAGATGTCAAAAAAATGTGAAAAACTTCATCTGCTACAAAAGATGGGAACAGCTTGAGATAAGACAGGCACTGGAATTATCAGCATCTTGCAATATTTAAGGAGACTAGACACAGGGGCAGATGGGTTTTTCAGACACACAACCATTTCTAATGACTGGACAGACAAAACCATGTGGCAAGATGTCTTGAAGGACAGACATCAGGGAGGTGAACAGGACTTCCAGCTCCCAGATCCATAAGCTTATTGATAGCACTGACTCATTTATGGTTGAGACTCCAATATGCCCCACCACCTGTTCTCAGCTCCAGAGCACCTTTTAGGCTCCAGTGTCTGAACTGGTATTAGATAGGTTCTTGAGTCCCATTACTGCTAAAAGAAAAAGAAATTTAAAAAAAAATTCAAAATCACCAAATTCAGGAATCTAGTGCTATATACCACTTCTCTTCCTTCCCCTTCCTTCCCCACTGCTTTTTCTCTCTACATTTTTTTATTAATGAAAACCATGGAGGAAAACAGAAGAAGAGAAAAGAAAAATGCCCAATCTAGAAGAATCATGTATTTTTCAAGTAGCCACTGCCATTGAAGGCATGGATTCCTCTACCTGAATTGAACTAAGCAACGAGAATACTTAAATCCATGTCTGTTAATGCATCAACTAAATGACTGAGCCACCAGACTGACCTAAAAGAGGCATTAGAGAAACCTCTCCTTCCTTCTGCATAATAATGAGGAAAACTTTCATCAGAAACTTTCTGATCAAGAGGAAGTAACTGCAGGGCCCCATTTCCAGCAGGTGTAAGTGCCTCGGCCATTTCACTGAGCACGTGAAGGCACAGTTTGGTCACAGAACTAACTGGGAGACAAGTTCAGCCTCCCATTCCAGAGCACCCAGAGCTGTACAATAGTTCACTGGGGAGGTTGTCATTGCTCTGTAACACAAAATGAGATTGTTCTAAGCCTTAAAACCTCTAATTGGAGCAACACTGTTCTTTTGTGCTCTGCTGTGCTGGGCTGGGAGAGAAGCCATTTGGTTCATGCCAGCAAGGCCAGCACAGCCCCACAGGTCTGGGACAGCAGCTGCAATGGAGCTGTTTTGCTGACACTACTGGCCAAGCCTGACTTTCAGTGAAACCCTCAACACCATTAGCTGCCAATTTCAAAATGCTGAATTTATACATTAAAACAAGAACGAAGAGCAAACCCCTGAGCAAACAAGACCTGAAGGAAGAGAACTGTCTGTAAGCTGGGGATACATCTTTCAAACATTTACATCCTTGACACATCCAATATTCAAATAGCTGGGTGAGCAAGTTTAAACTTAGTTTGAAAACAGACTCCATCAGCAGTTTGTTTGCTTGCTTGGGTTTTTTTAATTTGCTTTTGACCACTTCTCCCATCATACCTGCAACAGTACACACAGCAGCAAAGGCACTGAAGATGCCTCCCTACCTTGTCCACCCACCTGTCGGCCTGTTTTGCTTTTTCCACATATTCAACAAACAGCTGTCACCCCTGAGCTTTTATTGCCTGGTTATTTATTCAGCTGCCAGCACTAAACAGCAGTGGGAAGCCAATGAGTGATATTAGAATACCCACAACCTCAGAGAATCCATCTTGATAGACAGGAGCTTGTTCACACATCTGGCCTACGCAGCACTTGACTAAAACAGAGAAAAGTTTGCAACCAACAAAAATGAGGCTTTTTCCTCCCAGAAGTCCTCTAAGTCCTCAGTCCTATGCTGTTTTTCTACACTGCCCCTGCACTGAAAAGGGACACTTGTCCCATTGCTCCCATTTCCTCACACTGGGGTAAAGTTCCACACCAGGAGCAGATGCATTGCTATGCTGCAGTTCCTGTGAGAAATATCTAAAACACTTTGGAGAGAGTAAGTCAACTTATTTCTAACACCATTGTCTTTGCTGGAGATTAATACATAGGAATCCATTCCACTGCAAATGTGACTAGATTCATTTCAGAGAGAGGTTAAGATTTTTTTTTCCTATTCCCTGCTTCAGATACAGACACCTTTTCAAGGCCTGCAATATTATGGTATGGAATACCTATTCATACATTATGAGCAAAACTAAAAAATACTTTCAATACAAGACAAAGGGGCATAGGGACATTCTGGCCAGAGGATAAGTCTAACTGCAGGTAATTGCCAGGTAAAACCCAGCTGTTTTGAGCACCTCTAGAAATGCAAAGAGGTTCCATGGCACAGTGCTGGTAGCCCAGCTCTTTATGATTGATATAAACTAGATGATACAGAAACAACTAAATAGGAAACAGAATAGATGGCTTCTTAGCCCGACAAATTGTGCTGCTGTCCAGCCTCCCCACAGACACAAGCCCTGCAGCCCATGACCTTCTCCTACAGGCTCAGGATAAGAGCATCACACTGAACCCCACGACCCACATCTCCCCTACCAATTAAATGTAAACAGGTAGGTAAAATGGGTAAAGTGAGTGTTCATTCCCACTCCATTCCTGGCTCAAAGCCGAGTTTTTAGCATTGGCTGCAGGCACTCACGTCCATCAGCTGTCCGGGCTTCCATGTGCACAAGGTCAGGTTCTTTATCCAAACCAGCCACTGACCTGGGAGGACAGAGAGAAAGAAAGAGAAAGAAGACAGCCAGTTAGCTGAAAGACTGCAATCGGACAGAGATGGTGAGGGAAAGCAAAACCAGTTCAAACTTACCTTGGGACACCTGGCATACAGGTATCCACCTTTTAACAACTCGTCTCCTTTGTATTTCCACACAGACCACACTCAGGGGCCCTACACCAACCTTTCCAGGCACAGGAGACTGATCCTGCCTGTCCCTTGTCTACAAGATCAAGACTACTATGACTGTTCTTGTGGTGGCAAAGAGAGCCGGTCCCAAGACTCAGTAAAATAAGAGTTCTGTTTTAATGCTGAAGAAAAAACAAGGGCACAGCAGCCTCATGCCTTCAGAGAACAAATTAAAAGGAGGCTTTATTCGGCTGATTAGAGATGTGAAAGACTAAGTTTCCTGACTTGCCCCTGGTTTGCTGGGTAATCTTGCTATTGTTTACCTCCATTTCCCCATCTTCAAAAGAAAAACAGTGATGCACATATGGTGAATTTCTGATTTGAAAAAGGTGAGAAAGTATTCATTATTCACACCATGACCCCATGCCATCCATGGTCCTTGATAATTATGAAACAAAGCATGAGGAGTTTCTTTAATCTCGCTAGCTGAAACTCAAGCACCCCAAGTCAAATCTTCCTGTGCATTGTTATTTACTCCCTAAAAATGTTTTTCAAAGCACATTAAAAAGATACTTTTCCTCCTGGAAGAGGGAAAGTCAAGCAGAAGAGAAATGTTATTATAAGTGTCCTGGCTGATAAGAATCACTGAGAGATGAACATTTAGTCCCAGCAATGGCTAGCAGGAGAAAAAAAATCCATAGACGTCCATGTGATTTATGGTGCTGCTTCTCCTGAGTTAACCAAAAGGGTTAGATTAAAAAGGGACAATGACAAAAATCAGTTTCTAATTTGGTAGGAGCTGAATTTGATACAGTAGATTGTAAATAATAGATTCCCTCCAAGCCAGCCAACGTTCAGAATTCCCCAATGTTCCGAAAACATTTTTATCACATTCTTTTGCTGTTTTCATCCTTGGGGCATCAACAGCAGAAACGTTTTAAAAAATAATAATAATAATAAAAAAATACAGATACTCTGATATATTTTTGTGAATTCCACAAAAAACACAGCAACTGAAGCAATGACAAACATATAAATGTGCTAGAGTTCAGCTAAGAGCAGCCAGTGCTGCAAATGTCAAAACAACTACGTTATGACCCACTTGTGTAGGTAACTGAAACTGGCACTGCTTGTTAACGAGAGCACCACATCGATAGCGAGTCCATTCACAGCACACTGAATTGTGGCCAAAAGATACCAACACAACAAAACAAAGCAGCATGGGCAGGGCTTTCATCATTCCACTCACAGTGAGAAACAGTCTGCTCCTTAATCGCTACCATCAGTTTCAGGGCGATTCCACAAGGAAGAAAGTGCTGTCTGTTATTGGTGAGGATGCCAGAATGAGCCTGAGTTCCTGTGACCATGCAGTCAAATCTTCCCAATATATGGACACAGTTAAAAGTGACAGTAGGATACACAGAAATTCCTCTAAATATCAATGGAAAACATTACGGTGTGCTGCAGTATTTGTCCCCCGTGTATATAGAAAGCAGTCTTTCTAATCCATGGCAGAAGTTTTTCAAACTTCTTCAAACAAGTAGCACTAATTGCTGTAATTTCAGTCATTTAGCAAGCATCACCCTTGCCTATGACATGCCAATAGGGACAGATGTACATGCCTACCATCATATCTATTCATCACAACTTCATGAAACGGAGTGGTAATTCCAGCACTTTCAGGTAAAGGTTGGGAACACTTTAGGAACTTGCCCTGCAGCCCTTCCCAACAGGTTTCCTATTTAAATTCAGCCTTAAATGCACTCTCTTGGCATCCATCCTTCTAGAAGCCAGACACCAGGACTTCTACTCAGAGCCATTTGCTGTGTCCTGACACCCCAACGTCAGGTGGCCTCACCTGGTCCCCTGACACCCTCTGGATCCCTCCCCTCCAGATGGAGAGGGCACTGTATCTCCTCCTGAAGCAATGGGGCAAACCTGTTCCTTGCCCAGGTAGTACGAGACATCAGTCTGTGACAATACTATTCATTCTTAAAGGGACTGTAATTAGAAGAACCTCAGTGTATCCCAACAAAATCCAGAATACTCATTACCACTGTGAATTTGCATACACTAGCTCTGTGGATGCACTCATAATGCCTATTAAGTGTCCACCAGGGAACAAGAGGAGTCCCCTGAAACATGTCATTCTAGCTTGAAGTTCCTTTCCAGTACCATCTACTTGTTCCCTTAATTAGTTTTGACAAGCCTAATGGTTCTTTCCAGAATAACAATGATGACAAAAAAGGACTAGCACGCAGCACACCCCTAGTACTCCTTTGTTCACCAGAGCAGTGCAAGTCAAAAAGCTCACAAAGTGTTCTGCAACCCAAAAGCAAGACAGGCTCCTCTATGTGCAGGCAGATAACAAGCCTGAGAAGTGGTGCATTGGTCATCCTACCTTCGCTTACACCAATGACTGATTGCAAAACAGATCCCCAATCAATGCTGTTTCTTCATGCCTCACCTCACATCTGTTCCCACCGGCAAAGAACAGAGCTTTGCTTTGCATTGCTCTGACTTTTGAATTCAGGTATTTTTAGTAAATGGTCTCTCGTCATTTGTCTGAGGAACTTTACATGAAGAATGCAAAGAAGTCGGCAGTGGAAAGAGCAAGATGCAAATGCAAATCCTGAAGCACAGCTGCAAAAACACACACACAGACTCTAAAGCAATTCCTTTACCCATTTATCCTGTTGTAGCTCTCCAGGTTTGAGAACTCACTACAACAACCTCTCAGGTCTGGCAATACAGGAGCAGCAACAAAATAAGAAGAGACACTTTCACAGCCTTATATTTCCTTACACATTATCTCTCTGAAGAACATTTGGAGGATGCACAGCTCAGTATTATTTAAGAAGCTTGTTGAGGAGAGACATCAGCATCCCCTGACTTACAGAACCAAGTGTAGCCTACAGAGTGGTGTGGCTGGGAAAGGCTTTCATGGTGCTCTGGCTGACAGCTCTGTTCAGAGACTTATAAAGACATGAGTATTTAACTCTCAGGAGCCTGAGGTCCTGACCCAGGTCACACCTCAGGCTCCATGCACAGCCCAGCTCTGTATTCTCTATGTACATAAATTCCAGAGAGCAAAATTTGAACCAAGGTTCAAAAAATGCACCCGTGTGTGCTGCTGTCTTGGATGGCCATAGGGAGTAAAAAAAGGCACCCTCACTGTGAGGAACAGAGCTAAATCAACATCCTCCACCATCCCTGTTCATTAATCAGCCCTCGCATGAGAAAATGCTGAGAAGATGCAGGCAGCAGTGACAGGAAAGGTCAGTTTTTCCTGCTGACACGTTCCCCAACTGCTGCAAAAGCAGTTTTCAAAATGTGGAGCCTGCAGCCAGAATTACAGCAGGCATAGGATAATTTTCCAATTAAGAATTCAAACAACCTCTGAATTCCATTAAAAGGAAGAATTGTTACATTTTTCTATCTTCTGCTGCTGCTTTTCCTTTCTGTTCTCATGGTAGCTCTTGATTTTCACAAAGGCTTTCCTCCCTTCTTTTCAGAAGAAGATTGTGTGGTCTTGAAAGTTGAAGGATGGACATGATCCTGGCAAGATCCTTATCTCTATCCTGAGGGAAGAGCATTGTGCATGGATGCACATTTACTAGGCCACTCTGCTAATATTTCATCTCTGACTGGGAGGGAGAGCCAGTGAGAAGGGCAGGGAAAACACAATATTCTGCACTGTAACTATTCCTGAAATGTTTCCCTATAAAATGCTGTATACTTCAAAATAAAAAATGCCAACATACACAAAGAAAGGAAAAAAGAAAAACAGAGACTCTCCAGGTTACCTGCTTACTGCACACCCCAGCTCACTTTTTCTACCAACTCTAATGCCTTTCCATGGAATAAACAATTTTTGCATTTTTTTCTACCCATTTTGCAGACACCAGGCATTTAGAGGTGAAAAGGAGCATTGAGATCTGGCTCCTCCAGCATCTTAAATCAAAACAGCAGAGCAATTCCACCTGCCTGCTGTTGATCCTTGCTCCCTAAACCATCAATTGAGAGTAAGAGATGCTCTATTCCTCCATCTCCTGGACCCAATAGTTTGGGAGGTTTGAGCGAGTATCACTGAATGTGAGCAACATTTGTGTTAGAGATTTATAACAAGGTAAAAGCAAAAATTCAGGTCATAGGAGTCAGCCTTTCAAACTTGATCTGGAACCAGCTGGACTGAGATTTTTGCCAGGCGTGCCTGGATTCTGACCAGCCAAAGTGGCATTAACCAGCTTTGAAAACAAAATCTAAACTTTTACAACAAATTGAGACTCCCAAGATGCTGACTTGAAAACTCATTTTTACAGGTTAAGATGTCAGACTGAAAGCAATTGTCGGTGTCCATGTAAAGAGACAGAGAAAACAGATGGATACTACCTAGCAGGACATTGTGCATTAAATAAGGGCTAGAAACAGCAAGGAACAAGGCACATTTATCACGCAATAATATGTAAAGGGGAAAAACTCGTCCTCTTGCTGCAGGCAACTGCAGCTAAATTAGTGGATTTAGTTTGCTGTAATTTTAATTCTATCCTGCTCCAGAAGTGAATAAACACTTCTGTGTGGTACCAGGCAAGCAGTGCACGGGACTAACTCACCCAAGCAACACAAGGGCCATGCCTGTACGGGCATATGGAAGCAGAAACCAATCCATTCAATTCCCACTCAACCAACCTGGAGTTTTCCACATGGCACCCTTGCTAAATGACACGTACATTTCCAACAGGCTTCTCCTCCATCTGATACCGCATCACATTTGTCTAGGTATCAACAACTGCAGTTGGCTTTAGGTGGTCAAGGGGATTCATGTATTAATTGGTCTAAAACCAGCTCCATCAGACATTGCCTCTGGGCACGTAACAGCCCACACGCACACAACCTGCACACAACCCCGGGCCAAACAGCCACCGTAAACTCCCATAGTTAAGAACTATACAAATGTTAAACTGTTGAGGGAAAGAATGTGTTTATTAAACACATAAATACAGTACCATTCTCTGTGGCTGAGCCAGAGGAGACGCTGCTGGATGTGTTAGGATGTGATGAGGTCTCTGAAGAGTTATGGACAAAACCTCCTTGCACAGCATATTTCAAATGAAGCTTGGGAAAATAGCTGGGCAGGAAGATACTGTAAGGAACTGTCTTAGCTAGGTCCCTGGAGCTTTCTACATCTTTTCCAGTGCTAATTTCCGTGATGCTACTGTTCTGGACATCGGCAGAAGTAATTGTTGAGAGACTTAGCTTGCAAGATAAGGGAAAAAAATTGCCAAGTGTTTATTCTCAGCTAATTTCTTTTCAGCAAAGCCAATCCTTTTTAAAAAGGTCCCAGTGAATTTTAAGGAGGTGTTCTGCCTGGTATCTCAAAGAAAACAAAACTCAGGGTGTTCACTGCATGTGTTTCCATATGTGCATACATGCATCTGCCTCCCTGCTCCTCATCCCCACTAATACTGAATGCCTAAAGCTGCACTTTCCCTTTAAATTCAGTGGATCACAGGCCCCTGAACTAAAAAGTTGCTACACACAGTTCTTTCATGGATAGAGCAGACCAAGAATGGGAAAGGAGGTCCAAATCTATCTTCTCCTTGAGGGGAAAATTGACATTTAGCATCAACCATGTCAACCACCACCAGAGAATCCATGCAAGGCAGCAGGCTCTGCTGCACACAGAAACATTTCTTTCTCTTCTCAGTATATAAAAGAAGGCAACTCCTTCTATCACAGAAATAACAGAGAATACCTTTAACAGGGAATATCTTTAAAGTATATTTAGCAACAAAAAAAATTGCTGTTGCTTAGCTGTTGCTTTTCCCCTTATGCTAACACCAGAACCTATACACATATACATGTTCTCATCCAGTTAATAGGTCTTAGTCCTTCAAAGTCCTCTGGCATTTTTTCCCCAACCTATACCATAAACCTCAACAAATATAACCACATTTTTTTGAAATATACTCAAAAAATTGTGCAGGTAGAAGGCCAAAGATCCTTATTCACAGCCCTGCCAAGGTTTGAAAGGGCCAGCAACACAGGGCGTGTGCTGGCATCTTAATTTCTCAGTGGTGCCCCTGATATAGCTCCTTATGGGGATGGAGGGTCGTGCAGGGAGTGTCAGCTATGCCAAGCCAGCCCTGGCTAATCCCAGGTGCAGCCGCAGTCCTGGTGCTGAGGAGCTGAACGTGCTGCTCCCATAGAGCTGCTGCTCCTGACTTACCAGGGTACAGCTGATCCAGGCTATGCAGAGGCAGTCCTGAGGGCTTATCCTAATTGAATCAGAAGACTTTTTTTTTTTGTCAAGTCCTAGCAGTACCAGCATCAGGATATGGTGGACATAATGAAGCATCAGCTCAAGTTAAGATGTTACTGTCCTGGAGACGTCTCAAAGCCTGAGTGCACGACTCACCACCAGCTCTCTATCCCATATGCATCCAACACCAACAGCACTGCTTTGGAGAGGGTGTTTCTAGAGAGGAGAGAAGGGATTTACCTGGGGTTTAGAGACCTGCAAATTTTATGGTGGACAAGTTTTAAGCATGTTCCAACTCAAGGGTTTGATTCTGTTCTGCCTTCTTCTGGAAGGGACACATTTTTGCAGGACATTTTTGATATTCTAAATTTCAAGTCCTTTTATGAAACAAGAGTAAAATACATTTTTGGATTCTTGCAATTGCTTAAAATTAGTTCAGTGCCTACTACATTATGAAGCCCAGTTAATTAATGTTTTCCCAGTGCTTGGCTACCCTCCTTTCAAAGTCATGTACATGGGGAATTGATACAGACTATTGCTTTGCTTTTTCATGAAACATGAATCAGGCCTGCTTGGGATCACTTTAGAAAAGCAAAGTACATGCTCAAAGATCCTTCAGCTCAGCCTGGCAGTCCTGTAGCAAAAGATTTCACTGGAGTTACTTCTCTCCCTCAAAGGAAACGTTTGTAAGACTTGTAATACTCCTCTGAGTTTGTTTCCCAGCAGAAGTATCTTAAACCTGACCCATTCAACTGGCATTTTACACCAAAATAAGGATTATCAGTTCACTGTGTGTTTAATTGCCCTCGTTTGTACAAACATTTTCCAATTGTAAATATGACATGCCCAAAATGCTAAGGCTCAGTGATTCAGCTATTAACAGAGGTCTAGGCAGAATAAAGTGCCTCTGAAAAGCTTCAGAGTGAGAGCATCATTTAATAAATGAATGCAGCAGTAGATGGATAAAAATAAAGCTTAAATTGTCCAAAGAGGGGATGCCAGTATGAAACTTGGCACAGACAATATATATAGGATTTGCTGATGAGCCCCACATGCCTATGAGCACTGTACATCGTATTAATTAAGGAAGAATGAGTCTCTACATTCCCTGTTGCAGGGTATTGTGAAGAATCACCCTGGGATAACATCCAACATTTTGGAAATGAATTTGTGGCTCATTTCATGCATTTTGGGGAAAAACAATATGAAAAAATAGATTTGTGTCACAAACCTTTTGTGACAGCTGTTTCTCTGCATTTCAGACACTAACCTGAAGAGAACAAATGGCTTATTTCATTCTTTGACTTTTAGCCATCAGCCAGAAAAGGAAGAGAGAAAGAAAGGAATTAAGAGGAAGGGTAAGGAGGAGAAATACAGAGCAGAATAAACTACTCTGTTCTGGATCAGGAAGCATAAGTGCATCAACGTGTCTCCTTGCCTCCAAAAAATCACACTCAATTAGCTGCTGAGAGTGAGATGCTCGTTTGTCCCAACACCACAAGAGCAAAAGACAAAGAAGCAGGAAACAAAAGGGATTCTGGCAGCAGACAGATATGCAAAGACAGTCTCTTTCTGTAGAAACAGCAAGTCTGTGTGGCTATGATTTGTAAAAGCAACAGTGACATGAGGTCAGCAGATCACCAAGTGTCTCGTGACAAGACAGGTTTGCATTCAAAACAGAAGCATCCTCACAGTCAGAATGGACTGATGAATAAAACAGACACAGTCACTCTCAGGGCTCTGTCAGTCACTGTAGCAGGAGAGACCAGAGAAACCACAGACCTCTTGTGGGTCCTTTGCTCTAAGGTAGGCAGGTGAACAAAGAATACGGAGACAAGGCTGCGCAGGGGGCTGAGCACAAGACACACTCCCCGCTCTTCAGAACAACAGCATCTCAAAGCATCCTCATCCCCAAAGCATTGCCCTGTTCAAGTGAGAATGCTCAGGGCACAGTGCTGCAGTGGGAGTCATGTCAAGAAGCAAAGTTGTATGGTCAAGCTGTAAGTGAATCAAGAGCTTCTCTTTGTGGGGTTCTTAATCTGTTCTTGCAGAGGAGCAATAAAAGGAAAGAGAAGTACAAGACCAAATGAAAAGTAATACTCCGCTGGTTTTTATCCTCAAGGCAAGTTCCAAAGTGCGAGCACACTGTTCAAATCTAATGACTTGTAGAAAGAAAAAAAAACAAGAATTCTGGAGAAACTACTGCAGATCTAGAAATGGCTTTAGGGAGTCACTATTACAGATTGCCTCTAAAATCGATATTGTAATGGAACATGTCTCCTTCCCTCAAAGATTTTCAATCAAAACCTGAAAACCAAAAACACTGTGAGCAAAACCTAAGAATCTGTCTGTACCCTTTGGCCAAAAACCTGACAGAGTTTTTGGCTTGGTTTTCTTTATTTTTGTTCAATAAAAAGCAAGATTTTCTCCTGTGTGAGAAAACCCAGACCTACTGAAATCAGCTCTGAAGTCTACAGGTATTATTTATTATCTCCTGAGTACTTGCTGGCAGACACAGGTGAGTGTGTTTCTCTCTCAAACTCAGCTATAGAACTGATACTCCACTAAACATGGAAATGTGTTTACATCCCATTTTTATTGCCTTCTGCCCAATAGAGAACAATTATCTGCAAGATAATTACAGAGCTATGATAACCACAGCTATGTCCTATTCCAATTAACTCACTACAAATACGCAAGTGAAACAGCATCACTCACTGACTTCTCCTCCTTGTTCTCTACATGATCAGCAAGACACAATATACTGAATCAACATTATTTAAAAGAACCTGTAGTGCAGCTAATAAGATACTCCTTCCTGCTCTCACATTCTGATGTAGCTTCATGCTCACTGTGCTTAACAATAGCAAAATTAAACTCATCTCATTCTACAGAGGAGACTCAGGGGAATGCCAGGGAATGAAAGGATGGGAGTTTCATTTTCTTGTCTTGCCGAGAATGAATTCTGCCTCATATAACCGTTGATGAATTGTCATTTTAAGAGAGTTTGTTAATTTACAACAAGCAGAAGGCATAAAAACGGACCTCCTTATCTTTAATGGATGTTATTGAGCAACACAAATGGTTCACATTTAAATTAATGCAGAAACATCTTGTCTGTTTTGCCATGATAAGACTGTTCTTTCCTCGCTGCATGGGCTCAACTTCTTCTGTTGAATAAAACAACTGGTTTTGTTCAACTTAATGCCAGGCAAATTTCCAAAGGTTCAGCAGCTGAAGTCAGTTCAGGGAAACGAACTGGAATTTACCTGGGTCCTTCCTAACTCTTCTTGAGAAAATCTCCCTGAAGAATTTTGAGGTATCTAGTGTCAAGTAAAAATGGTCCTTGACAGTGCTGATGTACTTGGTGAGGATAAATCCTGCATTAGATTGCAACTTCCTCCAATGCAAGGATGCTTCCAGCCCCAGTTGCTGTACAGAAACAAGAGCTGTCCATTTCTTGAAGTCAAGTAGGCCATCTAGGATGAGGTCTGGGGAAAAGGGAGGACAGATCCAGAAAAGATGCTCACTCCTGATGCCTGTAGGTGTTTTGCCACTGAATGAAACAGCCAGAAAATAATGCCCATAATCAGAGTATATGAAAAGGTCATTCCTAAACTTCTCAGAACAGTAGTGATTTTAAAGCAATTCCGAAATGTTTGTCTTTCAGTCATCTTAGAACAACTGGAATTCCGTTCCACACTGCAAAGTCACCCATTTTCCCAGAAAAAGAGAGATTAGTATGGTATAGAACAGAGGCTGAAACCTAACCCAAATTCCCCAAAACAAAAAAACAACAACAAAAAAAAAAAAAAAAAAAAAAAAAAAAAAAAAAAGTGGGAGACTATTCCTTGCTAGCCAGAATGCACAAAATATGATGCTACTTTCAGCCTGGCAGCCTGGCTTTTGATTAGCTTTGCCAAGCTATGACAGTATGGGAGATCCCCATATGCCTCAGAGGGATGCATTATTCAATATATTAATTAGAGGGCTGGCTTTCATCATTGCTTCCTACGAAGTATCACAAAGAATTACTCTGGGACTGTTCCTGACAGCCTGGAATTAATTTGTGTCTGAGTTCACGTGCATCAGGAGAGCCAGGATGAAGTCAGGCCAGGCAGACTACGTGAGTCAGCAATACAGCATCTCAGCTTCCAACATTGGCCTTTGAAACACAGTGATGGGGTTTGGACATCTTATTTGTTACTCTCTTGCATGAGAAGAACAGAGATCCTCCCACCATGCGCTGTTCAGACAGACACAGCACTGGGATCCAGTCCAGGGATCAATACAAATTGAAACATCCAAGAAACTTTTCAGAAATATTCAAGAAACTTCCTTAAAGCATTCCTGGTCTTTCATACTCGGGGTTCGTCAAGCCTGCTTCATTCTCAGACATTTAGTCAAAAGGACTGTGGGGGAGGTGGGGGTGATAAAATTATCCAAGATTAGCAATGGGAGAGAGAAGAGAAAGAGAAAGAGAAAGAGAAGGAGAAGGAGAAGGAGAAGAGAAGAGAAGAGAAGAGACGAGAAGAGAAGAGAAGAGAAGAGACGAGAAGAGAAGAGAAGAGAAGAGACGAGAAGAGAAGAGAAGAGAAGAGACGAGAAGAGAAGAGAAGAGAAGAGACGAGAAGAGAAGAGAAGAGAAGAGACGAGAAGAGAAGAGAAGAGAAGAGACGAGAAGAGAAGAGAAGAGAAGAGACGAGAAGAGAAGAGAAGAGAAGAGACGAGAAGAGAAGAGAAGAGAAGAGACGAGAAGAGAAGAGAAGAGAAGAGGAGACTGGCCCCTGGGACATAAAGAAACCTGATAGATGAGAGACCAAAGCAAAAGGCTTTTTGATGGCTGAAAGCACTAACAGCAGTGCAATAGGTGACATATAGTGGTAGGAATTAGAATTGAAACCAAATTAACAGAAATATTTCAGCCCTTACTTTTTGAGGCCTCAAGGCAAAAAATAACTGCCAGCCACAGAACATTAAAGACATCAATGTGGCAAACATCACAAATTGTAATAAAATCACAACAAATCACAAATTCTAAAAGTCATGTATTATTTATGTAAGGACATCCACAGTTACATTCATAGAGAAAGGATATTCCTTCCTTCTGCAAGATATATTGTGTTTCTCAAGCAAAAGGAGGTTGGAGAGAAAAAGAAGGAGGTTAGAAAGAAAAGTCCTTCAACGACAACGTATTCCAAAATTCCCCTTCCAGAGGATATACCCTCCATTGAAAGAACTCATTCTTGCTGTGATAGCAGCTAGAATTAGAGAGGTGTATACATATTGTGACATTTTATCATGTGGCACTTTTCTTATGGTTCATTTATTACGTAGTTCATGGGTTCTAAAGGAGAATTTAAAGTATTTTAAATTATTTCCCTTCATAATCACACAATCACATACAATCCTCTTAGCCAGAAGATTTTTAGTATGTTTTTTCTTTTTCTTTTTTTCCTTGTTAAAAGAGCTTTGAGCCCAGGCAGCCTGATTTGCATGGCATCCACAGGACTTTGCAAAAAAGTCAAACACTTCTTTTCCTAGGAAAGCAGGCAGTAAGGAGAGGAGCACCACACAATACTAAAACATCAGCTACTGCTTAGAGCTTACATGCATAGCACAAGAGACTAGTTCTAAAAAATTTCCTATGTAAGATAAAGTCATCAGTCAGCATAAACACAGACCAAACCCCCAAGTATCTTTGGTTTTACTCCTAAGTAAACCAGAAAATAGTCTGTAATACTTCTCCACTATAGTACTATGGTTTTTTCCACCTTCTACAAAGATGCTTTCCCAGATCCAACTATTTCTGTCAATCTCTCATAAATTTGTTCAAAAAAAGAACATGGACTGTGCTCAGACAGGGGAATAGTAGTCTGAACATTACACTGATCATAGGCATTAATGGAACTCATGGGGTCTGTGCAGTCTCTATAAAACCATCCTGCATCATTTCCCAGAGACAGAAAGTGAAGGATTTTCCAGTTCTTAGGGTCATTTAGGTTTTTTTTACTCTTCGATATCCATAAAATCTATCACGATGTCCCTGGAAGAGCACTTACCAATCTGTAGTTGAAAACCAGGATAGGATTATGTCTAGGAAAAAAACATCACACACTTTGTTTCAGACTGCACTCTTTCCCCGCTTTTTTTTTTTTTAAACATATATTGAAAAATGACGTTTTATTCAAATTTTAAATTGACTTTAAAAGACCATCCAAAAACTGTCAAACGTTTCATGATATTCCTTTGTTAAATTGGTGAGAGAAACATTTTGATAATGTTGACATGAATTCTAAAATACCTTTCTTGACTTGAAACTTTTTCAACAAAAATAAACACTATTTCAACCAATAAAAAAGTATCTACCTCTACATCCAGGTTCCATTTATATCTCTGCCACTGAGTTACCGTGTAATCACAAGTTAGACACCTATAGCCTAACATTTGGAAACACTAAATATCTATAGTGCTGATGGCATTACTTGTAGGCACACAAAATGAAATAAAATCCCTAACCTCACTGTTTCACTTTGCCCTTTCTTAAGTGAAAAGGAAAATAAAATTGGGTTTATTATCACCGTGGTGTTGCGGTCTTTAATTAACTAAAGTGACCTTGCAAGGAAATCTTCCAATATAAGCCAAGAATTTATGAGAAAGTCTCATTTCTCCTGAGCTCTTACTACAGAGCTTGAGAACAGAGCTTGAAAACGTTGACCTCAGCCTAGCACAGTTCATGGTCATGGTGGCCTGAGTAACAGACCCCAGATTTACACTAGCTTTACTCTCCAGGAGAAAAACCTTCCCTGGGTGTTCTTGCCCACAGGGCATGGGAAGCAAGTCCCTTACCAGAGCCAAATGAGTCATTAGCCCAAGGGAGGCTCCAGTAGTAGGCACTGGGTACATGCCTTGGTGATGCTCGTAGGTGTCATCTATGGCTGCCAAACTGGAGTCATTCCTTTTATCCATAGCTCCATGTATGGTACGGTTTTAATTCTGAAAAACTCAAATGTAGGATTATTTAGGAGTCAATTTGACATTTACAAGACTCTGTTTTGCTAACACTAAACTTGGCTGTAAAAAATCAGGCGATGTTTCCCCAGCACCATGCAATGACACCATCTGGTAGTTAATGATTAGTGGGATTTACAGGAGAGGCAGGCTCATGTTTGACTAACCATCTCTTTGCTGATAAACTAGGCAAGTAAAGTTAATGTCAGCTGTATCCAAAGGTCATTACTGGCACTGCTGGTGAAACAGTCTGCGTGGACCAAAATTGGCACTGGAATTAGGAAATATCAGTGCTGTCACAAAGATGAAGAAATAAAAATAGACATGAACATCTGTGTGAAGGCACATACAAACCCAAGTAATAACCTTTAGAAACACTGAGGTAAACCTCTTAACTTCTGCCACATTAGACTCAGATATCCAAACCAGCCTCCACCATAGTCATCCTGAAATTCAGGCTGCAAATAAAAAGAAATACACTGGCTAATACATTTTATCATCTGTTACTATCCAAAATCACAAAAAAGACTGAAAACCGTGCCCTTGAAAGACAAAATTTGTTATCTCATTCCTCAAACAGCTGTGACAGAAAACCTTGAACTCAAAAACATAACCTAAGTTAGTAGAGATACAGCCTCTTTCCTTCTCTCAGTGAACATGTTCTCTTCTCCCTGTTTTTTACCCTCAGACACCAAAGAGATTATGGCTGACATTCATAGATACAAAAAAAATCCACCCCAAAAAAACAGAAATCTGGTTGATTATCATGGGAAAATAGGGAAAATATAAAATTCTGGGGAGATTTGTTGAGGGAATCAATAGTGTATTTGAGAACTGCTTTATACACCAAATTTTTCTACTTGCAAATACAAACGTTGCTCCTTGAAGCCATGCTAGTGGCATGTCCTATTTTCCTCCTCCCAGTCTCTACTTTCCTGCCTTGTTGTTCTGTCCAACTTTCATCACTAGTCTGTATTTCAGTGGCTTTTACTGACCAGGCTCATGCTGCACACTGACTTCAGGGCTCCAAATATCCCCAGAGGCATCAGAAATGCTGTGCAGATTTCTCCCTCTCTTCCACACAAATGGGTATTCCCCACTTTCCTGCTCCCAGGCTTTGAGAGAATCACCCACTGCCACAGAGAGCATGAGTAAAAAAACAGATGAGAGAAGGGAAATGTCTAGCTGTAACAAGCAAAAAAAATTTAAAAACCAAACAAGGAAAATGGTTCCACATCCACCACTTCATATTCCCCAGTGATGATGGAAGGCAGGAAACAGGAATGTGTTCTCCAATAAAGAAAAGCCTGGGGAGACCCTAAGAAAGGGTGTGGGTGTCCCAAGGAGTACAGTCCTGTCCTCTGCTTGGGATGGTGATCCTTGTGTCTGCTCAGCAAACATAGGCAGGGCCTCCAAAGACAGGTGGACAGGGGATGATATTCACAGCCATCCTACTGATTAGACAGAAAACACAGGTCCCCTTGAGAAACTCTGTATTTTAAAGAATTAAGCTATAAGATGATAAAAGGATTTCATATGCCATGAAAGCATCTTTTCATTCTCTCGTACCCTCCAGTCCTCTTAATCTATTACTGTAGCACCTCATATTACAGTATTTGAGTACTTCACCCAGTACAGTCATCAAGGTGGTCTCTTATCCCAGTCTCACCTACAAGGTAACAAGGCAAAGTCAGCTGGAGTCACTCAAGATGACAGGGAAAAGCTGTGGTCCATCAAAGTGCTTGGTGAATGCTCCAGTAACCAACCTGTCCTGCCCACCTGCTTAGCTCCGTTGCACTGCCACAGGAAAAGGTAGTGGTACTAAAAAAAATTAAGGACAATTCAAGTCCTATGAGTCTTTATCAGAAGAGCAATGGTGCTTAGTCAGCACAGAGCACACCATGTGTTTTACAGGCGAGGAAACTTCCCCAGCATTTCTACGGTACAAAATACGGGCTTTGTTTTTTATATCCTCCACATGGCAGCACAGGTGTCTAAGTTACAGTGATACAAAATGAACAGGGCCCAGAGGGAGCTGCAGAAATGTGTTCTGAAAGAAAAGAACATTGAGTAGGTTTTTAACAAACTTTGCACCCATGCTGGTTCCAGTTATCTTGAGTGATCTTGGAATTTCTGTAGCACATTAGCGTAAACTCCCTATTTCTAGTCTTACAGGATCCTAAGTTATTAAAATCTGAGGCCAAGGCACGTGGGAGCCAAATCTGGATGCCTGTACACACATCAAGTAACACGTTCTGTTCAAGCTGTGCCACTGCCATCAGTGGGTGTAGTTAACAAATGAATCACTACTACCAAAGTAGAGAATTCAAATCCTAGTTTTTTTATAACTATAAGTGGCCCAAGGGTGAATCTCAGCTCACGCACAAACTTTGAGCAGGCTCAGGAATGGATGAGAGATGTCCCACAAACAGTTGGATATGTGACATCCATATGGGATGAGAACACAAAACTGCAAACCAGTGAGTAGCACCAACATCTATGACTAAGGGAAGAAGTTGAATTGAAGAGCCAGGACATAATGCCACAAATTGGGATTGGAGCTTAGGGCTTAGTTTTTGACCAGAGGAGAGCCGTCACAGATGCTGCGTGCTAGAGCTGCACCAAAAAATGCAGAGTGACTTTCGTGTCCCTGACAGAGACATTGTGCTTACTCTGCTGAGCAAAAATTCATATCCCAGCCTCACAAGCTCTGAAGCAACTGTAATTCCCTTGTGGCGTTAAGGTCTCTATCTGTGAGGTCTCTCAGGGAAGGTATAATTATTCAGAAAGAACTCAGAGAGAAAAATAAGTCCTCTCCCTGTCAGGTTGACTGATCCCATGAATTGGGTGAGCTTTATAGTCTTCACAAGCCCATTCAAAGCAGCCTGAGAGATGAAAGTCATGTTTTGAAGGCAAACATACTCAGCAAAGCCTGCCCCAGATAAAGCCAGCTGAATTCCAATCAGATGGAGACCATCCCATTTCATGAAGGATGCTTACCTGAGCCTCTGGTAACGAACAATTCAGAGCAGCACAGAAGAGCAGCTTACCTCATTTTGGCATCTCCCTATCATTACTATTTCAACTTTCATGGAAGTTTTAATTCAGAAGTTGAATAATGCAGTATTTGATCGACTCATGGCACGGACAATGATAGGCTGGTGACGTGGAAAGGCAAGCTTGCCAACAACACCAAGCTGAGTGCTGCAGTCGACACGCCTGAGGGAAGGGATGCCATCCAAAGGGAGAATGACAGACGTGAGAGGTGGGTCTGTGTGAACCTCATGGTTCCAGGAGAACTTATAGCACCTTTCAGTAGTGAAAGGGAGGGAGTTTTCAATTTAAAGACAGTAGGTTTAGAATAGATAAAGGAAAGAAGTTCCTTATCGTGAGGCTGATGAGACAATTGAACAGGTTGCGAGAGAAGTTGTGGATGTCTGACTCCTGGAAGCGCTCAAGGCCAGGCTGGATGGAGCTTTGAGCAGCCTGATCTAGTAGAAGGTGCCCCTGGCCCTGGCAGGTGGGTTGGAATTAGACGATCTTTAGGGTCCTTACCAACTCATATGATTCTATGAGCTTCACAGAGTAGTGGTTCGTATTCCTTTGAAACTTACAGCTATACCCACTTTTGTCTCTCTTTCATAGCCCAATAAAAAGAAATCAACAAATTTTTGGGGCTAAAATGTTCTTTTTTGCATTTTTTTTCTGTACAGATCTTACAAGCCAAGCTTGCAAGCCATCACAGTTTGCAGCTTTAAAAGGAAAGAAAGGAAAAAGAGAAATAAATCAGCTAAGGAGAGTTGTTATGTCAAACAAATTCAATACCTCTGATCCCTGCACTATGAGTTGGTTCAAATCCCTCCCACTCTGGGAAAAACTTAATTCGCTCTCTTGGGGAGCTTATTCTCAGTGGGACTCTGCTGTTCCTGAGTGGAATAAAGGTTTCTAAGTCTATGTCTTATGAGTTTTAACTACAGAAGACTTGTACATTTCCTAAGGGAAAAAGGCACCTGAAACAGAGATGTTACATAATACACTGTTAAAAAACAGCGCTCAAACCAGGCAGCCAAAAGACTATGAAAAATGAGGTAGGCTGTGGAAAAGAACACACATTTGGGTGTCAAATGGACAAACAGGCAATTTCCATTAACCATTATTATATGAAAGCAGAAAATAAGCCACAACATCACAACCTGTCCTTTAAAATGAGATTCTGCTTTGCTCCCAAGTCAGCTTAGCCCTTGCACTTTATCCTCCGAGAAAGCCTCTCCCTTAAGCTCACCTGAGTTATTTGAAGGATAGGGTAAAATTATTCCAAGGACCAGCTCTTCTGCTCTGCAAAGGGATACAACAGGAGAGGATCTACACACACCTCTGTCATGTGCACCCAGCATGAATAGTGAGATCAAAGGATTTTTGATAGTTAGGTCAATCATCCACCTGCCAGGAGAAAATAACAACTTCCTTTCCTACATTATGGATTTGTGGAACAGTAACACGGACAGACAAGATTCTAGACCTTTGATATATTTTGCAGGTCTGTGTGATTTAAGAGCCTTAAAACTTCCTCTCTTCAGTGTTCAAAACCTTCTGCCACTGCCCAAATTCCTCAGGCACACTGAGGGAAATCTCTAGAGTTGGTACCAAAAAGCCATGTTTCAAATGCTGGAGGCTAAAGGTGTCTAAAAAGATTCGCAGAAGGATGCAGATAATTTAAAATGAGGAGTCTGCCTCCACTGCAAGGTGTGGAAATACTGGAAATACCATCTATAGATATTTTTTGCCTGGATTCCAGGTGATTTCAATGAGGCGCAAAAATTTCTATGCAAATTTGACTCTAAGATATATAGATATAGATATATATCATACTTTGTAATTGGGAGTCAATTTTCAAGTTTTCCAAGTCCTTTTTATTTTTAACCACCCAAAATGTGACCTTCTGGTTCCTTAATATTACAATCTTTTTTGGTCTTAAGGACCAGACACTTCTTCTAGCTATGTACAGCTCCTGTAAATCAGCACTTCTACACATTCACACACACCCCATCATCTGGCATATAGTAAGTACAGCATTGTGAATCTGATTCAAGCCCCAAATCCTAAATTCAACTACAGAAGAACTACACTTTTCTTTTTCTCTCTCAAAGTCAATTCTTGAGCCTTCACATGGTACAGAGAAGTTTGGAAAAGAGGCATCTGAGATGGCTGAGCCTGGAGATAGGAACTAAATTTGTTTCATCATCTGATTTTAAGAAACTCTTCCAATTTGAGAGGTTGACACTTGGGAAACGAGAAGGAACTGAGTCACAAAGCAGATTTTTAGCTTTAACCGCAGATCTTGGGCTTTCACTAGTCACTATAATGAAAATGGCTCCTCAGAAAGTGATTTAAAGCAGAGTGAATCATCCCTTCTCACTAAGATTGCATGAGGAGACTGGTCAGAGTGGCTGGCTCTGCACAAAGACTCTGTTCTTGGCTAAAGTAACTCTCTGAAAAGCTGAAAAATAGGAGGTCTAATGATCATAGGTTTGTCACTGGCTCACTGGGCAGTTCCTCTGTGTTACTCCAAGCAGGTGTATAACAAAGAAGCATGAGTTCTGCAATTATCAAAAGACTTGTACCTCTCTGTAAAAGACGCCACGTTTTATCAGACAAGAGGTACAAACATGGGGTCTGCAAGGTAGGTACTATGCACTGAGTTTATAGCACCAATGATGAGCAAAACCAAGGGTACAGTTCACGTTCAGGTAAAGCAACCAACCCCTTCAAGTCAGATGCCCTTCTCCCCTCCATGACCCACCCAAAGCAAGCCAAGCCAGTGGCCATAACTCACCAGTAAAACCTGTTTGGAGTGACCCGCTCGTGCATGAGCTGCCATTTCCTTCCAAAGTCCATGGAGCTGTACAGCTGAAAGACAGAAAAAGAGAAAGTATAAACCTTAAGGAAGAAGGAGAAGACTGTTGCTAGATAAAGTATAAAAATAAGCTCAGATTAAAGAACATGAATGGATTGTTCACAGTAATTGTACACAATTATCCATCACCCACACTGCCAGGGGAGGCTAACAGGGCAGTATCTTCCCTTCACTCTTAAACCAGCTAGGCTCCTGGGAATCAAATTCCCAAACCTTGCCAAATATCTTTGTGCTTCCGAATTTGACCTGGCAATACTGTGACTGCCATATAACAAAGCCGGCCAGCCCCCTGGCTTTTTCTGCTTAATAGGAAGCAGGTGACATGTGAGTTCTTAGTATCAAATAGAATGAGAGACAAATCAGATTAGTCAACACGACTCTGATGAGGTAGTGACTCTATACTCAAGGTCATGCTATGATTTGATTTTCTGGAGTGTATCAGATCCCTCCTGTATTGAAAAGAAAAGTAAATTGCTCCTAATTTATATTTTTTAATATTCAGAATGAGGTCTAAATTTTTAGATAATTAGAAATCAACCTGCTCATTAGTTAAACACCAAAGAAGTGACATGACTCTTCTTGGAAGCCAAATTTTCAATACAATTATCTTTTTGGGTCTTTCTCGTTAACAAATGACACAGCTGTAATGTAACCAAATCTCCATGCAACTCCACACTGAGTTTCAGACATATGTTTGCTTCATACATACCCTGCTTAATACCACAAACACCATTCTCCATATAATTATTTTCTTACCCACAATGCACTCTCTCACAATCAAAACATGTGTAAGCTCCTTCGCTCCAACTTTGTGCAAGTTTGGTTCTTCAGAGAAAAAAAATACACTTTGAGAAATAACTACTATGCTTTACTACTAGATCACAGAGAACTAAATATCAGGCAGCATTTTGAACAAGATTTCAAAGAAATTTCATTTGATAAAAATTCTGGCTTAACAAAACAAGGGTTGATTGCCAGCTAATGAGGTAGATAAGAGAACTAAAAAACTTAAATATTTGTAATAGCCAAATTTAAGTCCTTAATGGAAAAACTATATCATTTGAGTACAGGTTTTGCATTGCATTTGATTTGAGTAACTGGATTTGCAAACTAGAGGCAGGTCCATGTTCAGATTGGAAGGGTTCACAACCTGGAGATTTGTCCTGTGGCACTGCTGTGATGGATGGCTAAGTGTGACTGGGAAGATAAACTACATATGTTCACATGGAATATTAAAGTTTCTTGAACAGGCAGTATCTTTGACCACAGAGATGCAGCAGCCACATCAGAGCTGGACCATAGATCAATTTAGAAAGACGAATGGAAAGGGCTGTTTGATTAGTGTCCAAAGCCTGAGGCAAAAAGAATTAATTAATTCTTGCTATGTTTGTACTCAACTACACAAACAAACCACTGTATAGCCAGCAAAATGAAATTCAGAAACTCAAATTCAGACTCCATCAAGGATCTAATGCAGCTGATATGAGTAAAGACAAAAGAACTAGTCCTTTACATTTATGCCAACAGGAACTCCAGTTTGGCCAATAACAGCTCAAGCTGCCAGTAAAACACATAAGGGGGAAAGATACAGAAGAAGGCGTCCTTCAATCTTCATGTCAGAAAGGGTTCCAATTATGTAGACTTCACTCCAGCCAACACCACTGAGCCAGTGGTAAGAAATATTATGAAAGATTTTTGCCTCATGTTCTTCAGGAGATCAGACATGATCTGAATATTGTAATTTGGCAATATTTCTTTAGCACTGTCTCTAGACAGGGTAACATACTGCACTAAAAGCCCACAATAGCCAGACTTCCCCTGCTTTTCAGGTGATTGTCTAAAAAAATATCATAGAGAGTCCTCTGCTCCAAAAGGAATTCTGTGCAGATACAAAATAAAGGAACAAAGCATTGCTTGCCTTTTTTAATTAAAGGAGCCGGGAACAGAAAATTCCTTGTCCAAATTCGAGATTAGACTTATGAAGTCAGCATGAATATTAAGATAACTAATCCTCAGAACACACAGGTTTTCAGAAACAATAACTGAGAATCCACACTCCAAAGTCAAAATTCTACAGTCCTACAACTTTGCCCTGACTTTATTCACAGTGCCTGCCAGGAATATTCCTTGAGTCACTGGTCATGGTTTACACACACGAGGACCTCAGCACAGACTGAGTTGCATCAGTTGCATCAAACAACTTGGTTATCCTTTATATGTCCTGACTACAGGTGCAACTTAGCCAGGCTTCAGGCAACTCAGTCCCAGTTAAGTCATGCTCACAAGCAAGTCCAAGTGGGTCTAGCATCCTCACTGTATTCTGCAACGGATTAACCATTCTCACCAGGAGAGGAAAGGATTAGCAAAATACATCCATTTCCTTCGATTCTCTTTTATCTTTTGCCCCTGGCATTCCCTCTTCTTTTGCAGCAGCATAACAGCAGTAGCTACAGAAAGCTCAGTGACATGAAGCACAATCTCTTTCTAACTACTCATGTCTCCCAGTGTCTCTTTCACAGAGCATCCTGCCCTATATCAAGTTAAAAACCAGAGACCAGGGGTTTTTTTTCTTCCTTTTTTGGTTTTTATTTTCCTTCTTTTTCTCTATTAAAGCTCAGATTGACTGATGTCAGAAGGATTAAACTGAACTTGCAGCCTCCACGTGATTTCAGATAAAGAGGATATTATTCATTTCAATAACTTTTATTTATTATTCACCTACTTATTCTAGGCATCCACTTCAAATTTTAAACAGATGACTGAGTTTTAAAGCTGTATGACAGAACAAATCCCTAAAAGGCTTCTCCGGCCCAATTCACTTTTATAGTATTATTTACAGATGCAAATGCAAAGGCTAATGTTGAATAAATAAATAAAACATAAAGTGATTTCTAGTACGCATTAAAATTGAATATATACATACACTTTTTGTTTATCTCTCTTCACAGGAGAAGATACGCTTTTAGAAAAGACAACAAATTTAGTGGCAAGTACAGCAGATTTCAACAGAAATTAATTTGCCCTAAGGCTGAATACCAAGCAAAGGAAAGAAATTATTTAGGTACGGTGCCAGGATTTTCCCATTTTAAAGCTCTGCTCTGGCTCTTCAGTGACATGTAATCTCTGGCATTTCCACCTCCCAGAGCACTCCAACACATTGGTTCAAGAGGGGTGGACTCCAGCACACCACAAGGGTGTACTGTGAGGATATGGCCTTCCTGCAACTTCCTTCTGTTATTTGATTTACTCTGATGACTGAAGAATTAAGACCATTATGGGTCTTTATGCATGGGCTGGTCTTGTCTCTTGATGCAGCTAAAGAGTGGCATGCAGAGGATTTGACTCGGCCTCTACTCAGGAGCCTAGTCAGACATACCACTTAAAATAGGAAAGGCTGCACCATCAAGAAGGTAAATAGCAAATATTTATCAAAAAAAGCATGATGATGCTCCCCACTCAAGGATTGTAGCACCAAACATATCACATCCACCAACACAGCCCTGCATTTCACCAAGAACACAATCTGTGTGAGGAAAGAGGCTGGCAGCGCCAGGGGTACACAACTCTGTTTCACTACAGGCCAGACCTTAACTCCTGCTTGTTTTGCTCAGCACAAATCTGAATCATAAGGATATTATGTACCATAGGCAGAATGCTTTGTCTTCAAACTCTAAGAACACTGGCAACATTTTATTTCACACCAGCATTGTTTCCAAGTAAATTGGCAAGCCCCTTAAAGAACGAGTTTTATCCTTGGTGTCAGATTCTGTGCCACAAACACAAGCAACGTGCCAGAAACACACTCAGAACTAAAGAACTGTAAAGAAAGGAGCTGTACATACATGCATGCACAGTGTTTCATTTGAAAAACGCTATTGCAATTCTCCAGTACAAACTCTCAGGGTGACACATCATGTTGGCTGCCTCGGAAGTTCTTGTTCAGGGTTGTGGGTAATTTGGTTTGGGTGTTTTGTTTATTTTACCAACGAGAGCTAGCAAAAAAAAATAAGAAAAGGATTGTTGTCCTGGAGAAGTAAAGCTGCTCAGAACTGGAACAGCATGAGAAACTGCTCTGCTTCAATTCCACTAATGGAGAGAGGGGAGAAGAGTGAGCAAAGAAGGAAACACATGGAAACCCCAGGAAGAGACTCAACCCCCTGATGTTAGTCATCCATGTCCGAGCTAGTCACCAAGGCTCATCTTTAGAAAGGCAAGAAGCTTCTAAAATTGCTTGTTATTCAAGCCTTAGGATTCTCCACCTCTCTTGACAGACATTAAAAAAAGCTCACAGTGACTAACGCAGAAGGAGATGACCCCACCAGAGACACATGATCTAGCTGAGACAGATTTCACGATCTGTTCTCTGTTCCCAGGCTCATCTGCTCGGTCTTCATGGAGGAAGCACACAGAAAAATGAGGACTGAAGGCAAGCCCAAGAAAGACCAAGCATACAATAGCCTGGGTACACTTTACCACTGTGAGAAGTACACATAGATGCCACTTATAGAGCGAAAAACCATAGAAAACAGACTAAAGAAATTCACAGAGCTTTGATATTTGTAGACTTTCATGTCTACACTCATAAGAAGGGCACCAGGACCATACATAAAAGCTTATAAGCAAATAAAACCAAATATTATTTGTCGCCATGAAATCAGGTCAATTGGCCTGAGCAAACATCTGGTGAGACTCTCCACAGTTTCCTGTCAGCCAGGCATCCAGGAGCGCAAATGATGTCAGATAAAGTGAGGAAGAACAGCTGAACTATATGCATTTAGAGGAACAATTCATTTATTACAAAAAAAATTATACTTTTTTCAGACAATACATACAGCTGATGATGGAAAGATGTATTCAAAATAAATGCAGCAGGGTGAGAGTGGGTCTAGTGGTAATAACTTGGCAGCAGCTGACACATGATAGAAGAGGAGGGTCAGATTAGCCTGGCCTGCTTGGCCTCAGAAGAGAAAAATCCCAAGCAGTAGCTCAGATTGCTTACATGAAAAGATGGCTCCGATCCCAGAAAAGCACAAAGCAAACTAACACCTTCTCAGCCAGAGCTGGTGGGAAAAACCTTCAAGATGTGTGGAGGGTTCCTGCCAAAAACTCAAACCGGGGCAGAGGAAAAATAAAATTAGGTCAACATTTCTGTGGGAAATTGGACTGCATGCAAAGGACAATGCAGAAAAGAAAGCCTGTTGCAGGGTCTTAAATTTTCTCTGCAGAAGGAAAACGACCACGATCACTAGAAAAAAATTAAAGGCTCAGAAAAAGTTGCAAATTCTCAGAAAATTGCAAGGTGTATCTTTTCTCTACATTTCTGTGTTACAGATGAAATTGCAAAAGAAGAAGGGTGTCATCATTAGTATTTCAGAAAGCTCATTCCTAGAAGGAAAATGAACTGAAGGAAAAATTCACAACACTTTTCAGTCACTGGAGTACAGAACAGATAAGCAATGTCTGACAACTAGCAGATGAACACAGGATAAATTCAGTACAGCCATGAAGACAGCTACTAATACCCCAGAAACACAGCCTACTTCTTTATCACATCTTCCATATCTGCTTTTTTAAGGACAGATGGATACCCCTCCCTTTCACAGCATCAGTGCAACATTTAAACCACGGAGTCTAGGGACACCCCTTTCTCAGGTTCTCCTGGGAGGCAGGACATGTTACTTGCAGCATTGTAGGTACAGGACTCAGGCCTTACTTAATTCAGCGGTGTGGCTGAAACCAGGTCAGGAGCAACCCTTGCCATGGAAGTGGCTTTATTACCCACAGCAGAAAAGGCTGCATTCAAAGAAAGATTTGGAGTCTTCCTCTCTATTCTTCTCTTCCACCATTCCCCTCAGTCTGGGCCTTAGTGAGACACCTCTGGAGTGTCAGCAATTACCATTAGGGACACAAAGGCTAATGTCACCTTCAAGCTGATAACCAACTCAAGAACTATCTGCGCTTGTTCTTTCCAGCTCCTCCAAGGGAAATACCTATCCTTGCCACCTTGCAAGGTGGGGCTCCAGTGGCACCAAGATCTGAAGCTCGGAAGTGGCTCTGGATCCTTAGTGGAAAAAAGAGCTTATCTTTTTCTTCCCTTGTCACAAGCTGCCGGGAAACCGCAATTCAGGTAAGGCACCCTTGAAAGATCCACACTAAAGAAGCTAAAAATAAACCCTACTTCTCGAGCCAAAAGATTTGTGCAACAGCTGGTAGGGCTGAACTTAGGAGAAAGAAGTCTACCAGCACCAAATTTATGGTCTTTGTTTACACAGAGTAGTAAAAAGTATTAACTGTAATGAAAACAAATGGACCAGTTCATCTCTTTACTTTGATTTCCTTTCCAGGTGATTAAAAGCTGCATCAAGAGACGTCATTGCAGCCCAAGGTTCTTCTCTAGCATTAGACAGATTGTCTTAGGCATGGAAAAAGAACATGCCCAGACTGATGCATGTCTGAGACTCATCAGAGCTGCTCAGCTGCCCACAGAGGTTGATGGGACACTAGAAACAGGCTATTTTGAAAACTGGTCAAGACAGAAATTAAATACTAAATACATTTTCATCATGTGTACCATACAGAGCGGAAAAAAATGTAAAGGTTTCAGAAGCTGGGAGGGTTTCTTTTGCATTTTAAGAAAAATATTTCACATGCTTGTCAGTAAAACTAGGTCTTCAGGCAAAAGAAACTCAGTCTCCATCCCACCACAGTAAGACACTGGTCAGGGATCTTCTGTACAAAAACCAAATGCTTTGGAAATGTCTGACTTCATGTTGTAATTGTACAGCTCAGTTCAGACCTGGTTTCCAATGAAGCCAGGCAGGTTAAGACAATGCACTGATGTCACATTTCATGGTTTCATAGTTAAAAAAATGCTTTCACTCAATGGATACACTTTAAACCTGATGCTGAAAGCAAGACTTGCCTCTCTGCTTTGCCACTGCATCTCCAAGAAAAAGACAAATGTGGATTAAACTGGTGAAAAAAAATTCCATTCCAAAACCTTCACAATTCAATTTCACTTAAGCCTTATTGGCACCAAGCACACCCAGCCAAAAAATTCGTATTTCTGCTGAGAGCAGAGCATCTTTTGCTTTTCTACTCCATGACTGGTTTCTAGTGGAACAAGAAGTCCAGATTCAGCTGCAACAGGAGCAGTGTCACAAATGAGTACCAAAAAGGGTTTAAGGTGTGTTTTAGCCCTGGGTGAAAAACAGGCTCTCTTTTTTCTGCTTTTCCCCCACCTCCAGAAATGCTAGAGTGGTGCAGAACCAAGATGAAAAATATTACTTCCATTTTTTTTTTCTTAAACTGAAAATCTGGAGAAAAAATATGTTCAGTTTGGTCAATCAAAACACATTTCAATCATTTCTAAAGAATTTAGCTTTAGCAACTTGCAAAAGGTAGTATAAATAGAAACACCATTTTGAGGGAGGGCTAACTTTTCTGATTGCTTATTTATTCCTTTCTCCATGATATTTTAACCACTTCAAAATCAGCTATAGAGTCAGGGGGGCGGGGGACACTAAAGTAGACAACAGGAACAAGGGAACAATACTGGGACCATGAAGAGATCAGAATGGGATGGAGATGGCAGAGCTGCCTCCTGCTACCACAGGCTACAAGGTACACCAGGAGCTACCTTTACCAGTATTTCTTCCACTGGCATCCAACAGGCTCAGCCAGAGGCAGAGAGGGTTTCAGGTTGCTCCTGTTGTCCCCAGATGCTGCTTCACTCCTTTTTCCCTCAGATCAGCTCTTTAACAGTCACAAAAGACTTAATAGGCTCTAATGGCCGCTGATTTTTCTGTCTCCAAGCCAGGCTCATCCCTTAGCCCAGTTTCTTCAGCTTAAAAATCATTAGGCAGTGTTGGGTCTGAGGTCTGTTCTAATTGGATCCACCAACCACATGCATGAAGCCAATGCTGCTGTGTAGATCAGCCTGCACTCAGGAGCTCTGTGCCCTCCCAGCCCAAGAGAAAAATTTTCTTTGCTCCTGGGGGCTCCACGTTGCAGCCCTTTAGAAGTCCCTTCTCATACTCCATCAATGGTTATACTCCAGAAGTTTAACAATAAGGGGAAATAAATGTGAACCACATGTCTAATGGGAAGATTTTTCATTCAAATGTGCTTTATTGTGTGATATATGCCTTTAATTACAGTGCAAGCATCTGGGTATATTCGTTGCTATTACAGACCAATCTTTCATGTTTATTGAGCGTAAGACTACAAGGGACAAAGCAGGAGAGGCTGAGGCATTAGCCAAAGTGGGACATAAAGCTGCAATCACATGCTTGGCTGTTATTCTCCTCCTTCCTTTACAAACCTTGTGGCACTATCTGTAGGTTAACCTCTATGTTATACAGACCAGGATTTAACGGCAGAGGAATTTTTTCAGAGTTGTGGAAGAAATTGATTTCACACCACCAAAACACCTTCTAAACTTATGTAAGATTTTTCTGATTAATTTTTTTATGTAGAAAAGAAAACATTTCTGAAAATGTGTACATGGGCATTAATGAATAGATTTTGAAACTGCATTTAGAACAGCATTTTATTCCGAGATGTAATCATTGTTCATGTAAAAAATTTCACACAGCTTGAAAGAAATATTAGTCTGCTCTCAAGCAGTATGTGTCATTTGGGCAAAATTAAAGCAATGTATTCTGCCCCAGTTTAAATTGTACATTATTTAACACATGCACCTGCCACCCAATGCAGTTTTCCATTCATCAGCATTTTCACAGATAAGGGTGGTTACTCAAAACAGTTCCCCAGTTCTTGTGACCCATCACGTTCAGATACTGAGCAGACACACGCCTGAACTCATCTCACTCAGGTGAAAATGCTGTTCTCACTTGGAGTCAGCCCTGACAGAGGGCAGGTGTCCACTCCCTTCATTCAGTTCTCATCTCACCAGCTGAAGACCAGCAAACCTCACAGGTCCTTCATATCTGCACCCCACTTTTGCATTTCTTCACAAAGTCAGAGCTGTCTCACAAACTGACCCTACTCTTCTACTCCATTCACCCCATGAGGGTACTGTGTCCCCTCAGCCGAGGCCGTGGGCTCTGTCAGGGATTTATGATGCAGGTTAGGCATCTATAGGCTACCACCACACACATTCTACCTCCATCTCTTTTGGTCATGGACATGCCCCCAGTGCCATCCTGAAAGTCTTCTGGGAAACTACAGTAGATGAACAGATACTGCTTAGGGAGTGAACACGTTTTGCACTGGGAAAAATCCCTCTCTGGACAACTCTGGTCTACACACACCACCCATGCTCTACGACCAAGCCAGCCCAGAGAAAGGCCCAGCTTAGTTTGTGGGAGTCTTATGTCCCCCAAAAGAGAACACAGAAGCTGCTCATAGGATAACTCTTACTGTGGAATAAATTCTATCAGCAAAAAGATTATAAAAACAAGGTAGAAAACTTTTATTTCTGATATCATTGAAGGTGCAGCTTCAGCAAATATTATCTCCTAGCCAAAAACCCCAGCTCTAGTACAATTCATTCTTTCAGGCCATCTCCATTACCATGTACTTTTCATATCCTGTCCTGTAATGAATCAAGAGGCTTCTGCAAGCTTGAACACATAATACAATAAAGAAAGTTAGATTCCTTTCAGCCTCACTCTCTACTCAACAGCCAACTCTGGTCTCCACGAGTGGCTCTGCTATCTTGAAGATATTCTCCAGTACTGCTCTTACTATAACACTTAAAATCCAGTGGAATAGTTCATCTCCAGCTAGCCAAATTTCTTTTTGACCAGATTCCCTGGCAATCCATGCCTTGGCAATAGGCAACAGCTGAAGGGAAAAGCAGAGCCTGATTATACAGGCACCCATCTCCACACATACTCAGCCAAGCCAGAGATCACATGCAGGAAGGGAAGAGTAACAGGTCTCATGGAATATGAGAGATTCCTCCCTGCACCTCACAGGGATTCAGTTCACCCTGATCCAAACGGGCAAGGGAGACTGTTTACAGGAGGCACCCAAATGAACAGCATCACTGTAAATACCAGCCCCCATCAGGAACAATTTAGCTTGACAGCTGGAGCAGAAACTGTCACTGCACTGAGGCATCACTGCCAGAAAAATCACCAAATGAGAAACTCACATGTTCCAGGGCTCCCTCTGGGCTGCTGGGCAGACACCATTTACACTGTCATCTTTGATTTATCCATCACCCAATGCCTGCAATCAAACTGTACCTTTGGAATAAATGAATCAGCAATTGCAGATCATGCAAGTAAAAGGACGCTCTTCTCTAACCTCCCTCAGCAGCTCTCTAGGTTTGTAAATATTCTATGGTGTCTATATTTAAGCTGTTTATCCCATTTAATTGAAAATCTAGGTGCCTTCAATCCACCTTATGAAGTGAGGTGAAGAAAAAAAAGGGCTACAAAGCCCCAGGAATAAGCAAACTTGATTCAAGGCAACAACTATAGTCAACAACAACTCACCAAACTTGATGTAATGTAACTTTAACTCCTGAAATTAACCTAGCTTTACAGTGATGGTACAGCATAACTCATAATGGAAGGCTGCAAAGGGAAAATAGAGCAGCCTTTTCCTCGCTGTCACTGGAGAAAAAGCACAACTCATCTAGCTAGGGAATAGCAGAGTCAATTTTGCAGCAGAACTTTCAGACTCGTGACATTTGTGCCACTGGGTATGTGTACATAACTCTTGTGGACTTGCATGAAGATCTGAGAAAATAAACTGGCCTGAAGCAAGTGCTATGTTAGAGGACAAAAACTAGAGTCCTGTTTTGGCAGCAAAACTTTTGATGACATTATTGTTCTCTTACTTACGGCAGGAAAGTCCCCTTGGGTCCAGTATATTCTGCTAACATGTTATTTGTACGTGCTGTTATCTCTTGAACACCACAAGCATAAAACGCCACAAAATCTATATTCAGACAGTTTATGATCACTGAGCCTGTGGCAGAAATGAGATGCCCAAGGTAGGAGGCTGTGGGAAGGATCTGGTTTTCCTCCTTTTGCACTACAGAATCACAAGGATTTTCTATAAAGCTTTAAGCTTTGTTGTTTCTTTGATCAATTGTCCTCCTCTCAAAAATATCACCCTTCATTTTGGTGCCTCAGCTTCTCCTTTTATCATACCCACAATACTTTCAATGCACCAAAATTTTACTGCATCATGCCCTAACTTTTATTTTATTGCCACCCATAGTCCTATAAAATTCAATTGAACACAAAACTAAATAATTTTATTACTGTGGAAGAACTTCTTCTAACTGTCACAAAACTGCTGTGGGGTTTCTACTGCAAAAATTCAAACCTGCACATAGGTGTGTGCACACCCCAAACAAACAGGTCACCAGGCTTCCCCAGACACCCAATATGGACACCCTGCTGAAATATGCACCAAAACACAACTGAAGATGTGCAGCATTTCCAACCATGAATAAAGATATGTGTCTTAGAACCATAAATGCCCTGCAGAAGAACAGTGCTGGAATCAGGACATCATGAAAATCTTGGGGGTTTCGTTCCTTTTTTTTCCATGGTAAAATTTCTAATTCTATTAGTTGTGAGGAAGCATTTGAAAAAAATGGTTTTCAACATTCCCTCAGTCACAGAAGCATCGAGAGACATATAAGAGAGGACAACTGAAATTATTCAGACACCTCCCTGATTTTTTCTCTGCCAAACTCATTACCTTCAAAGGACCAGTTCATTATTTCTAAACACTTGGGATTGAAGTTTCTGAGGTGCTAAACCAAAAATCCAGGAACCGGCCTTCTTTTTCACCACTGACACAGTAAGCATGAAAAGCTGAAACATTCAGTGGATTACCATTGAGCATATGGGACAATTGAATCATCCGTGCCTACTGAGGGGACCGACAAGTTACAACTGTTCCTCTGGCACCTTTATTGCCCATGATAATTGATTACATGAAGTTTGTATCAGAAGGAAAGAAAAGGACAAAAAAAGAGAATTTTTTTTAAAAAATTAAATTTTCACAGGTCAAGGCTACAACAGAAACTGCTTTAAGTAGTTGCCTTAACACAAGTAAAGGCTTGCACACAAGCCTCTGTGCCCAGAGACTCTTCATCTTTCACCATGCAGATTTTAGGGGGAAAAAACCCCTGTGCACTGAGAGGCATAAAGTACATGTACCTTGTTTTATGTGAGAAAAGAGTATTGTAGATGTTTTCAGGTCAGATCCTCCAGTGATGTTAATCAGCATTTCCCTGCTAAAATCAATGGACTCACACGGAATATCTGCTGCTACATGTGTGACTGCACACATCTTTTGTAAAGCACCTCAGGTATGCTATCAGATCAGAACATGGTCCATTTCCCCACTGAAAACAAGCACTGGAGACAGGGGTGGTTTGTTGTGACTAAAATAGGGGAGGCAAGAGCAACAGAGAGAAGCCTGTTTGCAAAGGGCAAACTGAGAAAATACATACAAGCTTCTAGTATTACATAAACCTGTTTCACACAACAGACACAAGGCAATTTGGAATTAAATGTATGAGCTTTTTCGTAAACTGCTGTGCCACAACATAAAAGAAGGACCCTCTCTGCCTTGCGGCACATTTACTACTACAGCAACTGCTGATCAGAAATTCTCACACAGAGTCCCCACCCCAACCACACTGGAAGTTCTGCCAGGAAATATCAGCTCCTGCCTGCTGCTTTCTGGAGTTTCTCTTTCTTTGGCTCTCAGATATGCATCTCTCAACTGTATAAAAAGACTCTGATTTCAGGAGGCTGAAACACCCCTGCCTTAGGCACAGAACAGAGAGCAAGGGCTCAGTCCGTTCCCAGTCCAGCATGCAGAAATGCACCCCTCAGGAAGCACCCTCACAGAGTGTCCCTGTTCTTGGTTGCGAGCGATAAAACAAACAGGCATGTGCAGGTGTTTGCTTGGGGGAATGAGGGAGAAAGGACTGTACCTCCACCCCTCAGCACCATCCATCCAGCTGGCTGCCTCACTGAAAAGAAAAACAAAAGGTTGGGAACTCCTTTGCTTGCACATCATGTTTGCTCTCTCCTCCAGGGTGAGGGTCATTAGAACCTGTAGGCACGATAACAGGAGCTAGGAGGTTTAATGCTTTTTGCTGTTTCGATCATATTGGAATCATATCCCACGTAATCCATTTTGCACGCACTCAAGACAGCAGGGTTGGTTTCAAGTCTCCTAATCTCAGGTAATATAGCAAATAGTTACATCTCAGCAAAGGAAATTACTTCCTTGACACCCAGCGGAGGCCCAGTCAATACAAATGAGTCCAAGGTACAATTTACCTCATCGTATAAGAGTCACCTACATTTGCTGCCAGAAATCAATCAACACCATTCAGCAGATCACCACCAACTACGATGTGAAGCCTCGACACCCAATGTAGGCGTACATTGCAACATTTTAGATCTCTACAGCCAGGCAAAATAAATCACGCCCCTGGTGTTCTTATTCTTCAGCCTTCTTCACTCCTTCATTTTTATTCCCATCTGCTATATTTATAACCACCCTTCACCCCACTTAGGCTCCAGATAAAATCAATATACAGCCATGATTTAGCATGGCCCAGGAATAAACCACAGGATCCTTGCTCTGTTACACAATAAACTAGGTTGCTCCAGCAGAAGAGCATATTTAAGCATCAAATGTGTCTCGCTCCATTTATCTCTATATTTCCCTTTTCAAAGTAAAACCTGCTCATGAAGTATCTATAACATAAATAACAAGCAATAGGAAAGCCTGCTCCGGCTAAATCAAGTTTCACAAGCCGTTACTTTCTCTTTGCCATCACAAATCATCACAAGCCCAAAGTTCAGTATTTTGCCAGGACAAAATTCATTGGGCATTTCTGAAGTAGAGCCAGGGTTGCATAATTTAATTTCCCATCTCCTATTAAAACTGCCAGGCCTACCATAATAAGAATGATAAATGTAAAGTCATACGTCTTCTTTCCGACATTAATGCCCATCAATACTTCAAATGAAAACAATTGTGACATCTGACTTCACAAAAATTACCTGGTGCACCAACACCACTTAATTAAATCATTTTAAAAATGCTTTTGGTACGTTTAATGAATGATATATTATACTGCAATGAAACATGCAGCAATACAAATACTTCACAATGCCAACAATTAAGGCTCACTTCACTTACGGCAATTGACAACACAAGTGCTCCTCACTTCATTCAGCTCGTGCATTCCAAATGAACTGGTTAGCGAAAAGGGTGCTTCTTTGCTAATGAGTTTTGTAATCAAGGCATCTATTTTAATTTCAAATTGGCTAGATTGGGGGAAATTGCTGAACTAAATGACTGGTTCTAATTAGGATTATAAAAATATTCATCATGCCGCAGAATTAGCGCAAGGTCTTGATTTACTGACATTTGCATATAGCTTTAGTTTAAGAGTGGAAAAAACCTCCTGATAAATTGTCTTCCTTTTAATGAATTGAACAAACACTATATCTGTTTTAGTCGTCCTTTCATTTAAAGGCACTGATACATATTCATGATTTGTAAATGAAGTTAAGTGATTTCAATTCTTCAGTTCATTATCATATTGAAGAAGAGACTTCTGTAAATTGCCTTTAAATGTTCCCAATCTCAAGGGTTTGGTGTGGGGTTTGGTTCTTTTTGTTTGGTTTGTGTTTTTTCTGACTTTACTAACATTTCAGTTTATCTGTTTGATGGAGCCCTGCCTGCCTGGGAGAGCTGCTGGCAGGTGGCTTGTCCAGCAACAGACACATGATATGTTTGTAGAACCTGATGTTCTCAGAAGAGTGTTCAAAAGGCAAAGAGATGAAAGGCTTATTTGTGGTTAAGTCATGGGAACAGGACTCTATCTGCGTTCAGTTTCTGACTCTGGTATAGTCCTCAGTGGTAGTTAGGCAGTGAAACACTTTAATGACCTGTGCCTGAATACACTAGAGATACTCAGGGGACAGCACTTTGTCTGTCAGCCTCACATTTAATTGCAAGCACTCTCAGGCAGGGATAGCTTCTTAGTATGAATGTGCAATACAATGGACCAGTCAGTATGCTAGAGATTTCTATGAACAGTTACTATAATATGGCTCATATTAAACATGAAACACTGTGTGTTCCTTTACAGCTGGGCAACATACTCACTTTATTTCCTTCTTCAGTGTGGTAGGCCTGTAGGAGTAATTGTTATTATACCAGCTTCCTCAATCTCTTTGCCTTTTGGGTGAAGAAAATAATGCAGTAGGTGTGCCTCCAGCTTCACTCTGTGGGGTGCTCAAATGTCAAGTGATTGGTGCAAGATAAATCTGAAAGCTGAGCATTGTTTCCATAGGACTGGAACCACAGTCATTGGGCTCTTCAGATATCAATGAACCATGATGAGAAATTAGCCCTGGTATGCTCTTTCACATCATACAACAAAATGGTGATTCTACCATGAGGATCCATGCAGGAGCAGAAAGAGCTTATTTTCCTTGTTAGAAGTAACATTCACATCTTGCTAAGAAAAGCTGAGTTTTACCCAAGAGGTGCCGTCTCGAGCTGTTGTTGATAAAAGGAGTAGTTACTCACACTTCTGACAACTACAATTACATTTAAATTCCAGGACCAGAAGTGCTGCTGAAGAGCAGGTAACAGGCCTGGGTGCCTGCTGATGACATGAAGCAGCCACCAACCTGCCTCTCCTCATCAGCCCCATACCTCAGTTCCTAAGGAAAGAAAACCTACAGGCCTGGGCCAGAGTCAAGTCTCACTTCAGACATGCAGCAACTCTCAAGGCTTTACTTCAGCATCTTCAGTAGCAGCTGCAACCCTGGAATGGCATTTCCAGCATTAGGAGCTCCAACTCAAAGTGCAATATCCTCAGCTGGACACAACCCTGAGGGCCCCATGTGCCTAAGTGTCCTTATGGGGCACAAAAATCTGAGACCAAGGAGCACTTACTGGTGGTATTCAAGACAGGACTGGTCTGAGTGCTAGATAACCACATCTAGGCTCCCTTTCCCCTGAATGGTTGGACCAGATGACCTTCTGAGATCCCGTTCCAACTTGGATTGTTCCATATGTCTGCAAAAATAGCTCATCACAAAGAATCCCAAAGATTAATGACTCTTTGAAATAAGGCGCCTATATTTCTAGAAGCAACTCTCCCTGGATTTCTCTNATAATCACATCTAGGCTCCCTTTCCCCTGAATGGTTGGACCAGATGACCTTCTGAGATCCCGTTCCAACTTGGATTGTTCCATATGTCTGCAAAAATAGCTCATCACAAAGAATCCCAAAGATTAATGACTCTGAAATAAGGCGCCTATATTTCTAGAAGCAACTCTCCCTGGATTTCTCTGGCAGCACCCTGCCCAACTGGACGTTGTCAAAAAAAAAAAACCAAAAAAACAACCAAACAACCCCAATTTGCCTTAATGCCCTATGTCACACTGGGAGACTGGGCCTAAACTCCAGGGGAGAATCTTACCTGAGCAGAGACGCTGCCTTCATGGCTCTGCTTCTATGTCTAAAACATTTACAAAAAAAAAAACCAAAAAAAAACAACCCAAACTTTCCCACCTAGTCTCAGTGTTATCTGTGACTTTTTTTTTTGATAAATCTGATAAACTCAGCAGCGTCTAGTCAAGATAGTGACAGGCACTGCATTCAATTTTCAGATGATAACTTGCCACATCTCCCACACCAAAGGAATCTCCCCAGTCAGACCTGATACTGTCTGCCAGGTGCAACTTGGAGATATAGCAGAATGTTATCTTGCACCTCTTATTTATCACCCCATTCGAAGAGATAATGAGACACCCACTTTCTTTTGTTCACTTTCTGCTGACGATTGAGCCCTATGGAGGAAGAAGACACTGATTGCCAAACTTCTTGTTTATCCAATGTTCTCAAATTTGTGATGGTGTAGCTGGGGAATTTAAATTGGTGTATTATCGAATTATTCTGTCTCTTACCTATTCCCAACAGGTTTCAAATCACAGTTTGGTCTGTAAGGAAGAGGTGGAATTGTATCACCATGCATACCTGGGGTTTTTTTCTCTTAACAATGGTGATTTGAAATATTTTAAATATCTCTCTCCCTATTCAGTAATATTTTCTCTTTTTTAAAAATTATCTTTTTTTAATTATCTTTGAAACAAATATTCATGCAAAAAAGTTGTGCATGTTGCTCTGAAAGTTTCAATGTCATTCTGAGAGAAACCCCATGGAGTTGGAAACTCCCTTCCATTTCTACCTCCAGATTGATCCATTCCCCAGAGAGGTATCGGAGTGTGGGAAGTTTTGCTTATTGAGAATTTGGTGGTTCCTTGGATAAATGAGACAAATAATCAGACACTCCACATATTAGCATCAGAAATCTAAGATCAACTCAAGATATTCCTCCCTAGTCACTGTGAATGGCAACAATGAAATCTGTACCTTAAGCTTGTGCTGGGAGAAGAAACTTTCACAGCAGTCCACAGAGAAGTCCCCCAGGCTTTCCAGCAGACAATATTGCACCTTTTTCATATATTCCCCTTCCTGCCTTATTTTGATGCAAGGATTGTTTAAAATAGCTTCCTATGTGTTTTCTGCAAATACCCACGAAAACTGGAGGCCACGGGCCCATTTTCCCTCGGTACTGGGTGATTTATCCAAGTGTCAATATGGACACTCCCTGTGAGACCCAGTCTGACCTGCAGCAAATTGTCTGTAACATTTACATAGTGTCCAGCTTCTGCCAAAGGCCATGTAAGTGGCCATTAACAGAACCAACACGTGCACACATCAGATTGCACTGTTTTATCAATAAAGTAGACACGTGCACAAACACAAAGCTACTGGGAAGAGATCCAAGATTTTCAACTCACAAGATGCATTTAATCTCCCAGGACCTGATAGTTACACAATGTCACATGGCTGCTCAGGGGGAATAGTAAACCCACCCATGCTTGCTTAAAGCCCCGCAAAAATTCCTTCTGCCTGTGCTCTATACGCTGTGAGAAGACATCAGGGTCTATGCACTTGCTACACGTTCATGCCCACACACAGATTTCTTGGCTCAGCCATGCTGCATTTATGGGATGATGCAGGAGAGTTAGCAAGGCAGAGGAGGGTCCTAATTGGCGATAAAAATTAAGAACAGGAACAATATGCTGTGTTGATTCATACCGAAGAAGCATCCTCAATAACTCCTTGGATACTACAAAGAGAAAACAAATGGTGGCAACTGTGATTTGTCCTTAAATCAACAAAGTAACCAGCAGCCACACAGCCATCTATCTTTCAGAAAGCCTGCTGAGCTCCCTCTCACTGAATCTTCTCCTGGGAATTGCCCTAAGCAGAAAAAAGCAGGGCAATACCTATGTGGGAGTGGTAATAAAAGATCGGGTGACTGAACAGTTTCTGTATTCAATTATTTCAGTTAACAGAAGTGGTAACATCACAAAGTCTTTGGCTTTCTCAGTATGAAGCCATATTTCAAGAAGTTCTGTTGAGAAGAGATGGGCTCCTCCTCTTAAGGAGAAAGGTCTTAGAATATGGAATAGACTTTCTAAAACACCAACTTGAAAGGGACAATAATTCTGTTAAGAGGGCATTCAAAATGTGTTGGGCTTTTTTAGTTGGTTGGTCGTTTCTTTAATCAACTAGATAAATACCTTAATATTGTTTTCAAATGTGTAGGAGTTAGCTAAAAAGAAGGAGAGATGTTTAGGATAAAACAGTCATTAAAAAAAGGCTGGCCTCACAGCCATGGAACTGTAGATGAGAAAACCTTAGAGGAAAACGTTTTAATGGGAAGATCCAAAACACTGACTATTTTTATTTTATACCAAAACTTCACTACTGTTTTCTATTTTTATAAACAAAACAATTTTTAAATCTATTGATCTAGGTGGTTACCAAATCCATTATTTGTAGGGACAATGAAGTGTTCATATTTCATTTTACTGTGTGGAACAACATACCAAGCAAAATAGATTTTCAGATTCATCATTCCCATTAATATCTGAGTTGACCACAGCTTGCTTAAAACACGACATTACTATTTTTAATTAAAAGAAAACTAACAAGATAAATATTAACCTGAAATACATCTTTTAATCTAAGATATGAAATTAATTTTTCCAGCTTGTTTACACATTCACAGTTATAAGAGGATGAATTAGATCTTCCCTTAATAGTTTCTGCTGCTGAGAGTCATATTGTATGTACCTGATTTGTTTTCAGAGTTATTTTCATTTTTATATCTGCCTTTAAAGGAGTCATTAAAATAGAACTTAAGGGTCAAATACACTTCTAAAACTTAGAGAGGTGGAAGAATATGGTGTCCCACTGTAGCAGTGACTGCACTGCAGAGCATACAGCGAGTCACCTTCCTTGTCATAGTATCTGTGGATAAATATTACCTGCAGGTTACAGGCTAATGATAAACTTTCTATTTTATTACCCTCTCATGCATCAAATCAGAAGTGTTTCAGAGCAGTTTTATCCCAAAAAAAGGGACATATGAAGTGAGAAAGCAAGCACTATTTGATTCAGCTCCACCTATTTTGTGTCAGGCAACTTCATGCTGGTTCACAGGAAAATGGGCACAAAAACAAAGGACATAGGAGTACGAGCAGAACTGGGCTGCAGTGGGACAATTAGCCCCTGACAGCATGGCATGCCTTTGGATAGCCTCCTCACAACTGCAGAGGCCTGCTGCAGTCTCTCTAGCCAATTATTTTAGAAGCTCTTGATATCTCTTTTCTGGTGAGCAGCAGAGAGATCAAATGGTCATTGCCACTGGTGTGACACATCTAGGAGACCACATCTAGGAGAGAAGGCAGGGCACAGTAGAGTGGGAAGGTGTGAGATCCAGATCTGGCTTCTAGAGAAACAGAACAACCACAACAATCATATGAAGATGCAAAAGACATGATGAATATTCTTAAATATATGGGACTTAAAGCCTCCAAGGCACTTTATTCTTGCATTGGCCTAACCTAAGAGAAGGAAAAGGCAGACCTCTGGTTCCGACTCGACTGCGGCAGTGCCCGTTTCCAGACATGCAGGAATGCATTACATTGGCCTCTCAGAGGACTTCATCTGGGGATTTCACATGGCACTGCTGTCAGGCTCTAACAGCACTGCCCATTATCTCAGCATCAGCTGTGACTGCAGTGAAGCTGTGTGATCCTGAGTCAGAGTGACAGTTCTTTCACGGCTCTTACTAATCCAAGACACGGCTCAGCACAATCTATACCTCGGTTATGTTAAACAAACATTTCAACTGGGAAAAGCACTGCTCCATGGTTCCATTCTAGGACCCACGTTCAACCAGCGCTTCAGGCCATCCTTCTGACCAGTGAAGAAAAGCATTACAAGTGGCCTTGAATGCAAAGGCAGACAGAAGGGAAAAGCCTGAACTTGGAATTGCCCATTTCCATTTGACCAGCAAGCTGCAGACCACCTCATCTTTGCTCTTACTCTGTGAACACTTTTATTCAGTTTATGGGATAAAATGCTAGCAGCTTCAGGGTGTTTCTAGCTCAGTTCCTTTTTCTTATCTTTCTCCTGAGCAGAAGAGAGCAGCTGAGGTGTTCACACAGATGCATTAGTTTGAACAATCAGAAGCAAAAATGCTCCTGGCCTGCTACTGCTGTACTGGGTCAGGGGTGCATAATTACCACCTCACAGTCAGTCACACGTGCCTATCTTGTATTTTGATTTCTCCTTCCAGTGGCTAGCATCAAAAAAAGATTACAAACCTCTGCAAGTAGAAGTACAGAGCTTCAACCCAAGAGCAGATGCTCTGCACTCACTGCAGACGGATCTCTTTGCAAATGCACACTCAGGATGTCTGATCTGGCTTCTCACATACATGACCACCACATCAGATGCCTGTTTCTTCCAAGCCTGTCTGTATAAACACCAGGATCCTGCAAAATCATTACCTCCAGTTTAAATGTGGCATCAAGCCGTTTTGTGACATCAAATAAACAGATCGGTCTTTCCAACTACTTCAAAATCCTGTTACACTGAACCTCTGACTGAAGAAAACTATTTGACATTTGACTAACTCCTTCATTCAGTAAGGACTTGATACTATGAAAGGAGTGTATTTACAATAGCTTTGTTCTTGCAAATGTCACTCAAGAATCATCAGTAGCAAAGCAACAAAACACCTGGTGCCTGCCAGAGCATTCTGTTAACAAGTGTGAAGCAGAGCAACAGGAAATTATTTGATTATATTCTCTGTAACTAGTCTGGTAAAAACTTGCACCAGCCTTTCAAATGAAATTCTCAAATAGAGGCATGGCATTTTAGCTATATTGTTCCTACAGCTGAGATGTGAGACTGACTAGTTTAGAAATCTTCAACAATAACTGCAGGAATTGAACTCACCCCCACACCTGACAGGTTAACGCATGTGTTTGGTTTGTGTGGAAATGTTTCCATAGCAGGGAAGGGGCTACAGGGGTGGCTTCCATGCAAAGCTGCAAGAAGCTGTCCAAGAGAGCAAGCACCAGCCAGCTCCGAGATGGACCCACTGCTGGCCCAGGTCAAACCCATCAGTGACAGTGGTAGCACCTCTGGGATGACATCTTCAAGAAGTGAGGAAAAAAAACAATTGAAAATTTCAGCCAGAGAGAAGTGAGAATACGTGAGAGAAACAGTGCTGCAGACACCAAAGTCAGTGAAGAAGTGGAGAGCAGAGATTCCCCTGCAGCCCACAGTGAAAACCATGGTGAGGCAGGCTGACCCCTTGACCCGTGAAAGGGTCTGGACTAGCAGGACAGTTGAGCCCATGGGGGACCCACATTAGAACAGTCTGTTCCTGAAGTCTGCCTTCCATGGAAAACATCCACACTGGAGCGATTCATGAAGAACTGCAGCCTGTGGAAAGGACTCACATTGGAAAAATTTGTGGACAACTGTCTCCTGTGGGAGGGCCACCATGCTGGAGCAGGGAAGGAGTGTGAGGAAGCCTCCCCTGAGGAGGAAGAAGAGGCAGAGACAAAGTGTGATGAACTGAGCTCAGCCCTCACATCCCGGCCCCCTCTGCTGCTGGGATGCAGGACAGAGGGAAAATTGTGAGTAAAGTCAAGCCTGGGAAGAAGGGAGGGGTAGTAGAAACGTGGNGGACAACTGTCTCCTGTGGGAGGGCCACCATGCTGGAGCAGGGAAGGAGTGTGAGGAAGCCTCCCCTGAGGAGGAAGAAGAGGCAGAGACAAAGTGTGATGAACTGAGCTCAGCCCTCACATCCCGGCCCCCTCTGCTGCTGGGATGCAGGACAGAGGGAAAATTGTGAGTAAAGTCAAGCCTGGGAAGAAGGGAGGGGTAGTAGAAACGTGGTTTAAGATTTAGTTTTTATTTCTCATTGCTCTACTCTGATTTGATAGAGTAGCATAGGATGAGTAGAGTACAGTATTGATAGGTAATAAACTCAATTTCCCCAGCTGAGTATGTTTTTACCATGATGGTAATTGCTGAGTGATCTCTCCCTGCCTGTATCTCAACCCACATGTGGGCCTTTCATTATATTATCTGCCTCCCGTCCAGCTGAGGAGGGGACTGACAGAACGGCCTTGATGGACACATGGCATCTAGCCAGGGTGAACCCACCACAATGAGGAAAATTCAGTGGTTATTCAGCATGTTTTTGCTTTCCAGAGTCTAGGGATGAGAGAAACACAGGAGAGGAAAGAAAAAAGCTTGGCAAGTGTTAAACTTTGTAGAATTTGTAACGTGATCATCCTGTCTGTGTCTCAGCTTTGGGCTGTAGTGGGGACTGCTGCTCCAGAACTGAAGCACTCATCTCCTTAGCCACGGCACTTTACCACCACATTGCACCTGCTCTGCTCAGCACCTTTCAAGACAGATGAGTGCTATGTAACAGCAAACTTGCTACGGACAAAGTAACAGACTGGGGACTTCTCACCCACAGAAGGCACTGCAAAGTGGCTTAAAAGTGGCACAGAGGAGTTTGTCATCTGTTGCTGCTCGCTGATTTCCAGTTTGCAAGCAGAATGAGCACCCCTCAACGCTCAACAGCCAGCTGTTACAGACCAGCTCAGCCTGAGTGCTCCATCCTCAGAGACAGCTCAGAAATCTGCACCCACGAATCAATAGATTTTTAGAACAGCTCCATATGTCACGTCAAGTCCCTAATTCTTTTCATCTTCCATAGAAACTCCATTACTGAGGTTTCCACACCCATCATGATCACTGTAACACTCAGCTCCTTTTAGCTCATTTTGGCTTTGGAGTCACTGCACGGCTTTTGAGCACATTTAAACCTGCAAAGTGAGAACAGCAAAGCACACTATAAATTCTTCATCATCTCTGAAAGGGAGCAGTTCTAGACAATATCCCCTTCAACTGCTAGCTCATAATCATTGAAGCATTAAATCAATTGCTCACCTTTTGATCCAGGCTGTAGGCCAAGATCCACTCCTCTTGCTTGGGGTGGAAGAGCAAGCTCTGGATATAGAAGTTCAAACGGTACTTCTGGTAGGTAGCCCCTTCATCAGAGCTGATGAGGATGCTGCTCTCGATCTCTGGATCACTAAGAAGCATGATCTAAATAGAAAAACGGAGAGAAAAGAGTGTTAATGGAAAAGTGAAACTGAACACCCTTCAAGAGTGAGGTCATACAGCACTGACGCCTATTAGATGTATTCAGAACATCACTCGAGTGTGACAGCCCATAGAATTAGGGCGGGTTTTCAGCATTTCAGTTTCATTTTACTTGGCAATTAATTTGCTGATTTATTTGGCGATTCCTTTTTTTCATTTTATCCAGACAAATTCAGAAAGCCCAGCAAGAATGAAAAATTCTGTGTATCAAAGTCAATTTTGGTTGGATATAGGAACTTCAGGAAGCCACATCAGGCTTTCCTGGACCGTTTTCTGTCTACTACCTCTCTCACCCAACATGGAATCCTCTCTTCAAAAGTAAACAACAGAGCAATCCTGAGATTTAAGGCTCATTATTTGGCAGTTTGCAGTGCTATGAATGAGAGCATCACCTCTCTGGAACATAGAATGCCTTCCTGGATCAGCTGCTGGCATCTGGGAACAGTCCACGTGCACATGAGCAAACACTGACACGATCTCGTATATCACACTCCCAATTTGTACAGTAAGAGACATTCATTCAGTCAGTGAAAACATTATTTTCCCCAGGCACAGGAAAGTGTATGACCTCAATTTGTACAGGGAGGAAAACACTTCTGAGCCTCTAATTTTAATTAGAAAATTATTACCAATATTTTAGAATGAGTTGATTCCACACTATCAGATGGCAAACTCTACATAAACGTTATCAAGAAAAATGTTGTGGAAACATTAACACCATCCTATTAACATCTGGAGAAAACGACTTCACATTAAAGCAAATACCAGTACCATAAAATAAAGGCAAACAGTGGGAAATAAATTAGAGCTGTTCTAAACACAGCAGGTTGTTGATACAGCAGCTGAATCAAATATAGAAACTGTCTTTCAGCAGGATAATAGATCTAGGAATGGCCTTTTTTAGCTCACTGCAGAATGATCAGCTAGCTGAGATCCACTGCAGTTTAGTTTTTTATCCACATTAACTTCTCTTACCCAGCTTTACAGAGCTCCAGCTTCAAGACTACAATGGGGAAATATATTAATTTCGACAGCAAAAATCAGTTACAAGGAATGGTAAAACCCTTGGTATGTTAGACCTTCATCAAGCAAAAAATTTCAGTGCTTGTTTAATCTTAAGCACCTCATTAACTCCATGAAGTCACCAAGGGAAAGGGAGTATAACATAAATGGCTTCTGATCCTTTCCATTTAGAAATGAAAAGCTGAACTAGAAGTGAACGCTTTCCCAGGGTGAAGCCATCTGTATGAATCCAGCTTGAAGACAAAGTGCCTTCAACATCCCTCACATACACCACTCACCAGCCCCAAAAATCAATCTCCAGCCACAGGAAGAGGAATCCCTTCTCACAGGAAGCCACACCACAAGTCATGAGGAAGTGCACTTGAATTGTGCTCTGGTGCACAGTTTGGGGAACGAGAAACGTTCCCATAGGCAACTGACTTCCTGGGAATTAGCCAGAGAAGAGGTCTCCAAGATCTCCACCTAGAACGAAGCTTTGGTACATTTCTTCTTTCTAATCAGATCAAAATATCAATTTCTTTATGCTCCAAACAATAACAATTTCACAACTATTTGAAGATACTTTTTTCTGCCGCTTTTGACTTAGACTGCAAAGACATTTTATACCCCTGTTCACCTAAAGCATATTGCCTGTGCCAGAGAACTATAACATAGTTAAGTAAAAGTCACTTGCTTATATGGATTGGAAAAAGGATGTAAGCCTGCCCATTTGACAACACAATCCAGAGAGATCTTACATTTAAAATAAAGGATACTTCGGGAATAAAAATATTTTCCACCTGATGTCATAGAAGATTACAAAGTTAATAATGCTGTATATTTAAAGGTCACTGCTGGAGTTCCGTCCTCGAATAAGGAGCACAACACAGCTAACAATGGCATGGACCTGAAATGGCACACATGCAAAACATCCTCTCTGCCCTTTCACACAGTCTGCAGCACTTCAGTGGATAGTTCAAGAAATGGTCATATGAGACAAGAAAGGCAGTATTTCTACTAGATGGTTCACAAATCTGGCCAATTTGTTCTTCTGGATGCATAACAGTGGTTGCAAGATCAGATAATAAACCCACTAAGCTAGGAAAGGTGGAAGAACCTAACAACAGTCATATCTAGAGGTGATGTCACATAAATCATGCCCCGTGCCTTCACCCACTTCCCATATCCACTCTCCACCCTCCAAATGGAGAAATGATCACACCCAACATCCCTGCTGTCATCCGTCCTCCCAGGAAAGGCTGATCCTACACAGAGAAGGATAGATTTAATCACTTTTTTTTTCCACTCAATCAGAGTGAAAAAAAACCACCAGCCACACAGATTGGGCTGGCACACATGTTTGTTACACGGCATGCAGAAAAAGAAAAGTGAGAGACTCTGGGCTTTTCTTTTATTATTGTTTCTATTTTTCTCATGGAAGCTATAGGGGGAGGGAACTTTTGGCAGGGGAAATAGCAGGACATTTGTCAAAGGCCTGAAGCCACCACTTCTCATTATGGGACCAGGACGAAGGATCTACCCCAGTAGTGATTTAGATTAATTACTTTTCATTAAGAGAAAATAAACAAACTCCAGTCAGAATGAGAATTTCTGCCAGCATCCTGTGTTGCCGTTTATAATTGCTATAAGGAATAGCAAAAGAGTACCAGAGACTTGTCAAATGTAATTTATAGGGGTTTAAGATCTAATAATTTTCTATAATATTAAATTAAATGGCAGCCTTTATTTAAAAGGAAATTACATTTTGTCTTTCTACATTCTGGATTATTTATATATATATGCATGTATAAAACGTTCTTTTCACTTGCTTTTTCCTCTAGTTTAAGTAGAGAGGGGAAGGGGAGGCAGGACTGGTTACTGCCAAGGGTAAGTCCTTGAAAACATGCTTGAGGTGAGTTAGTTTATGCTACATACCTTTTCCTGGCCTTCAAAATCCAGTTAGCAATGAATGGCAAGAACCAGACCAAACAAAACAGGCTGAAAATCAGGCTGAACTCCAGATAGTTCCTCAGGAATGGATGCAGAGGAAGAGAGCTGTCTGGGACATGGTGCATCTCCTCCAGAGCAGGAGCTTTGGGGACAGTGATGACACACACAGAGCTGTTCTGAATGAACTCCAGGTGGGCAGAACACCAGACACCAGTGGGGAAGGACATCGAGAGAAGATGCTATGGTGAGGCCACCTGGCAAGAACATTAACTACAATATATGGACTGAGATCTTCAGTACGTGAGCAGGAAACATATCCAGCTCTGAACACTTCAAGGGGATTTATCCCAGGGAATAAACAGCACGAGCTGCAGGCTGGAAGAACAAGGAGGGGAGATGTTATACCTATGCCTACAATAATGTATTTGGTACACAAACCACAGGAGTAGTTAAGAGTCTCTCAGATTTGTTGGAGAGTGTGTAGAACCCTTAAAGGAGCTCAAATGCAGAAGGAGGGAGGAAGGAAAGTGACACCATATTAGAGCACAAATCCACTAAAAAGTCATGCCCTCTGATGGGGCTAATGCAATAAAAACTAGGGTAGGATTTGTAACTAAGAACCTGAGTTCCTGCTAGCCAGATCAAAATTCCAGGTGTGTCACTGGGTTAATGCAAACACCTTCCTTGGTATTGCTTTCACATGGGTTTTGTGCAGGTGGATGAGTTAAGATGGTGAGACATTCTTCTTCTTCTGTGCCAGGGTAGCCAGGCACAAAGACAGATGTGATGTGGAATACTGAACTGTACAGCAATGAGGCAGCACCCTTCTCACAGGCACAATGCTACAACATCCTCTACTGGCATGGAGATACTGGTAGCCTGAGCACAGAGATCACAACAGAGATCTGTTTTGTACACAGATGAATTAGTTAATAAACCACCACTGGAACAAAAAAAACAAAACAACCTGCCACATAAATGGCATTTTTATTAATATTAGCTTTCAATGAATCCTTTTATTTTTCAAAACAAACATAAATTTTCACTGTAAATTACCAAAGCGCATCTCCCTAAATCAGCACAGACCAGTTTATAGGTGCAATAATCTGTAGCAATAGTACCACTGAGCTACATTAGCAAGGGAGCACCAGAGAGTTGTCAAACGAATAAAGAAGACAAGTTCAAATAAATGCCTTTTATTCTGAGAAATAGATAGACAGCATTAAACCTTGTGTACTGCCTTCTGATTCTCCTCTTCACTTTCATGCACTTTTCATAAGCATTATGAAAATGAGAGGTCCCAGTCACATTCACCTATGTAAAAGGCTATTCTAAAAAAACATAAATGAAACAGTAAAAAAAAAAAAAACAAACCAGAAACAACAAAACACCTATAAACCATGCAAGCCTCCACAGCTACTGAAGAAACCCAGTTCCTTAGCAAAGTATTAGAATTTACTCTGTAGCACTGCATTATCCTCTCCCACAAGTGAAAAGGCAGTTTTGTCACAAATCCTGCTGCAAAGACAGAAGGTTGACGTTTCATGTTTACAGGTTCATAGAGATTTCCATATTGAATGTGCTCAGCTTTAAAGTGAAAAGGCCTTTTTTGGGTTTTTTTGGCCTCCTCCCACTAGCCCCTCAACTCAGAAACATTTTAGAGCCTTCCTAAAGTCTGGCCACATCTACATCATCAATGACAAAACAAATCAAATTTTAAAAAATAAAAAATTATTTTATTTTTCTTTCTTTTCCAATTTGATTTAAAACATTTAATGGGTTGTATGGTCCCATATCGCCTTCCCACAAAGTTTCATAGTGGCTTTGAGTTTAAAAAGCCAAAAAGTTTCAGCAATTTATGCTGAAATATCAATGTAAATGGAAGGTTTTTACTTTGTTCAGATTTTTTGATGTCCTTTCCTCCTTCTGAAACTGAGAAATCAAAATCCAGCAACATTTAAAGCCTTAAAGATACAAAAATCATTTTCTTCCATCTAAACATCAGTCCATCAAAAGTTAAATAAGAACAGTTTGGAACTCTCTTATGGGAAAAGTAATTTTCTACGTTGAAGCATTTTGGATTACATGTTTGACCATCTGAAATTGCTCACTGGAAAATACTTGGATACTCATTCCCCTCCCACTCTTTCTCTCTCCAACGTCATTACTGCAATTACCTGCCCTTCAAGCTAAAGGATGTCCTCAGAGATCTGAACACAACCCAAATCTCTTAGAACACAGCTACACAGTGTATCTAAAGCCCTTCTCTGCCATTCCCATGGAGGACAGGTGCAACTCATTGCAAAGAAAATATCATCCTTTTTTTTCCTTCTTTCACCCCTATATGCCATTTCAAATAAAAAACCTCAGTTTAATCAAACCAGCCCAAATTCATCTGAGACTAAAATGTGCTGGTACCACAAGCAACTGTCTCCTTACCTGCAAAAGTAACACCCATATAAATCAGCCAGGCTAAAGGTGGTTTTGAATGATTTTCACTAGTTTAGAAAGCACACCTTAACTTTATACAAGCTGTCACAGATGTTCAGAGATGGCCAAATACCTGCTTACTGCCCTGGAGATTTACTGACCTCTGCAATAATCAGGGGGAAATGAAAGCAACCTCTGCTTCCTAGTTACCAAGCACTATCAGTCAGACAGGAAAAGATGGGACACGTCAATGATAAAAATCTGCTCTAGAGAGAAATCCTGTGTATTTACATACAAGTGAAGAAATTACTCCATTGTTTAGGGACCAGCAGCTGTGACAAGAGGGACATCTCTCCAGGAAGCCAAACAAGACACCCATAAAGAGGGCAACAGCTTTCATATAATTACTTACTTTGTGTCCCAAAAGGAAAATGCTCATTGCAAACCCCTGTGCTACAGAGTAGCCCAGATCTAGGGCTCCTCCTTCCTGCATGTGGCTCAAAAACTTCCTTAATGTTAAGGATAACCTGTGGCCACCAGTCAAGCAGTAAAGGGGCACTGAGCTTCCATGAGAGATAAATTGTCTGGACCTAACCTGTTTCAACTTCTTGTAACTTCACTTCTTATTGCCCAAAATTTAACATTAATGGCAGATTTAATTAATGAATATAGCACCAGATCACCAACTCTCAGAGCCATAGTGCTGTAATCTTAAAGGATGAAGTGCACTGCACTCACTTTATAAGGGTTTATGAAGCATGTGTTATAAAAGTACCTCAACCATAAGGCTTTTATTCCTTGGCACTCACTTCAATACAATCCCATAAAACCCAAGCAATCTTTAAGTGTTAAAGGTGACTTTCACTACTGTATTTATTATTGGATAATGAAAAATGACTCAGACACCCATAGAAACTCAGCAATGAAATAAGAGTTTCCTGAGACTTTAGCATTGGGTCTGCATTATATGTACCGTGACCAAAGAACCAAATAGCTCTCTCAAGACATTTTAGACACTTCACACTAACCTCCCTCCAGAACTTCCTTCCCATCAGGAATTCTTTGTAATTACAAAACAACCTCTAGTCTGCAGAATCACATTGCTTGCCAGTGAACTTTTCAGATGTCAACAGTTATTTCTGTAAGCATTCAACCCCTCTGAAGGACCTGCTCCATAGACTCCTCCAGTTGTGCCAGAAACTGACAGCTCTCTAATCCACCAAATTGGTTTGAGAAGACAGCAACATCATGGGGAACCCATGTGTTCCTCATCTTTGCAGCACTGAGAGAGAATGATCAGAGTACATGACTCTGCTCAGGTGACATGCAGGTTCATTGTCTCTCTAGGGCGTTTTCTTTTGTAGAGGGTACATGAAAGAAGAGAACCATTACCAGAAAGAAAGTAATAAACTGTAAAATGAAAGCTTTTCTTTAACATAAACAGCAGGGTTTTTGAAACAAAAGTGGGCATCTGTGGGGTGCACGAAATGAGGACCAGCACTACCTTGCTTTCTCCGAGGAGATGCACATCAGCCCACCATACTTGTTTACAGACCGGTTAATCTTGTGTTGTCTTCTATTGTCTCTCATATCCAACTGTACCCAGACTAAATTTACAATTAACTCTTCAGATTTGTACAAAATTGCAAGAGGCTGTTGGCACTGCAGCCATACCTGCCATAAATTGCCATACCAAAACAAAACACTTCACAGAATTCCAAGCCCATACACTCTCTTCCCTATGGAGAGGGCACTCCATTTTAATCACCACCTCCAGCACCTGTACAAGAGCACAGATGCACCATACAAGAGGCCCTGAGGATCAGGAGCAAATTAAGGTTAAATTGCATGTAAAGCAAGAGCTCTTCAAGGAAAACCACTCTGCCATCCTCACTGGCAGGTGGAAAAGTAAAATGTACCATGGCTGTAAGACTTAGACAAAAATCAGAGCTGGGAAAAAAACACAGATACTCTAAGGCTGCCATCTGAACCTGCCCTCAATGCCACATCCCAGGCTAGATCCATTTCCCATACACAGGAGTGGAAAAAGCCATCATAATAGACACAACAAACCAGAACATCTTATCTTTGTTTTGCTGCTGAGCAGGTCAGCACAACATGTCTCCCCGCTTTCTCTCCTCTTTTTGGCACTGGACACATGTACTTTTCACTTTTAATTACAAGGCACAGCAAGCATTTGCTTGTTAAATTCCAGGTGCCAGTGGAGATGGAAGCCATCCAAAAAGCATGTGTTTGACCTGGCAAAGAGTGACTGACTGGCAACAGCCACATGCTTGGTTGTAAAACCTTTTCATTGTCACAGCAAGGCAGCCTTTATCCAAGGTTACTCCAGCCCATTATATTCTTGTTACAGCTGCACATTCCCCAGTTCCCCACAGATCATCTGCGCAAAGTCCTCTGCCGCAGTGTTCGCACCTTCCTGAGGCCACTTCGGCACTGTTCAGATAATTTGCCAAAGGCTTTTCTGCATCACAGCATGTTCACGCAGAGTTCTCCTCCACAAACTGCCAAATGGGTTACAAGCATCACCACTGGTTTTGCATATCCAGTTTGACAAGCACTTTGATGAAAGGGCCTGGACCAGAAGTAGAAGGAACCTCACCTGGTGACCTCAGGCACCAACCAGAGCTTGCACACAAATGCAAAGCCTCTGATTGATATTATTATATGGCTCTAGAGTCTGGTATCTCTGCCAAGCATAGTTCTGCATGATGCCTTTTTACTCCTCTCGACTCTACACAGGAAAGCCCTGGTTGTTACAACATCCAACACATTGTTTTGTGGTCACCAGCTTTTTTCTGGTGACAAGGAACAGCTCTGATCCCAAACTGTGTTCACAGAAAGAGAAAAGCAGCATTCACTGTTATAATTACATGCTATTTGAGTAAATGCATGGTTGCGCTATTCTCCATAGAACTACAAAGTAATTTTCACCATTATGGTAACTTACCATGTAAGCAGAAATAGTTACAGAAAATAATGTTATCAGTAAGGAGAGGCTGTGTGCACCACAGCTGCTGGAACTGAGAACACCATTTATATAAAAACACTCCTCTGATTATAGGTCTCACTCGGGAGAACACTTTACATGCGGGTATAAGTTTACTCACAGTAGTTGCCCCATTACAGAAAACAAAAAGATGTGCATGGATAGTTACTCATGGGGGTAAACTTCTGCAGCCTTTATTCAGCAGTCTATTTCACTTGAGGATACTAGAGTGTTTCATGACTCTATAGAAAAATAAAAATCGTGTTATGTATCTCCCTTGAGGCCATTAAATCTGAATACAATTTTAAATGCATCATTGCTTCTCCTTTGCTTACCCACTATATTTTTCTGCTTTTTTAGTCAGATTGCAGAGTGAACATAGACAACAGTCAGCTTTATCACTGTTCACATCGAGATGCTTATGATCTATCTCAATTTACTTACCTGGCACCTATTACTCATGTCCCTCACTGTCCCTAATGTAGTTCTCTTCCTAACATCCCCCCACTGGAGGAAGTTAAGATGATAGGAGAAGGTCTATCCATTTTCTGGCTGCAAGGCTGAAAAGATTAAGGGTTAAAGTTACAAAACATGATGGCACTGCAGTGTTCTGCATGGTAGCAGTCAGCTCTAAGCTATCCATTGCAAGCTCTGCATGCTAACTCAGGTGCCAGAGATTCAGGTGCCAGATATGGGAAGGTTCTGGACCTAGGAACAGGATTTACAACTAGCAGCCCACAGGTTTTGACATTATCAATTACATTTAATAATTAGCTCCCAATGAAACAGTCCTTGCAGGTTTATGGTGGTAGTCGTGTCTGCAATTACACACTGGGCGGGTGAGTGACTGCCCCAGTGACTGAACCACAGCCACTACACCCTGTTCCAACAGGGCCACTGACACTTCACAGCCCGGGGAGAACCATGTACTTTCCTTTCCATATCCCTTCATGGACACACATGAGCTCTGGTCACTGCACTGTCCTGAAGAACCAGTGTAAGAGGAAACAAAATTGGAAGAGGGGATAAAGGTTTTATCTCCAACACAACCCTGACACTGGTTTGAGAATTGATTGTCAGATGTCAGAAAATTGCCAAGCTTACTCCATCTTTCACCCATTTCCAGGTCTTGAGCACTGCATTCCTTGCACCCATTCCATTGCCTCTCACATCTCTGAGCACAGCTGCTTCAGGAGTTTTGTTGCTTTCTTGCAGACATGTTTAAGGATCATTGGTCTGCCATGGGAAGGTTCCAAGGGAGACAAAAGATGTCAGATGAGCTTTTTTTGTCAGCAACAGAGAATTAAAATATTATAGGGTCCTCTGTAAAAGGCAGAACCAATCTCTCCTCAGAGACAGGATTGGTCTGAGAGTTGATTGCCTAGATCTGTAGGAAAACTACAGTCTGAGTTTTCCCTAACTGCATCTGTGCACCACTTAGAAAACCCCTGTCATTACTTTCGGAGTCCAGCAACATCTGTCTATACAATGAAAAAAGGCATCTTAGAACCAAGAGAGTGAAGGGCAATGAACTCCCACTACCGTAAAAAGAAGCCTCAAACACTCTACAACATACTGAAATACCTCTCTAAGATCTAGCCCAGCCAAGCTCCATGCTGAAGAAAAATTATTCTAACACAGTTGCAGAAGTGTTTCCAGGTTTCCCAGTACTGCTTGGGATAAAATATTTCACAGAGAATGGATCACACCAGAGCTGACATTAAAGTTACACCGTAAGAGGCAGATGTGTGTATGTGGCAGAAACTGAGACTGTGGCCAGCACATGCCCTGCAGACTCTGCTAATCTAGGCTATTAAAATGATAATTCACTCAGTAATGCTGAGCTTCTCTATTCCTCACTTTGTAAAAGAATGAAATAAAAAGATATTTTGCCACTTATTCTTTGGTTTGGGGTTGGCAGGGGGTGGGTGGAGGATTTTCCTCAAAGAGAAATAAATAAGTCTTAATGAATCAGCTCTTATCACTAAAGATCAAGGTCAGATTGTTATACGGTCTTCGAAAGGACCCACCTGCCCCTTTTCCAAGAGCTGCTCTCTACCCATTCTATTATTTTTCCCTCCTTTTTAATAACAGGGTATAGTGACTCACTATTATTGATTGATTACCCTGCTGTCTGTGAAGCACCATGCCCCTCCTCGTTAATTCAAAACTACCTCATTTTTCATACTTCATAAATTATTATATTATTGGAGCTGCAGCAGTAAATGAGATGGCCATGTTTCAGAGAGTGGTAAGGAGGATGGAAAAAGGAAAAAAGTCTCATAAAACTGCCCTATATCGGGATCTGCAGCTGTGTTCACCCTGCTGACAGGCCACGTGTGTAATACAGGCAGCCCTGTACAAGGTGATGCCTCCTGACAGACCCTCTCTTCCCTCTAACCAAGGCAAGGCACTCTGAAAGCTCTCACAGCACAGCTCCACTCTGCCCACTTCATAAAAGCAATGGTCATGGTATGCGACAAAATTGCAGCTTCATTTTAGTTGATATCATAAATCCTGATCTGCCCTTTAACACTCACTGGCTAAATCAGAGCAAACTACCTCTGTTTTTCTGACAGCCAGCCCTGGGAAGTCTACATCTGAATGTGAGTGGGACCTCTTCAGTTTTACCCCATTTCTTGTCTTTACAACCTTTTAACATCCCTAAGTCCCCACAGGGCCCTGACTGTAGCAATACAAGGTGAAGCAGGCAGAGAGTGCAACATGAGAGAGCGACTGAATTTTAGGAAGCCAGACAAAGCAGCCCTGTCATAGGGCCCAGTATCCCGCCAAGCTTATCACTCTTACCTGGTAACTGTCCTTTTGCTCCAAAAATTGTTTGTATTTGGCATATGGAGGTACAAAGATGCAAAATACAGATGCATAAAGGTACACAAAGACAACTCTAACTCAAGTTTTGTAATATATGAACTTTTTTCCTTCACAAATGCTGAAAGGATGGCTTTTAGTGTAAATGGCTGCTTCTTTTTATACTTCTCTTCTAATCCTCTTCCCTTCACCCCTATTTAATAATGCCATATGGGAGTATTTTGTTAATTATCTCAATTGCATTTATTATTAAAAACAGACGATGAGTAGTGGGTGTGGTTCAGTGGATTTGGGTTTTTTGAGGTTTTTTTCTGTTTGTTTTAAATGCATCTGCTTCTTCAGAGAACTAACTGAAAAAACACCAGGAATCCCCAGTCTCCACATTCATGAATTCTGAGGGACAGCCTTCCCTGGAGCACAACGACAAAAAAACAACAAAAACACCAACTCGGACATACTGAAAAAGATTTTTTAAAAAGATTTAAAAGTATTTATGCCTTTATATCACAGCATTTTCCATTCATTGATCTCGAACCGTGTTCAAAACACTAATAAATCCAGTCATCCAGCATCACGAAACGATATATCTTACGTAGGAAAGGTCAGAGAAGCCTACTCTGAAAATGTGACTTTGCTGAAAACATAAAACCCTTCAAAACAAAAAATTCCTAAAGTCCTCTTCTCGAAGTATTGCAAAATGTCTGTAACTCAGGGTTTCTTTCACACAGTTTCAGGTCACAGTTCTGCAAACATTTACAAAAATGATCTCTTTTCTCAGGTGCCAAATTCAAGCTGAATTAATTGGACAAGTGGAATCCCACATACAACAGCTCACAAAACTGCACCTTGTAGATAAAACACATCATGTCACACATCCTCTCACTCTTCCATAGATGTTGTGGGAAACAGTAACACCAGTAAGTGAAGAAAAATATTACTTCTTCATTCACATTTTATTCCTATATTCAAATTTTCAGCTCTGGAGACTGGGTCTGACTGTCCCTGAAGTGTATTTATGAGATGGATACACTGAGACGTTACCCCAATCACAGTCACATTTGTACAATCCACTGGTATAACCAGAGCAGGCAACTCTGAGCTCAGCTAAGCCAGGCACTGTTTCACAGCTTTCCTTTCTGCCCACATCAGCTCTGGACTGGGTAGCATGGATTTTGGAGCTCTGAGGAACACAGGAACATCACACCCAGCTCAGTGGGTCCAGAGAAGGGCGACACACAGAGACTTTTACAGCTGCATTTGCAGCTCAGGTAATTTAGTCCCTGTTAATGGCAGCTGCAAAACCAAGGGCTATTTAATGACTGTATTCCATTAAGCTGAAGGGAAAGATTAGGGATAAAAGACAGTAGAAACAACTTGTTCCATCACTCCTGCCCTGTGGCTCTAACTCAGCCCCACTGCTTTTGAGTTATAAATGCGCTCTCGAGATCACATCAGCAAGTGCCAGTTTGCAGCACAAACCCTTGATCACAGTGTCAGCACAATGAGGAAAAAGGATCCAAGGAAACCTTCCATCTCCCTAAAGCCCAAATGGCTCTAGGATACTCCAGAGCTCAGTTCCTCACCGATAGTTTGGGATGCAGTCTTAGGAAAAAGCAGCAGATGATTAATGGGAGCTGTGGCTAAGCATGGCAGCTCAGTTCAGGATGGGCTAGCAAGCAGCAGGTACATGCTGGAATCTCTGCTTCATCAACCTATCAAGTTTGATGAGTAAGGACAAAACAAAATGCTATAGAATTCCCTTTGGGAGCCTATGAAGTAAGAAATGAAGGCAAAACCAAAACAAGTTTGAGCCGTGGTTCTGCCCTGGGTATCCAATCACAGCTGAGGAATTCCCTTTGGAGATACAGAAGGGTGGGACAGCTTTTGCTCTCAGTTACTCTCCAAATGAGCAAGAAGAAATGAAGAGGAGGTCAAAGTGACTTGTGCTCATTTCAGGATCTCCTGTTTCTCTAAAGGGAGGTGTCATTCCCAATATTCTAGCTAGTCACCAGTCAGGTAGATGCATTCCTCTGCAATTACAGTATTACAGACAATTAATTTCTTCCTTCATTAACCTGAACAGCAACACAGCATTGCTCTCTGCCAGCTCATAAACAGCTGCTGCACTTCACCCCCAAGAAACTTCACAGAAACAAACAAATCTAATTAGATTTATCTTTCAGAAATTCTTACTCTCTAAATACCTCTAAACACTTCTCCTTCTGATGGGCCAAGTTTGGAGGCATGATGAGCTATGAGAGGCGCAGCATGATTTTGGCTTTTACAGCTTCAGTGATTTGTACTGACCCTCCATTTTGAGTCTGTGACAATTAAGAAACCAGTCCGAGAAACCATTTTCTCAAATCTCTTTAACTGAGCACCATAACGTTATTTCTATTTTATTCTGTTTGCAACTATTCAAATTGTTTAGCTGGAAGGTCTACCTTTAAATAAAACCTAAAATGCTTCAGTTCTGGTTTAAGGGAAAAATGGGGGAGTCCTCATTTCATTCACTGCACCTGGGTGATGTCTGTTCAGACAGTCAGCATAAAAGGCTACAGACCTTTTAATTCTTCAAGTCATCACCTGCAACAATGATTGTAATAGCTCAGGGGAAAAGCTAAAAACAACTGCAGCCACCTGAACTGCAAAGCAAATTCATGAAGAAAGGTATTTCTAAGATATCAGAACTGTCACCTCAGATCTTAAATGCAATCAGGACCTCCAGTTTATCCACACCTTATCTGAGCAATGCTCTATACAGGAAAGTGGGTTTGGGGTTGATTTGTCAGAGTTGTTATTCTCTTCCTTTTTCCTCTCTTTCTTTTAAATTCTTTTTAACTCCATCGTCTCCACCTCCACAGTATTCCCAAGGGTAGAGATAAAAGTTTCAGAGAGAGAACTGGGTTTTCAACTAAACAACATCTTCACCAAGAATAAGCACTCTTCACAGAATATATCACGGGAAGACATAATACCTAAAATCTATGGTTCAACAATTCCTTGAGATTCAAAGTGGCACCTCTGTGCCTGAAAGGAGCAATGCCTCAGATATATGGGGCTTCAACTTTCATCTTCTTTCTGCACCCTTTGGAAGGGCTTTACATCCCTCTGTGAGGCATCAATTCTGAAATGAACCCTGTTATTGACAACCAAGAAGAAAGCAAGTGTTCTCACAATAGGTGATCTCACCCAGCAGACCAACTCATGCTAGAAAACAGGGAATCACATCGCTTCAGCTCCAAGCAGTGACATTTTGAAGTGCAGCCAGTTAAGCAAAGAATCACAAGCTTAATTTTTTTGTGGAAATTATTCAATTTTCTAACAGAATTTTTTCAGCAATCATAAAGAAAAAAAAGAGAACTGAAATAAAAAGAAACTGGAAATTCAAAAAGTCAAGAGAAATGTTCCAATTAAAATAGAAGAGACTTTTCCCCTTAGTGTTTTGGAAGAAATAAACAATTCTAATTCCCAGACCGCTGTGAAAATCTGCCTCTAGTAAAATGTAACTAACGCCCAAAATATAGCATTAAATTAAAGGTCAGCAGGGAACTGAGATCTCTGCCCAACAGAGAGTAAGCAGCTTTTTGTCATGTCCCCAAAGACAGACAGCAGGCTACAGGGTAGAAAAGCCAAAGCTAAGCATTTTTGCTAATTTCAGCTTTTCAGAGCACTCAAACATCTGCTGCTAAATCCCATTCATCTGTAAGGAAGGGGTGCTGCTAAACAAATATGAAAATTTCTCCATTCTGAAGTTCACCACGAATCACCTGCTTGTTGCAACCTATTTGGCAATGGGACAAAGCAGATACTTCACATGTGGTCTTTCTCTCAAGCCAACAACTGGGTGGGCAAGTGCACTAAAGGGGAAGATGTGCCCTGGAATGCACTCTGCCTATCAGAGCATCTTCACGGGTTTGGAAGCGTCAACACTGCAGGCACTTGGCTTCTCACCAGAGCTCAAAACAGGAACCGTCAAGAAGGCCAGTCCCCAGGACTTCAGAGCTGTCTGACTGCTAGGGTCAACGATCACCTGGAATTTCATAGCATTAAGGAGAGCTCAATGCAGATTTTTCTGATCCAAACACAAGTGCCTATTGTGCAACTGAAAGGAGAAATAGCCCAACCACCTGCAGGAGAGCAGATCCAAGTCTGGTTGTTTCAACTCTCAGCAGCAGAGGCTTTCCATACACTTGCAAAGCGCTGTGAAACCCTGAACTTGTTAGTTCTTAGGCGAAGGGAATTAGCAGTATGACAGCTCCAGGGGAAGATGAAGTAGTCCTGGCTCGCAGCGGGGAGTGTTTTGACTACGATGCAGTCAGAGTCTGCAGATTCACAGTGGGCTGCAGAATGCTTGGCAGTTCCCTTATGTCAGCACCCAGGATGGTCTCAGATGACCAAGCTGGCCCTGACCACTAGGAATGATACCTGAGAGGCAGGAGGAGTCCTAGCTGGGAAGAAAAATTCCCAGCAACTTCCTTCGGTATGCGCGTGTTGTTATATTGATTTAATCATAACCACAAATGTCAAATGGTGCAAGGGTAAAGTGCATTTTCCCAATACCTTCTGTGATATCTGGGAAATGGACACCTCCCATCTCAGCTCCAAGAGCAGCCATCAGCAGGTTGGGTAGCACCTGGGAGCAGGCAGGAGCTCTGGGACCCAGCCAAAGACACTTCAGCTCAGTCTTTGCTCTGTGCCTTGGTTCTCTCTATGCATGAGGAGGGTGGATATCACCCAGTGGCAACACATAAAACATGCAACAGGAACAGGAACAGCTACAAACTACATCTGACCTCCAAGAAATAAAGCACAGGTTGCCAAAAAAATTAAAATATTCCCACCAACGTTTTTCAAAAAAAGAGATCAGAAACAAAAGGCTTTCCTTTTAAAAGAAGAAAGCAAAATGCCAGCTTTTAAATCCCCCTGCCTCACAATTGAGCCCAGGGTTATGCCGCAATTCAGGTAAATGATGTTTATATAACTGGCATTTGGCTGAACGCATAATTCCTATTTAACAGCTGAAAAGAAGCATTTTGGGTCTTCAAAGAAATCTGACAGGTAATTCCCACTGTAGTTCTGCAGGGTAGCTGAGAAGTAATTATCCTTCTCACTAGTAAATCAATTAGGAATGAATGTATAGAAAGCTTTTCTCCTCCTCCAAGGAAGCGCTAATCCTCTAAGCACTAATGAGTAGACAGGGCCAGCAACAATGTGCAAACCCATCAGAAATTGACAGGAGCTGCGAGGCGTGCAGGCTCCAATCAGCACCTGGGAGTGAGTGCCTCAGCAGAAAACACCTGCCCTGGAAAGGTCTGCATGGTTCATGTGTGCACACAGGCTCTGTGCATGTGTGTTACTGCTGGTACCTCCCTCCCCACTTACTGCCTCAAGCAGAGACCTCTTTTGCAGTTCACGAGAGATCACTGCATCACGCTCAACAAGGCAGCACTTCTGCTGCTGAAGGTGAGTCATGAGCTGGGCTTTTTCTGCTGGATGCAACTGATTCACTGATTGCCTTGTGATTCAGTATTGGCAGGTGTCCTCAGGAGCTCAGCAAAAACATGCTGCCTAACTCCCTGTGCCGCAGGAACAATATTCACCCAGAGAGACTGGGAGAAGACAACCCAAGTGCACTTTTTTGCAGTGCATCACCTCAAGAATATGTAAGAGAAGTGGGTGGACGATAAACCCAAACCTGAATTTAACAAATTTCGGATGCTCTGGTCCAGTGACACCTTGTTCAGACATTGCTCGAGTGCTACATGGATGTATGGAATTGCTTTGATGGTTAACAAAGCAGAGTTCAGACAGACCAGCTGTTTAAACATGCCCAGTAACAGTGCTTGTATATTTAGCAGAGGTAGAAAGAATGGAAGCAAGTTGTTCCCACAGCAGCCAGCACTGAAGCTGGTTTCCTATGGGTTTTCCTTACAGCTTATCTCTACATTTCATAAGATTTTTCAGAAGGTGTGAGAGGGGCACAGATAGATCCAGAAATCATTTCCTTAAGGCAGAAACACAAAAAACTTCTTTTAAATTTCTAATCTCAAATAAGTAAACAGCAGGTAAAGATAGGCCTGCATAGGCCTATGATGAAATGTAGGTGGTTTTAATTAAAAAAAAAAAGAAGAAGACTGCTAATCTGAAAAGCTCAGTAGCCTGAGAAATTGCTAGAAGATAATAATATATCCTCGTACTCTGATTTGTGAGGGAGTCTTTACACCAGTGACGTAGGATTTGTAACTGAGCATATTGACGGTGCTTTTGGGTGGGCAGAGTTGCTTTGGAAACAGAATGAAGAAGAATTAACTCTTCAGTGCCCCCCATATTGGATATAGGAGGGGTGTGAAGGCCAGGAAAACTCACTACAAAACATCCTAATCTGTTTTGCTCAGGGGAAAAAAAAAAAAAAGTGGAAAAAAAAAAGTCAAGGTAGTTGTCTCAACAGTTCAGCTTCAGCATCAGGAAAAATATAAGCTGAACTCTGGCCACTGCATTCTTCCTCTTCCCTGTACATCCTTACACACACAGTAACCAGAGCTATGGTTGCATACACTGCAATAAACATCAGTCCCAAAACATCTGTAGACTGACCAGTGATGGAAAACACAACAGTCACAATAAGAACAGTACAAGTAGCAAGTTACTAGTTCAGAAATCTTTTGATGGAGACAGGGTACGGACAGTTTGGAAGTGATCGAGCCAAATATGTCGCACTGGGCCTCTACACTGTCCAAACACAATTTTGCTGTCAGCAATTAGCTTCGTGCTGCAGCCCTCCCACACTGATTTCTGTGGGTAGCTGAAAGCATCTTTTTCCCACTGCCTCCCCTGAATCAACACAGGCAATAATTTTAAACCAAAAAGGCACTGAGGAGTAGCTTCTGGGCTGTGCTATGCGAGCCAGCTGCAGCCCTAATTGCATCACGTGGGAAGAGTGAGCAGGGGGTTGGAAAGCTGTGACCTCATCTTCTCTCCTACACAACCAAATCAAATTGTAGGTCTTCCACCCACTCTCACAGGCATATTCTGCTTTCAGCCCCCTTACATGATGCAACCAAAGAAAATGTCATTTGTATCTTTACCTCCAAATGTGGGGGGAAAGAGTCAAATGCAGAAATAAATGCCTTTTAGTCAGTATTTCTAATAATAAGGAAATGCAAGGCAGGAAGATGTGTAATAGCCAAAGCTGGTAAAAGCAGGAAACCCAGAAATATTTGTGTGAGTTCTTTATAAAGTTGTAACAGTCAGAAGCAAATAAAAACAACCTTTTTCTCTAGCACATTCAGCAGGGAATTAAGCACTTCATGGCCATCACAAGTGAAACAGGATCAGTTCTACAGGATTCCATGGAATTGCACCAGTCAACTTAGACAGCAAATTCAAGGTCTTGTGAATTACCAACAGATTTCACTTTAGTATCATAATTCCTCTCAGAATGCTGTAATTTTGTTTCTATAGCTACCAGTTTGAAGGCTCTCCCTTACCTTCCTCTTGTTAGTGGGACTGACATATAGGTAGCTCAGCACAGTCTTCAGGCCCACTTTGTCATTTAGCTTTTCATAGGTAGTGCCATAGTCTGTTGACCTGGAGAAAAGAGGAGACAAAAAGAGTTTATGTGGTTATTACAGCTCAGGTGAAGGGAATGAGTGTGTGAACAGATGCTCAAAGATACAGCTTGAGTATTATTATGCTTAAAACACAAGATTTTGTGTTTCATTCAGGGTGGCCAGCAAAAAAGAGAAGAAAACTTGAGTTCTTTGGGGCAGGGTCTGTCTCTGCATTCATTGATCCTGTGCATCTGGGGAGCTGTGGTGCACCCATGGAGGTGGACTTTGGGGGCAGACTCTGCCCTCCTGTGCCAGTGTGGGATTGCAAATGATATCTACACATAAGAGGACTCTGATACCAGCAGCACTCTTAGCACAAATTCTCTTTTCAGACAAATTCAACGTAAGAATCCAAATTAAACCCACCAACAACAGTTTTATTTAGGTAGGCTGATTTTTGACTTGAAGATGGGGATCCAAATGTGGCTCAGAATTGTAACAGCTGAACTCATGTCTAGATAAAAATGTGCCTAAACTGGCAACTTGAGTCCTCAGCCACCCTCATCCTACTTTGTGCCAGGCATTTAATTTTTCTGAGTTATGGAGACAGATTCAGGCCCCTGCACTAGCAAATCCCACCCAGAGGAGCAGATGATCTGGGGGTGGTATCACCCATTCGTGACTGGGGAAAAGGGCTGCTTCGTCACAGAGGGTTTTCTGTAGTGTCCTCCTCCTCATTTGTGGGCATGTTTGAAACCTCACTTTGCCCTGCTTGTTTCTCTACTGTTTTCATACTTTGTTTTCCTAACAAACAAGATTTTTCCTACCAGAACAACCCAACAGCTACATCATACAGGATCTCACATCTGAAGAGTGCTCAGCACCAGCTTACTATAGGAGGGAGGGGTGTCAGACCCTTCCTGAAAAGCACCCCCATCCCATGCAAACAGTGGGGAGAGCCTGGCTCCCAACCCTACACAGCTTCTGTCATAGAGACAGAGCAAACACAACTCTCTGCAGTGGGCAAGGCCTTCACAAAAAGCCTGTCTGGACATACCTACAATTTTATTAGGACGAGAATCCATGGCCCCTGCCCTCCTCTCTAATCACTCTTTATACTGGACAGATGATCAGAGAACATGCAGCAATTCTGTGCCTTTCCCAGCAACTAGCTCCAGTAATTTGGCTTCCTAAGTTCAACAAGCCTAGCATTTACAGCTTTATGGTTCTGCCTGAGACCAATCCTCTGCTCCTCGCCTGTCTGGCAGAGAAATGGCCAAGCCATTCTGCCGGCATCGCAATGACCAGTGCGACTCACGTGGCTACAGAAACTGAGCAATGCCAGAGCCTGCGCCCAGCTCTGCTGCTTCCCTTGCTGCTAGTGGAGTCCAGAGTGACACCAAAAGGGCCAAGCCACAAAACCAGCCAGCTGGTTTCAGGCTTCCAAGTAGTAGGAATCATGAAGTCAAAAGCTTGCTTTGTCATTGATGTGGCTCCAACGCATTTCCTTCAGTGCATCCTTCAAGGACAATTCCTAAATACTTTGTGAAGTCATTCTTTCCTCAAATGGGTTGAGCCAACCTTTCTACTTTGAAAAGTCAGCAGTTGGGGTGCTTCAAGCCTTAAGCAACTTCCTTATGTTTTGGATAACTCTTTAATACAGAAATAGAGCTAATACTAGCTCCATTTGCACTTACCACTCTTCTGTACTAATGCACAGTAGTATCACCTGCTGGGCTTCACACAGATACCCCAAAGAATACAACAATAATATACTGTATTTTCATAGAATTTTCCTATCCAAAGTATCTGAAGCTCTTGTCTCACTAGGTACCAATGGCAAAAAAAAAAAAAGGAAAGGAAAGAAAAGAAAAGAAAAAATAGTAGCAGCCTTCCCTCTCCAGCCAGTCTTGAAACTGAAGCAGCTTTATTAATGAAGCTGAATAATCCAGGACAATTAATTCCAGTACATGAGGCCTCCTATAAATGCAAATTCAATAGGTCAGGAATCCTCAAGCGACACTAAGCTCTAAGCAGAGGATAACAGAGAGAGGGTGAGCAAAGGTACTTCCTTGATCCTACCCTTCCAACAGCTCTGCAGCTATGAACAAGCCACTTTTGTGACTACACATGTACCAGCCACCAGGCAGCGAAAGAGATCACTGATTCCAATCAGCATTAAAAGGGAATACAAATAACAGTTTAATATTCTGACAGAGCTACTTTGGGTTTGTTCTCTGAGTAATTTTGAGATCTCCCGAAATGCTTTGCACTTCTAAAGATGCAGGCTGGATGCCCTAATGACTCTTTCTCATTAAACCATTATCATTCATTGCATTTGGCCTTTCAAAGGATAGCTAGAAAGGAAGTAGGATCATTATTTTGTTAGCTTCTCCGAGGCTTTCTTTATTATCATGACAGTCACCACTGGCTTCACAGAAACGTCTCAAAGGATATCACAATAATATACTGTATTTGCACAGCACTTTTTCTAGCCAAATATCCAAAGCTTTTGTCTAGTGCTAGTCCATTCAAACTACCAAAGTCCCATAAGCCATACTGGGAAACACTATCTCTGTTCTAGAGATGAAGAAGCTGAAAGCTTGCATAGCTAATGGTTCATTTTTTCAAAAGCAGTCATCAACAATTAGCCATTTCAGCTTCTGCAATCATCTAGTGTAGGGCTCAACTCTACCACCAAACTGCCTAATTTGAAAACAAGCATTTAAAAAAAAAAAAAAAAAAGTTGGCTGCTAATTTTAGCTACCCAAGCCTGAACATTTAAAGAGATGTGACCCACAGGTGGAACAGAAAAGTTTTCAGTCAACTTTTAATCTTGACTTGAACCCTTCTCCCTTACTAATTACTTCTAATTCCAAATTAACTAGCCCATATATCCTTACAGTTTTTTGACTACTACAAGAAGACTGGATACCATACTCTCTCCCATTCCTCTGGTTACAACATGATCCCCTTCAAAGCACATTACTAAAGTAGTGGAGGGAAAGAAATGTTGTAGTTACATTAAGATGACAAAAGACTCAGTGATATAAAAGGCGGTTGCCACGAGTCATACCCCAAATGCCTACCTTAACTTTGGGCCTTTAATGGCAAACTGATCCTACCTGGCTCTCCTCTGGGCTGCTCCACTGAAGCCATCCCTAGAATCTCATCATCTTGGAAGGTTGTTACTGCCTTCAGTCTCAAGCTGATATTTGCATATGGCTTCTAACCATACACACATGTATACATAAAAGTCTTTTTAACAATGCTTTCATAAAATGCACCTCAATACACTGCTAGTAGCAAAGAAACTCTTACAACGCAGAACTAGGAATGTTACAGTGATTCTTCCCCTGCTCTCAGCACTGGTGAGGCCACACCTCCAGTGCTGTGTCCATTTCTGGGCCCCTCACTACAAGAAAGTCATTGAGGTGCTGGAGCATGTCCAGAGAAGGGCAACGGAGCTGGTGAAGGGTCTAGAGCACAAGCCCTGTGAGGAGTGGCTGGGGGAGCTGGGGTTATTCAGCCTGGAGAAAAGGAGTCTCAGGGGGGACCTTATCACTCTACGGCTGCCTGAAAGGAGGGTGGAGTGAGCTGGGGGTCAGCCTCTTCTCCCAGGTAACAAATGGCAGGACAAGAGGACACGGTCTCAAACTGTGTCATGAGACACAGGCTGGACATTCAGGCCATATTCAGGCTGGACATCAGGAGGAGTTTCTCCACAGAAAGGCTGATTATACATTGGAACAGATTGCCTAGGGGGATGATGGAGTCACCATCCCTGGAGGTGTACAAAAAGAGACTGGACATGGCACTCAGTGTCATGGCGCAGTTGGCACGGTGATGTTCGGTCATAGGTTGGACTCAACGATCTCAAAGATCTGTTCCAAACTAATCGATTCTGTGATGTGGAATGGACTCTGACCATGTACAACAATCCTGTAAAAACTCAGTCCCATGCATTTTGTCCCATGTGCCTGGAATAATACAGGTTTGGCCCTGTTTCTGATGATGACCTTGGGGGTCTAGGCTGCATCAGACTTTTGCTCCTCACCAAATTCTGCATATTCCATTTGGAAAAGCAAGGTTTATAATGTAGTGCTTTATTGGGATACTGCAAATTCTCCCGTAATTATATTCTCTTTTAAAGAGCTGGGAACTGTTGAAAAAAAAAAAAAACATCTGCTTGACTCCGTTGCTCTCCCATGACAGGCTGTGATGTGTTTAAACCATTGCTGCAACGTCCCAGAGTCTGGCAGAGCAAGGTGTAAGGGATACATCCAGGCAGAGAAGCTTCTCTACACAAAACCTGGTCATAACTCGGTGCACCACAAGCTTAAAAAATCCATCTTGTTCCTCTAAATCTGAGCCTGAGCTTCTCTGTGAATCCAACAAACTGGCCTGAGCAAGCAGACTTCATATTGTGATAAGACTTGCTCAGTCACAGAGATATGCAGTAGAGGTAGAAAGAATGCCATGTGAATAGCTTTTAGAGTTCTCCTCTGCAACGCTTTCCATCTCAGGGGTCTGTCAGAGAAAGGCAGGTTTGTTTGTTTGAAGTCTCAGCTATTCAGCTATGGAGATAGGCTGTAAAACATGTGTCAGTCTCTCAGGAGACAAAGAGTTGCAAATGCTGGCACTGAACGACTGGGATGAAAAAGCCAACCTCCTCCACCAACCCTCCTGTCAGGTGGTTTCTCCTCTGTGCCTGTAGCTCTCTCTCCGTGGGGAGAAGAAGCCATCATGCTTTTGATTTTGGATTTTCAGCCATTTTCTAAGCTTTTTCTAAAGCTGATGCATTCATCTCCAGACCAGAGTCCCACTACACATACCTGCAGCCCTGCATTGAGCACTGTGTGGAGACACAGCTCTGCTTAAATGAGCAGAAGAATATCCCAACTCTCTGTGCACTTCAGAGAGCAACAGGAAGCTGCCAGATTAATATTTGCTTCACTTCTCATGGGCCCGCAAACTGTCTGCCTGCAGCGTGCTTGTCTCTCCACACCCCCCAAACATTCTTGCTTTTACTCATTGGCCAATTTTCTCCCAGTTTGGCAGGAAAACAAAAACCCCAGAGGAACAAAGTTTCTACAAGTTTCGTGAAAATCAAGAGCTAGTAAAAGGAGAGCAATTAGGAGGGCTCTGAGAAAAGCTGCAGCATAAAACTAAATCCCATGAAACATGAGAGGCACATCTCTGTGAACATCCAGCTGCAGGAAAACATTCAAACACAGCTCACATATTAATACAAAGAACTCAACTGCACAACACAGGAAATCAGGCAGCCAGTCTTCCATTGCTTGTGGAACGTTTCCTTCTTTCCCTTCCCCTTCCTCCCCCATCTAATTACCCTCCCTGAGGTAAGGCCTTTCTGAAGCTATGACACAGCTTCAGAGAAAAGGCTCCTCCTGAGTCAGAGTCCAGTGAGGCAGTGGCCAGAAGGATTCGCTATTACCACTGCAAGGCTGTCTGGTTGACCTGGTCGCACACACAAGACACTTCTGCTGACAAAATAAAATAAAATTCAAAACAAAACCAACAAAAAGCCCACACACAACAACAAAAAACACAAACAAACAAACAAAACCCCTGCAAATAAAAAAAGTCCAAACAAAAAAAAACACAGACAAAAAAAGATTAACTAGATCATGGCAAAGGACCTTTTAAGCCCACAGCCAGGACACCATTGGTACTGTTATCTAATGGCATCCAAAATGGCATCAATGGAGGTAACAAACAAAATCTAATTCTTAGTCCTTCCCTGTCTGGAGCTGACATAAGTCTGGATGTGGACATTTTACAACAGAAGTATCCACAGAAGCCCTGTGGAGGTAAACCTGCTTACTAACCAAGGAAGTTCCAGGATGTGTGGTCTGTTTCATCTGTTGAGAGATGAAAACATTTGCTGAGAGCTTGTTTTTACCTGACCATGAGTTTAGTGGCTGCAATAAATATATAACAAGAATATTTACAGTTACAAGCAGAAAGGACTGCCTCCCTTTGTCTCCATTCCACTAAAGGAAATTAAGGGCCACAATCAAAGTCAGGGGAAGTGAACAGAAACCAAGTAAGCATGTGGTGCTGCTTCCTGGTGTAATGTTACAGCCTACAGCAAGATCACAGACTTCCTAAATTGAAGATGATGCCTTTGCATGCAAGAGCAGTCCATGGGCTTTTAGTTCCATAAATCTGTCTAATCTCACAGGGAAATTTTTGGCAACTTTGCTATCACATGGTGATACACCACAGCTCTGTGCTGTATGAAGAGGGGCTCCCTTTCATTTTAACTGCTACCACTTAACAAGTACAAAACCATGGAGCCCCATGCCTCCATTTGTGATTTCACTGATCGTTGTAATACTCTCCCCAGATCTTTTTGTTTTTTCCAGTCTCAAGAGTCCCTGTTTATTCAGCCACTCCTTGTACAAGCTATTCATGCCTCTGATCATTCTATGACTAGTTTTACTAGTCCAATTACTTCTTTCGTCATGGATGCCTCAGGGACCAATCTTAAACAGGAAGATCTTTCTGCAAAAAAACCCAGCTATCCAAGTGCATCAGCATAGACCCAGAGTATTTAACACAATCTAAATAAAACCACTTTCTGCCATCACAAGCGAAGTTTTACATTCTCAATACTTCTGGAATCATAACCCATCAGTTCTAGTGGACTTTGAGTTTCATAAAGTTTCAAAAGCATCCAAAACCAGAGATCCACTGGGGGAAAAGGAGTTCAAGCAGATCACAGTTTTGGTGAATTCTCTTGAAAAAAATTTTTTTCCTTTTCATTTGCATGTCATGTAAACAGCAGAATATCCACCTGAATTACAATTATGACCCCAGCACACTTCCTCTACCCCCTTTCTTTTTTGATTAATGGTGATTCCCATCACCAAACATCTGAAAGACTTGAAGATGACCTTTGTTGATAAATTTCCATCTACAACATGGAGTGGAGACTGGCAAGGAAAAATGAGCTGCCATGATGCACTAGTCATTGTTATCCACAGTTCAAAATGAAGGTGAGAAGAGATAACTAGGAACACTGGGTTTCTCTTTTTTATTTTTCTTTTTTTTTTTTCCAGATTCTTCTCTTTATTTTTTTACAGCAAAGGTATCCTCTTTTGTTTATTCAATATGAGCCTTTGGGAGGACACTGGATGTCCCAGAGGTTAAATTAAAAGATACAGAATATTCCACCTCTGGATTTATGGCTAACAAAACACAGGAGTTGCAAATATCAGTCACATTTTTAGTGGCTGATTGCTCATCAGCCATCATTTCATTTGATCACCATCACACAGGGCAAGGGGACTGTTCACACCAGTCGCTTCCTGGCAGAGATGACGAGTCAGAAGGGCATGAACAGTTTATGGACATGCAGTTTTTATGTATTAACCCTACAGGGATGGTGGGGACTACCTTGAAAGCCATGTTTGCATGGTGCTTGTACTTGTCCTGTAGGAACACAGTGGTGCTTTGGATATCCCCAGCAATCACCAGCCACCCAGAACATGCCACAGGGTGCCTAAACAGCATTCACCGTCAGAAAACAGGGTGTTCTTCCCCAGTCCCTGCTCTTTTCTGCACCCTTACCTCCACAGACACACCATTTCTGTGGAAAAGCAGAAGTAATTTCAGATCTAAAATATTCTGTAGGACCACCCAAACAAGCAAGAGCCTCTTTTGAGACACAGAGAGAGGGAGGGCAAGGGAATTGCAGGAAATGGGTAGAATGGCATAAAAAGTGAGTTTGGCAAAGCAGAACTCGGAGTCACCAAATCATGCAAAAAAACAGCCTTAAGCACCAGAGTGGCATTCCCTGCTCTAGGACTTTTAGAGGCACTACACCTCAGCCACTGTGGGATACATCTGGCTACAGGCAGCTCTGAAGTTGTTTTAACATTTTGCTTCTGCCAAAGGATGGCAAACTCTACTCTGAAGCATAAATAAACCCAACCAAACGGATGGATTCTAACATCTGATGGTAGGCAAGAGCCTGTACTATAAAAGCCTATAGCAAAGAATCCTTTCAGAGAACCTGGGAACCTGATCAAATGGAGGAGTAGAGTTATTTCAGGCCTGCTTGCTCGCAGGCTGCAGCTGTAGTGGCTACTAAGCTTCACTTTATACTCTGCTGCTGAAGAGCCCACAATAAGCAGGCAAAAAAGCAACAAAGATTGGTGCCTCCTACTGTGAAATTGAAATAACTCTACTCCTCCATTTGTAAGATTCCATCTTCTCTCTACCATGGCCATTTATTTCATCATAAATTTAGCCACCTACAAACCAGGTAGCTCTAGCTCATAAGCCTGTCCACATTTTTTTTCTGCCTATATATGAAGACTATGAACTCAGAGGATGACTTGTTCACCCTAAAATAGATGAGGATATATTGCTCTCTCAAGGTGTCTTCCACCCTTCAGTGTAAAAAGAGACCAAAGCAACCAACACACAACTAGCAGAAAACAAGGTGTGTGTCACCCTAAACGGGGTAGAAAATTGCATGCACTGAGCTGGCAGTACGAATGAAGGTGAAGGACCTCAGCCATCCCGGCTGAGATCAAAAGGTCATGATTTATTGTAATGTTCTAGTGCTCTACATTTTAAATGCTATTATTCTGGATATGTATGAGAATTACTAGTAGAAGCAGGTGCCAAATGGTATCAGGACTCCACTGTGACTTACACAATTTATCATATTACAAAATTAAGAGAGCAGAGATAAGCAGAGAAGTATGATATGGATTTCCCAACAGTTGCTGGCAGCATAAAGAATACAAACAGAGACCTGATAAAATATGAAATGGCTTCTCCTCAAAAGCTGGGATAAGCCCTTCCCTTCACTCCATGCTTGTTTCATTACACCACTGATGAGCTGGCAATCCTTGTTGTGGCCAGGCAAAGCTGATGCCTGCTGGTAGAAATGGTACCTCACAGAACCTCATCACGTGAGATGCAGACACATCCCTGCAGATGCAACCCAAGAAGGAGTTCAGCCACCTTGAAAGAGGGGCAACCTGGAGTTTAGAGAGTCTGACCTTCCAAGGGCCTCTACTTTTCCTGCTCTGGTCATTTCACTTCTGCAAAATCTATGTAAAAGCATTACATTTTTACAGCTCTGAAGATCTACACTTCATCATTACTCATTTTCCATTTGTACTGTCTAAAAGATCTGACATATTTATCGTGTTCTTGATTCTGATGTATTCTAATTTTCCAAAGAGGTGTTTTATGCATCCCTGATAAGGCAGCATATTGATTTGATTCCAAGCACTTGACTGACTCAGCAAAGATGGCCTTATCAACACATATTCAAGAAATTTGGTCTAGAGGACACTTTAATAGCCTCAAAGATAAAAGACAGCTTTGATGACAAAGCCTCATTAATTAATCAGATATTAATTAGATAATTAATTAGAAACAAGGCCTTTCTCAGGCCCTTTTCTACTTTTAATACTATAGCTAAAAATGCTTCTCTAACGATTCCCTGAAGTAGCTAATCATTTTAATTTGCATTATTTTATAGCAAAAGGAAGTGCTTTGAATTTAGGATTTTGTGAAGCAGTTCTAGAAATGCCATTTAACATCTACGCTATTCTGTGCATATTTAAACTGGAACTTCTCTTAAATGTGTCTTGAACAAAATGTCAAGGAGAGACTATGCAACTGCCCCCTATGCCTCAACTCTGTATTTTTGTGGTAGATGTGGATGAGAAAGAATTCCTTCCAGCCACTCAGAGAATAAGCACACTCTGGGTCATATAAACTACCCTGACAAGAGCTCACCATACCCTTCTAAAAGAGGGGGATTCAAGTGACTCGAATCTCAGTTTCCCAGCTGGAGATGCACACATGTGTCCACTCAGGCCCCCTGGGAAGGTGATTTACCCAAAACTTGCCTTTGACACTGCCTGCATCAGTGGTAGGCAGTACTGCAGGGACATTTAGCTAAAACTGAGTCATCTCTAAAATAACACAAGGCATGTTAAATTTTTCAAACCATCAGCAAATCTTTGCAAAACTGATGTAATTAAAAAGGAGGGCAGTGATAAAGATAGTTTAGTCCAGTTCCTTAGACACAGATATTAAAAATTGCAGACAATTCCCAAACCAACTTTTACAGTCAGCCTGCAGCTCCTTCCAGTCCCTGCCTCAGCTGACCCCTCTCCCACAAGCTTTATGCCTACCCCTACTTGTGACCCACAAAGGTTACTGTCCCCAGCAGCAATCTGAACATAAATACCACAGAATCCTGCCTGACCTCATGCAAGGCTCCTCAGCATGCAGTTTCACATTAACTTAGCTTCCTGGGGAAAAACTGACTCTTACTGCTCCCAAAAATAAAAAATCCAAAGCTCATGGGATGCAGCCACCTGAGACAGCTGGGGACTGCCAATGCAAGAAGAAACTTCTAGACTTAGGAACATCTTTACCTCCAGTGACAACATGACTGAGAGCCTCTACGTGCTACTTTTCCAGAACTAATAAGACAGCACCAGACCCCCAATTAGTTAAAATCAATATGGCCCTATCACATACAAGTGAATGAATAATATTGGCAGATTTACACAAATTTATGGAATAAAGGTCAGGACTGACTATATCTGAGTGTATCTATAAACATAAAGACTAATAACAACATTAACAAGAGGATGTAATGCATTTTGCAAGTATTTCACAATTTTGCATTTGTGAGAATTCTGCATTTCTGAAAATCTTCGAAGTTTAAACTTGCACGTACAAAAGCAGTCATGCAAATTTAGTTTTCTAAAGAAGAAAACAGAATTTGGAGCCATAAAAGAACACAAGTCTCAGGCTCATATTGCTCTCAACAGGTATTTTGTGGTGTTCATATACCACCAGAGCAGACTTCAGCACAAGTTGTCTTCCAATATGAGAAATAAATATATAAAACATAAAATCAGCACATTCCTGAATCATTCAAAGCTTATCCATTCCAATTACCACTGAAATATCTATGATAGGCTCTGCAAACCCTCCCAGCCTTTTGAAATAACATTTTTGAGTATCACATAACAGAGACATCATAATTCACCAGACAGAAGGAGCTCCCAGGCCAGATTATACAGCTGACAGTGCTCTTCTGCAGGCTGCACCACTTGCTTTGCAGGGTGACCTGGTTACACAACTGGCTCCCTGGGCAAGAAGCTAGGGTTGTTCTGAATGCTCTCACATGGCTCTGGTCCTTTCTCATCCCAACAGTCAGACTATGACACTATATCCTCTCCTAGTTCCTCAGAGTGAAGAATTCTGGCTGAGAAATATAAGGACAGGGATATAAGTGTAAAAGTGAAAGAGAACTGCCACCCAGTTTCTTGGCTTGGGCCACAGGCAGATCAGCAGCTGGATTACACCTCTCCTAAATCCAGCACTACACCGCAGGTAGGTATTTCACAGCAGCACTTGTCGAGCGTGAGTTTTATCCATTCCCTGAGCATGAGGATTAACAGCCTTGACTCCAGTTACCACATTTTCAAAATTCAGGCACTGGGGTCTAAGTTTGCATCGATACAGACTCTCCAAAAAGGTGAGCTTGCAGTTTATCATCAAGCTTAATAAATTACTGTGATCCAAAGGGTGTGGGTCCCCCTCTTCCCGAGCAAACGCTTGCCTGCTGTGGGCAGCTCAGAAAGCACACAGCTGATCACTCCCACCCTACCCTGCCCTAAGACCTCACTGCCTAATATCTTTCAAACCACCACGTTGGTTCAGGCATAACTTCACCCCAGAAAAGCCTCCTTTTCCTGACATCTTTTGCACTCAGCCCTCAGAAGCTCATCTAACACAAAACACTTTGCCTTTGGGAGAATAAACCTGTTGGAATTTTTTCAGACAGAAGATCAATAAAGCAGGAATAGCTTGGAAAGTCAATCAGCATCAGCAAATCTCCCAGGAGATAGCTGAGTGATTGTCTTTTTAACGAAGGAGTAGTAAACTGAGCACAAGGAAATGCACATCCCCTTCAAACTCACAAGGGAGGCTGAGACACGAGGAAAGAAAAGGAAGCACTGGAAGAGACCAGTCATGTCTCCAGTTTGATAGGTTGACTCAAGAAATAGTCAGAAAGGTCCAACTTGTTCAATCTGAGAACTGGCTCCAGTACTACACTGCAGATATTTCCTCTAGGTGTTAGAGGAGGAATATTTTTGTTTAGAACCCAAAACACAAGGAAAAATATCCCTATGCCTTTACCCCTAAGTAGTGTGCTAAAAAGGTGGTTCTTATCCATGAAGTCTTGACTTTTACCTAAATTAATTTTACGAAGAGCTAAGTACCCTGCATATTATCAAGGCAAATGAAAGGAGAAAGCTGTCCATGATCCAAGTCCTTTTTCTACACACACCACGAATTTTCTTTATGTCTTTGGATTTAATCATAGAAAGGCTCAAACACAAACAATCAACATGCAGACTCCAAGGTTCACTGAAAAAAATAATTTTGTTGTACTAAAGGCATTGGAAGGTACCTTGGGAGACCTGCAAGGTTCTTACTTTGCCACAGGCTTCTTCTGTGGTTTTTACACAGGAGGGCAAATTTTGCTGCTGTTCCAACCACCTAGGTTGGAGAACAGCATCTCCCACAAAGGTTCACATAAAGGAAGACATTTCAAACTGTAAACTGAGATCCAAACTTTCCTGTCCATGGCAGACGGATTGAGCTGTGTGCCCTGTGCTATGACAGAGCCCAGGGTCCATCAATGTACTTGTCTATCCAAGCATTCAAGTCTATGACTGTATATTTCGGGCCTTTGGTCACTTGAGCTTGGGCTCCAGTCTAACTCAGGGTATCTGCCTAGTAACCAACCAACTGTTGCTCACGTTACTGACAGAACTGTCCATGCATCTATGACTAAAGAACCAAAAAGTTAGACCCAAATTCAATAAATTGTGAAGTATATCTTTAATTGTGCTCTAACCCAGCATGATTCATTCAGAGCCCCTGGAAGGTTTTAAAGCAGTGGCACTTAAGTTGTTCCAGTGATATTATTTAGACCAGGAAAGAAATGGCTTTTTTTTTTTCTTTATTCCACTCAGCCTGGTACTTCAAAAGCCAATGACAAAATGAAGCATGTTGTTACACTCCTGGAAGGGACCATTAAGTCTCACACGGATAATGTCAGCATAAAGGGTTGCCCATCTTTTAGCAGGTAAATTGCAGTAGCTTGTGATTAATTAGGAAATAGTGGCAACTCATCATTGGCCATTTCCTTATCCCTTTTAGCTGTCTTACCAGAAGGCACGTGGTTTGTTTTAACATCAGCTTTAACATTCTGGAAATGAATCTTCCTGCAGGCTGAACAGGAATGCTCTGGTAATAAACCCCCTGCAGTAAACAGGCGTCTGATCAACCACTTGGTGCAGGGGCAGTTCTGCAGACCTGTCTGTGCACACCTCTGTGGGTTTTATTTACTCTGAGGACAGTGGAGAAAATGAAATATGGGTACAAAAGAGGGAGATTCACATGTTGCCAGGATTTCTAGCATAAGCATTTAGTCATGGCTGATACATCAGTGAGCAGCACATGGGCACCCTGAGCATAACGTGTAGGAAAAGTGGTTCATCTCTGCAGCTTATTCCAAAGAATCAGGACAGTGATGAGTGGCCAGTGGCTCAGAACAGATAAATTTTCTTCCCCCACCTTTGTCCCTTCAAAGGGTCCCTGTGTGGACAGGAAACCTGCTGGATTCACACCACTGCCTTGAGTACGCTGCAGATTGCTCATGTTCTAACATCAGGCCCTCAGCTATTATATTTCCAAAAGCAACTACTCGTCTCATCCAAAGCTGGAAGCCCCAGTACAGTACAGCATCTTCCTCAGAACATGCCTGCATCACCCACTTTTAAATAAGCACCACAGTGAACCTGTATCACTTAGCCAGTTGAAAATAGAAACCTGTGAGAGGATCTCCCACTACAGGAATTTTGCTGAGCTCAACCATGCTTCCCCCAATTAATTTCACCCCAACCCTCCCTCTCCCAGTGCCTCTTTAACCCCTCTGGTGTGTGCCTATATTAATCACAGCCCATGCAGACAAAAAACCTTCCCCCAGAGTCCATTTTAGGCACAAATATTTATTTGTCCTTGACTCAGATGCAAGAGAACAGGTCCGTGTTAACGAGCTACAATCATGGATCAATAGAGTTCATACTGAGCCTTAAGTGCAGTGATTACAGAAAAAGGGAACGCAGAAAGAGATATAACATCGTGTACATATGCATCATGTACAATTACACAGCTGCTAAGCTTTAAAACAATGTGTTTGTGATAATCAGAGCAGCGTGGTGAAACAGCAGCTGTCTTCTCAAGCCAACTGTAACAGCACATTGGGAATGCTTTCTAAAGGGGTATTTCTTTGTCCGTACTTCACACAACTGATGCTGAAAATGGAGAAAATAAATAATGATGGGGTTTTGCTACAAGTCATTATTTTGCAAAGATTGCCCTTTAATACTAGAACACAAAGTTTTTCATTAATTATTCTCCCTTCTTCATGGATGAGGGCAAACAATAAACATGGGTTCCTTAAGCCCCAACCTTCTCTCTGTCTCTTTTTTTTTTACATCTCATTCTGCCACCACTTATCAGTGTCCCCACAGCAAAAAACGGGAAAATATTAAACGCATTTCCAGGAATTCTATCTCATCCTTAATGACACCATCAATAATTGCTGTCACAAGCTAATATCATAGTTGCAACATTACAAGGAAGATAAAGAGGCAGAGTTTTTCACACCGAGGTTTCCAGACAGGCTCTAAATGGGATTTTGCTGCATGCTTTGAAATGCCTCCTGGATAGTTCAGTGGGAACTGAAAACCGGTTGAATCCAGACAAACTTCCTGGAATGATTTTGGATCCAGAAAGCAGGATGTACATAAATGCAGCAAATGCTGTCCTTACAGCAAGGCTTACACCTTTGGACACCGGGATATCCTCAGGCAGCTGCAGCTTCATGCATCAAAGAGATCCCAGTGATGCCCATTCAGCAGTGTGCAGACGTCCTTTGGTCCCTGTGCCACAGTGCAGGTAAGGCCTTGTCACACAAGACACACACCAGTAAGAGAATTTACTCTCCAAGATGCTTTTAAAAAATACAAAATTGAACGCCTACTAGTTGAAACCTGTGGCTGGAGAACCGAGCAACTTCTCTTCACGAGGGTGGCTTGGGGGCCTTGAGACAACCTGCACCTCACACAGACCTGCCTCGCACCTGTAACCTGCAGAGGAGCAGTTTCCTGAGAACTTCTTGTGAACATGCTGAAGGGCAGACACTGACAACCATCATGCATTGGCACATCAAACCCAAAACAGGACAGTTATTTGAGTGCTTCTCTACACCCTCCTAGCGCGTCCAAGCGTGTCCTTCAGATGTGAGCAGAAAGGGAGATAGGCTTAAGACTGTCAGACTGAACTTCAGCTGGGAGGTAGCAACTCCGAAGCCCAGATGTTTGGGGTCATTATGACTTCCCAGGTGACTGAAATATTAATTCTCAAATAGAATTTAGTATACTAATCAATAGAAAACAGAGGAGAGGGAAAATCATGCTGGGAAATTACCATTAATTTTGCACATTGGAATCTCCATGTAATTAATACTTAGTATGGCATGCTTGCACTTCTTGTTGCAACCACTGAGAAAACTCCCAAAGCAAGAGCTTTGCCAGACAGTGTTTCATTTGAGTTCAGCTCTGAAGACATTCCCTCTACTTTATCTTACTGATGGCCAGCAAACACAGTTCAGACCTTCCCTCCTGAACAGTCTAGAGATGCAGACCCTCTCCCCAATTTGGTGAGAAACCTCACCCTACTTCTGTTTACTCTATGCCATCAGCCAAATACACCATTCAGTAATAGCCCAAAAACAAGTCATTAAGCATAGACTGTAGTGCTTCAGTATCATAAACACACTGTCAGACATAAGAAGTCTCCGAATCTGGCAGAGGGAAATTGGAGCTGAAATCTTATCTTTCCACGAAATACAATGATTCGGTTCACCTTTTGAAAAAGGTTACAAAGTTAAAGAAAACACAGAGTTAAGGCGGCAGCAATGTCAGCACCATGGATCCCCTCAGTTCCACGCACTTAACCCAGGAACACAGTTTCTGAAGTGTCAGAGTTTGTTATTCTAGAGTTGTTTAGACCCCATGACAGTCTGGTCCAAGTTTGTGCCAGTGCAGTCAGCTCCAAGAGCCAGAGCCTTTAAGCAAGAGCACCATCTGAGAGACAAGGAGTGATTTGCTCCAGACTAGAGAGCTGTAAATTTCTTTTCCAATGTCAGTGTCTCACTCTAAGCAGGACAGAAAGAGCAGATCTTATCATTCCAACATGAAAAGAAGTGGAAAGGTACCATATGACAATTTCAGCAAAAATAATTGCTTTGCTTGTGCTTACACGCTAAAATTTTCTGCACTGCATTACCTTCCCCAGACTGGTGAATATGCAATGCAAATCAACTGAGGAGCAGTATTTGTACTGCAATAATAACTTGGAAGAACTTGTTTAATATCAGAAGACTTATTGGAGCAGATGAATGGCTCTGACATGATATCCATGGGATAGAAATTCAATTTAAAACTGCAAGTGGCACAGAAGTGATAGTTATTGTTCAACATGTACCATGGGACCTTTGCTGAAATACAGCTATTAGCTCTACTGGTTGAGAAATTCTGGGGTTTTTTTATGGCAATCTGTTAGCTTATAGGAAGTTAAATTAATAAAAACACAGAATCACTCTCACGTTACAAGAACAGAGCAAAGCCAAGGACTAGTTGCATATTTTATAATTATGGATTAAGTGAATTATGCCAAGGAAATTAGAGATGTCACAAAAAAAGTAAAAATGAAAGATTGTCTGGCTCTAGTGCTGATGACATGCTGGTTTGACAAGGCAGTGCATCCTGGTTTGCCCATCCTTACCTCCCCAGGATGTTCATAATTATTCCTAATGCTAGCATCTACATTCATGAAGTGTTCAGCCCTCGGTGGAGATAGACTTGCATGAGAAAGTTACCTCCCTGCCTGTTAGCAGCATCCCAAACTCATCTTCTGTCTTTTGGAATTCATTCTGCCCCCCAAGAACAAGCATAAAAAGGATAGAAGGAGGATGGCTTTTGTTCCTTGTTTGTTTTTCAAGTTAGATGGAGGACAGACCTCAGTGAGAAATTACTCCTTAAGCCCATCCAACTTTTGCCAAGTCACAAAGATGGGATAGTCAGGAATCCCAGGATGAAAGTTTGGTTTCCTGACATCATTTATTACAGTGGACAGACAGCTAAACCTATATTCTCAGATATGTATCCATCTTGCCTCTTCCAAGCAGAGAACATGAATTCCTAATCTCCCTTTTCATTCCTTTTGTGGGAATATTGTAGTTGCTTATGTATGAGGAAGCACAATTATAAATTCCTTCCTGCAAACAGAATATCAATCCTCGTAAGAATAACCTTTCATGGATGGCAAAGTTTACTGTCACAGTGCTATTTTTCCTGCCAGGAGTTAGCTGCATCCTGCCACTCAAAATTAACACCATCTTAACACCTATCTGTAATAACATGTGACAGCTGCCATTTTTTTAAAATTCCAAATGGAAGAAGGGATCTCAAACTAGTCACTTGGATCTGTCTGGTTTGACAAAACTATTTCAGAGTACACCTGTCTTGGACTGGACACATCCTGGTTACTGGGAGCAGACACGAGCAGAGTGCAAAGGGAAGTAGTAAGTAGTGTGGGTACTCTGCAAGCACCTCTTCTGCCTCCAGAGAATTTAGGGGTTATTCTGGTATACCAGACTGCTTTTTCATGCAGAGTTGAGGATTTTAGCAACCAGCCTTTGAATAGAGATTTCCGTTTCTCCCAAGAGCTGTGTTTATTGCCTGTGCTGTGTAAACACAATGGCCTTTGCTGGAGGGAATGACCTATCAGAGGATGCCACGATTCCCTGGTAAAGGAACTCTTCAAGTCTAGTGCCACGTAAATGCTACACAGGCCCGCGGGCAGGGAGTCTGGGAGAATGAAAGGCTCTCTGCTCCCTGTCCTTCCACACAGCTCTGCAGATGGATTGTGCTGAGTGGGGAAGAATAAGCAGGTTACTGGACAGGCTTTCGAAGGAGAGATCTCTGGAGGCACCCAGGCATATTTGAGACAATCCAGGGCAAAGGGCTACACTGTGCTGAATTTAATGGGATTAAACATCAGGGCAATACAAAGAGCTTCCACATGTGGTTTTGTCAGCAGCCATAAACCCAGGCATGAGCATTTCCTCTATTTTTTTTATCTCTGCATTAAGAGTTATTACCTATGGCTGGAAGAACGCACTAGGATCATGAAAGCATCATGTCAACATGCTTCAGCTTGAGAGAGAAATGAACAGATGAGCATGGAGATACCCAATTCATCTTTGCAGAAAGCGTAGTCTGCGCTTATTTGCATCAACAAAATAGCTAATGTGACCAACGAGACCAAATAAACGCAGAAAAAGAAAATAAAGCCACAACACACCCACTTCTCTAGGTTACAATCAGACCTGTCTCATACAGGCACTTAGCTGAAGAACCATAACTTCCACTTCAAAAGCATAAAAAGCTACTTGACCACCTGCTGCCCAAGGTTGCCAGGACATTGGTCTATACATAAGCCAGGAAGAGAAATCATCACACTTCCACTGCAGGTGGGTAACAGTGTAGCTCTGCATCCCCAGACAGAAGCGTCCCACACTTTCACTGCAGCTCCAGGACCAGCAACAGCAGGAGGGTCTGCACAAGCTGCCTGGGCATCCTCAGTGTGCAGAGTATCCGTGTGAGCACAAACAAGCCAGCAGCCTGTTTGTCATCATCTGTGCTTGCCACCAACCACCCTCCACTTCTACCGTGTCAGCTTGGCAGCATCCTAACAAAGAAAAAGAGAAATCCTTCCCTTGCTCCTGCCACATGTTCACCTCACTTTCAATCCCCAAACATTGATAGAAAGGATTAAAGTGAGTGCTGCTTAAAATAAAATGGATATAGGATTCAAAACCAATTACAAAAGCATAATCTTGCTCAGATGGGCACGCTAAGAATAATTACTATCCATAAGATGAATGCTTGTTGGAGACACATTACAGAAGACTGCATAATTAAATATAGCAACTGATCCTCATTTATCTCCCAAGCAATTCACATTTAAAAGCTCACCTGCATGCATTTGGGCAAAAACCACTTGGGAATTTTCATGGCAGCTGGAAGTTTGGGGAAAGCAAAAACAGGAAAATAAAACAGCAGGAAAAGTAATCAGCTTGTCACCAGAAAAAAATACAGAGGGGATGGTAAAATCCTGCTCTGGGCACTATTTGCCCTTTAAAATAATAACCTTTGAGAGAAGTGAAAACATCTTTGATGTCAGCTTACACTTGGTCCAAAAAAAATTGTTTCTAGATGCAGAAGCAAAAGAGGGCACACTGCCAGGTAGGGCTTTCTCAAGATGCTCTCTGTAGTGTCTGCAGACTGGAGGAAAGCAACAAAGGCAACCAGTCACCACATCCCAACAGTTCCCACATGGCACCAGCCTTCCCCTACCCACTCAGCCAAGGGACAGCTGACAGGTGACCCCCATCATGTACCAGGCACCATGAAGCCCTGCCAGCCCAGCACAGCACCAAGCTCCCCCCCAACAAGTGTCACCCAAAGCTGGTTATGCCCTGGCTCTCCTCTCCATGGATACTCCTTGAAAACTGTGTCATGTGGGCTTTTCACAGAATTGTGTTGCCTTGACTCACGATAACTACACCATACTGCCAAACAGGTGAGCTAGCCGCCAGAGAAGGAACTCCAGCAGGAAAACAACATGCAGAAACCCACATTCTTATTGACTGCGGTCCCAGGCCACAACAGATCTCCTAGAGAAACTGTCAGTCGCCAAAGATATGAAAAACTGTTCACTGAAAGTTTTAGTACTGTTTTCCAAACATGCATTCTATTTCTAGCTGTCATTTTTCAGGTATTTGAAAGATGCAAGTATGAATGCTTGGTTAGGAGATACTGGCATTAATAATACATTTCAATTTAAAAATACATACTGAGTCCCAATGAGAATATCAGAACAGCAATGTTCATTTTATTAACTGATTCATACAAATACTATTTGTAGCTGAACAGGACAAATATCTACTTCATCCCATAAATAAGATATTCATCTAACTTCTCCCTTAGTGAAGGAAAAAAAAAAGCTTTACAATTTGGAGGCCAGATGAACTTCTGTGGCTAATATTGTCTGTGCAGAAAAAGAGGAATGTATAAAGGGAAAGATTTTCAAAGCCACCTACCTAATACAGATGTCCAATTAAACTTAATGAGAGTTGATCTTCAGCTTAAGTATGCAGCGTTGACGACCTTAATCAAAACATACTAAATTTTCCTACATCTATCTTCTGAAACTTCTTCCTTCTTAAAATCAATTTTACTTTGTCCCTGAGAGATTAATTTTCTCAGCAGCACCTTCCCTACAACCCTCTGATCTTGCATGTGAACCCCCAACCAACCAAACAACTTGAGCAATAAACACTGAACACCAAACATGCAAAAAGTTTTTGCTGCTGACAACCAGTGAAACAAGCAGAGGCTGTCCTTCAAAAACTGTCAGTCAGTGGCGTGTGACAGCATTAAATCCTTGCAGATATTACCTGAAAAACAGGGCTTTCATGCACTCAGCCTGAGGTTTGGATACAGAGGTGAGGCTCTGGGGGCCTTTGTACAACAAATGCTTTTGATAAGTCCATGTTTAACTTTGTATAGAAAAATATATAGGTACAGACAAGCTTTGTCCTTAAGATTCCTATGATGTTTATACTAATAAAGCAACAGTTTCCATTTCCACAATAATCTGAATGCAGTGACTTACACATTCGTCAAGCGAATGGGCATGACCATCTCCATTTTGCCAATGTGAAAAATACAGAAACCTCAGTTTTATTCCTAAACTTTGCTCCCACCTGAGAGTTTCATCATTCTATACCAATTGCAAGAGTCCAGAGATGAGGCATTTAGACCCTATTTCCAGTGAACTTGCTTTAAACTTGAATAACCAGTGCAAATAGAAGTGCACTGAAATGTGGAGCTTTCCTTGCTAAACGTAGATCTTCAGCTAGTGGGAAAGCCTCCATATCTTCCTCATGGAGGACTTTGAAAGCACCTATAAAGACTTCTGAGCTGCTGTACCCCAAAGAGGTTGACCTCTCAATTCAACCACAAGGCAGGGGAACAGTCACAAGGTCTTAAAGGTTGAAATAAGGCTCAAGTCTGTTACAAAAGACTGGTGCCAAGAAAGAAGAAGAAAAAAAGGCATATTTGCAATATTAGTTTTTGACAGAAAGAAAAACATCAGCACAATTCAATAAACACTCCATTTGACCCACCTTCTTTCCTACATGAGCTCTGGTTAAATGCCATCGTGTGAAGAACATTGTCTGCATTTTGTCTGCAAAATGCATTTGAAACCACCTCTACCCCATGACATATTTCTTCTTCTAGATTATTAGTACTTCAACACAGAGAAATCCAAAACCACTGAAAGCAAGCTTCTGTTTAATCAAAACCATCATCACCCTGACTATTGTATAACCAATGGCTTTTAAGGAAGAACTATTAAAATATTTTCTCCCTAAAATCCATCTATATATGGCACTGGGAAAACTATACTTAGACAAACAAATCTGAGTCAGATATTAGCTATGCTGTTTTAGGGATCTCCAATGAATCCAGCAGATTTATTCTCAATTCAAAATCAGTTTTTAATCACATTGTGAACTGAATAACTGGAATTTGGGCAAAATTCATAGAGTAAACAGAATTAAGTGCTCCACAGTGAAGCATACTCTTTGTGGGTGAGATTAAAACAATTAGACATGAAATTTGGCAAAGCAAGGACAGGGAGCTATTAATAATCCTCTGAATGTGAAAGGTATAGAAGCTTGATCCAATTCCTGTTGGATTCAGCCAGAAGAAAAATAATCCCATTTACCTCTTCAAAATGGATGTAAAAATCGAAATTAAAAAAGAAAATATTAGGCCAAATATCACTAAAATCCTGTAACTTGCAGAATCATCAGTGGTGCCCGTTGAAGATACTTCATCAAAATGTCTAGATGGACTAAGGAATTGAAATATCTCTGTCTTGTCAGATAGAAAACTCAAGTTTGGGACAGCTCTGGCATTTAAGACATGGAACTGGCTCCCAAACAAAGTGACAGAAATGTCACTGCTTAAACACAACAAAATGTAATTGTCACGTTAGACCTGTGCAGCAGAACGAGAGCACAAACTTGAAGGGAAGAGGTTGTTCTCTGCAGAGCAATTTGTCAAATTTGCTTCTCATTTGGGCCCTCCCTCTGCACACAGTCCCAGAGACACCACTCCCAGAATTCTCTTCCACACCACAACAATCAGCCACAAACACCCCAGCGCCACCATGTCATTTCAGCAAAGAGAATGGTAGTGAGGGACATCTCACAATTTCCCTCATAAAAACAGACTCTGGTGGAAAAAAGTCATGTTTGCAGAATGTAAACAGAGATTTCACAGCACCAAGTCTTCATTTTTATCACATCAGATAGCTCTTTCTTTCTAAAGAGAACTCTGAGGAAAGATAACTAAAGGTTGTTAAGTCCTGCTGCAGCTTTGGATTTATGATGGAAAACCATTTATTTTCCTAAACTACTTGCAACAAATGTTGCTAGGCAGAAAAAGCCAATAGAAACACTTGTAAATGCTCTATTGAGAGGCAGAAAAGTAGAAGGTGACAAATGCTGAAATGACCAGATGAGGTTTTAATTTTAAAACACTATAAACAACATAACAAGTATGTAATGGCAGGGAATCAAAGACAGCTTTTTCTCCTTAATGCAGGGGGATCTGCAATCTAGTACAAATAGAAACGATGCTTTATTTTGTGCAGTGTGCATCTTTCCACTGCACCTGAAAATACATAAAAGAAGTAAATACTACAGTTGTAAGGCTAAAATAAAATATCCTAGTCTAGGAAAATAAATTCAAACGCATGTAAAAAGAAAAGAGCTATTTTCAGGTAAATAATAACATGAAGAAACACAAGCCAGTTGTTCCAAAATGTGGAGCAATTTTTTTTGTGCCAGAACAGTCAGACTAACCAAGACTGTATCTTTAGAAAATACTGTATCAGCTCCTGCAGTAGAAAAGCTGCATGCTTTGTCTGCGCCCTCCTGATCTTATAGCCACAGCAAATAAAATCCTCCAACATCATTCTGCTGTTCACCACCTCCTACTTCAGAAGAACAAAGCCATGGAATTATGATTTTTTTTTTTTTTCCTTTGAGCCAAGAGGAAATTTGCAGGAGAAGCAATCAAGAATGAGCTGGGCACCTCCCCCAGTTTTCATAAGAGCACAGTGCCATTAACCCTGCAGCTGCCTTATTCCAGCCAAGGCACACAGGACCTTCTTCTACAGGGGTTTTCTGATGGCACCTGCCATTCAATGTACTGGGCACCTGCATTCCCAGCTGATGATGAGGAACTGGGGCCATTCAGCACTATTTTCTGATAACAGCTCCCAGGTGATGAAAAACCTGATGGAGGCTGCACCCCGGCTGCAGATGCACCCGCAAAGCACAGGAAGCAGCAGACACCACAGCAGTGATGGATCCAACAACACATCCAACAAAGGGATGTGCCTATGCTGGTGGGTCAGCCTTGTCCCCTCTGTCCAGCCTTGGGGCTGGCTTCGTCCGAGGTGCCTGCAAGATGGAATCTTAATAATCTATCTTACAGCAGCACCAAGTTCAAGTAAAGATTCTGCTTTCCCTCAGGCCAGATCCAAGATCCACAGAGAACCTGAGTCTATGCACCCCTCCAGGGATAGACTGATCAACCATGAAGCCTTTGGCAGAGTTGAAGAGGTAGAAAAACCTTCTCAATCCTCTGTCTCAAGAAGAAAAATTCCCTGCTTTCATGAATCTTTTAAAGATTTTTTTAAAAAGTGTCTCAGGAAAAAAAAGAGCGATCCACATGAATGAGCCAGTGCTTCATTTTATCCCCCTGAATTTTATGCCCTCAGCTCTTTTTGCAAATAATTACAATGCCATGAACAGGAAAGTGAGGAATAAAGAGCTCCAAGGCTTGGTTTTCATCATCAAGGAATCATGGCTGCAATTTGAAATTTCACAGGTGCTAAGGCTCTCAGATGTATAGCAAACCAACCTGTCTTTCAGCATCACTGAATTTGGCCAACTCAGCCCAGAGTCCATTTGCTGCAGCATCAAAAATGAAATGCAGTTCTAGCAGCAATGCAAATCAGATCACATAATTGAAAGACTGTAAGTATTAGTAAAGACTGAGTATGTTTCCAGCCAAGAAGCAATACTTCAAACTACACTGGGGACTCAATGTAGAAATTATTGAGTAAGATTCTCTGGACTGCACTATACAATTAGATTATTATCATTACTTCTTCTCTGTACTTTAAATCTATGAATCTGAGGACATGCAGAGCTGCACTTCTACAGAGAGCACAGTTCTGAGAATTCTCTTCCCATATTATAAACAGGAACATGAGAAATTTGAGGACATTGGATTTGTTGCCATTTGTGAAGAAAAGTATCACCCAAACAAGAATCATTAGAGTAGAAAAACCTGCTGCATTATGAAAAAAAACTGGGCATTAAACAGGATCAGAGTGCCTGCTTGGGGAAGTAGAGGGCCTTTCCATTCAGTCTAAAAAAGCACAAAGAGATAAAACCTGATAAACTCGGGCTAGACAAGTATGGGTACGAAGGTATTTTGTTCTATTTTGGGTGAGTTGTTTTAAAAACAGGAAGGGCAACTGTTCCAGCAGACTGTACTAAAGGATAAGGTAAATTCTTCATTACTGCTAATTTTACAGTCAAGATAGAATGTTATCCCAAGAGTTTTGCTCTTGATCAAGCAGATGTTAGATGAGGAATTAACCTCTGCTTAGTGTCTGTGACTGGTTTTCTTCTCCTGCATGATCTTGCACAGTGTCTGAGTACAGTGCTCCTTCTGCCTTTATAACCTAGGAATTTTTTTAATAGCTACACATCCATGAGTCACCAGTGACAGTTGTTATTTCACAATTTATCCCCGTAGTTGCTCCTAGAAATTTTTTTTCATTTTATTTAGGATTACACCAAGAGTGTAACCCAGTATTTCCAGAAGGTATCTGCTCAGAGGAAGACTCTAGTGTCAAAAGATTCCTTCTCTGAAATATATCTTCCCATGTTAAAATCCCACTCTGCATGCAGGTAACTAATCATTTGGTAATTTTGTTCCATGAAGCAGGGAGACTCTTGGAAAGCAAAGCAACAGTGAACAAGGTCCTAAGACTCTCTTTATATTATGATCTCTCCTACCCTACCACCATGAGCTAAAAAAAAATCACCATCAAGGGGTCCTAGTCTATATTCACCACTTCCCCTAGTATTGTATCTAAAAATCCTCCACTGCCTCACTTTACAAACACAACAGCATTTTGCCACAGCTTCATGCCTATGTAAGAAAAAGAAGTGAGATTCTGAGCTGCTCAAGATCCCTCACATTTCAAGCACACCCTTCTGCTCTTCCACCAGCCATTCAGCCAGCACTGTTGGCCTGAGCACAGTTGATTTGACAGCACTCTCATGTTACCAGCATTGCTCCAACATCAGCCAGGTGATTTTTGCACTCTGTGGTCTCCACTGTAATCAGCTGGAGAGGGCATCAAAGAGGTGAGATGAGAACTTTTCATGTTCTCAAGCCATCAGACCCAAGCATCCTATCAAACTGCATATCTGCACTGCAATATTTTGCTTGTTGATGGGATCTAAATCAGAACAGATGCACTGCAGAGGGCAGGGCCTCAGTGTCAAGTTAACACTTTTCATTGCATATTGTCCAATTTCCATGCTGGCTTCTCTATTCCATTTACATAATATTCTAATGGGGACATTTCAAGACAAGGTAGGATAGGTCACAAGATGCTGATAGGTCAAAAGTGTGCTGAATGCACTCAAGGAAAAATTATTCAACCTCTCAGCTCTCTTCATAGCCAGCTTCTAATATGAAGCCTGTTGTGCTGCTTTTCCCACAGGATATGGGTGAGAGGCTCTCCTATCACCGGACTATGGAGACAGGCTTAAGAAAAAGCCACCAGAGCTCACCTTCCCTCCTAAAGGCACAACTAACCAGAAGCCGACTTCAACCTCAGAAGGCTGTCTAACATGTACCTTAAGTCTTTTAAAATGGACACTTCTCTCCTTCCCAAGCAATTGATGCTCCACTTTAAGGGTATTTTTCCTAAAACCTGCCTCTGCACTGCTGCAAAATACTCAGTAACCGGAGAATGGATATTGAGAGGCCAGGCGGGGGAGGGAATAATTCTGCTGTATATATTTGCATACTTACAGGACTGCTGTAAGAACAAAGCGTCCAACTGTTTTTCCTTAACTGAGCTACTGTAGCCTGGCACCTCTTTTCTAAAATTAGCTGCACTTACAGATGTTGCCATAGTATTTGTTGCCATACCAAGGCACACTTCATAGGTGATGTCATTTGTCATACAGCAGAATGCCAGAACTGTTTACCAGTTCTGAGCCCTGAGTCTTGCACCTTTCCTAAAGAACATCTATCACCTCCAGAGGTACCTACACGAGCTATGCATTATTGGAGGCTTTGAGGGGAAATCCTGCCTGAGCTCTGCAGCACAGCATCTGCACCCAGAGCTCTGCCATGACACCCAGCCCAGGCAGCAGCTCTTGCCAGCTTCTCCTGAGGTACTAGATTTCCACAGGGCTGCCCCTGGTTTGGCTCAGGGAAGTTTCTCAGGCTAAGTACCTGATATATGGAGACATGTTTCTCTTCATTACTTTTACAAGACCTGACCCAAAGTCTCTGGAAAAATGCCTGGAAACACTCTGACTTCCTTAGAATCATAGAATAGTTTGGCTTGGAAGTGACCTTTAAAGGTCATCTAGTCAAACCTCCTCCAAATTTGGATACTACACTGGTGACCTACATCTAAAATAGGTTCCTGCACATATTTCCTCTCTCCAGATTAAATAATCATTATGCAATCCATAGCCATCGTCAGATTTTTAGTATTTCTTCTACCACATTTCCTTTACACTTCTGAGAAGAATTTGCATCTCAGATAGCAGGCAAGGAAATTCTGCGGGTCTGGATTGTTTGTCCTTGCACTGTACTACTTCTGGAATCAGATGTATGATCTAGTACTTTTTAAATAAATCCCGTTGCACTGGGGTAACTTTTTGCAAAAGCTGGAACCAGAGTTGAACTTCTGATATGTTTTCTCGCCACCCCTACTCCCAAGAACCCTTGCAGATTTTTGCCAAGAGCAAAGGCAAATGTTCAAAGGTAGAGAAAAATAATCAATGTTGCTCTCACTTCAGTCAGCCCTGTAAGTGTATTCTCGGATTTCTGCTGCACAAAATGGTTTTGAGGAAACATCCAGCCTTTAAGATTCTAACCAGATTATTTTCTGGATCATTTGCCCACAATGAAAACTCTCAGAGAACAAGCAGCAGGAGAGAGAGATAGATTACAAATGCATTCCAAAATTTTCACAACAATGCATTTTCCCTTCTGCTAAACAGGCAGAGGCCCTGGGCCAAACTCCAAAGGGGAGTCAAGTACAACTCATGTTTTTCCTGGCCCTTTCACCCACACAAGTTGCTTTACTTTCACAGTATCCTGGACTCCCCTTACAATCCAACGTGTTGTTGACAACTTGCCCATTCTATCCCTTGTGAATTTGCACACACTGCAGACCATATCTTAAACAGTCAAAACACAGATTTATAAAAGGGAAGCAAGAAAGAGCAGAAACCAGCACGTCAGCCCTGATCACTCCATATTTTCATCTTCCATACGGATATCTGGAAAATCTCCTTCACACACTGGACTGTAGCCACCACGCTTGCTTGCATGGGCCACACATCGCTGCACACCTTCCTGACCAGGCACAAACAACAAATGGTTTTAGAATAGATGCATGTTGAGACACTCGAGTTGGGAATAGCCAAACACTGGCTAGAAAACCATGGCCATTGCAGTACCAGCCCTGCTCCCTCTGCACTCTGAACCAGCACAAGCAGCAAAGGCCCTGCGCCTCTGAATGTCAGAGAGAGCACAGAGCAATAACATTTAGATTCATAAGATTAAGGTCACTTTATGAAATACTTCTAAAGGGAAATCCTTTAGAATTTAGAATCCTTTGTTGCCTCCCCATCTTGTTTAAAACTTCCTTACCCTGAGAACTATAACTCACATGAAGAAAAATAAAACCAAAGAAAATAGTACCTTATGCTCCAGCTGTTCTTTGAAAAGCTTGTAAGTCATTACACATTAACTGAAATTCATGGAAGTCATTAAATCCATTTTTCCCCAAAGCCAGCTCTCTCCCAGAACACCTCCTACTGTTTGAAATGGCAAAGAGGGACAGTGATAGGACCTATTTATGCATGTTTGAAGGTGAGTCTGTACTATCTGATTTTTAATTCCAATCCATCCATCACAATCAGGTACACCATGCTGGTCCCTCAAACCACATGTTCCCAGCAGCCTGACCACTGTGGCAGTGTCAAATTCCTTCTCCCCACTCACAAAGGCACCTTATGCTAACTTTAGAGCACCACTTTCCAAGATCAATGATAATTGACTGATTAAGTATGCCTAATGCTGCCAGAATGTGAGCTGATTGTGTAATGGTGCTAATTAGTAACTGCCAGAGCTCATTCCAATTATTAACCTTTATGAATGTCATTTTTGAAGATAACAGTTTGCAACACAGCCTACTGCAGCATTTGTAATGATTTTTGTCACGCAGGATGAGAAAGAGCACAGTGACCAATGAAACTGAGATAAAACACAAGAAAGGAGCCCTAAGAACAAAGAATTCTGCCTTTGCATTCTGCAAGTGATACCGGGACTTTAACAATAGAAAACTGGAACATCTGTGCTAAGGAATTCAAGAACCCACTTTTCCACAAGACTTGAGCTCCTCAACAATTCCACTGCCAAGCATGCCTCAAAAGCTTCCTAGCAGTGCAAGTATCCAACCAGTTCCAGATTTACCAAGGGGACATGGCAAAGTGCCATGTCCAGTGATGCTCTGGAACCAGACAGACACAAGAAGAACAAGTTTGCTATTTCCTGCCAAGGAAAAGCACCATTCCCATGTCTGCACAGTCACAACTGTGAGTCTTCTGATATGTTATGCTACAGAGGACATTTCATGACAAACCACATCATGCACCCTGCCTGCATCAGATTTAGCTAAACAACTAAGTTAGACCACAGCCTACTTAACTTCACCCTCACATGTCCTCTGAACAAACCACATGCTCTATCACTGTTTATAATGAGCACTTCCAAAAGGAGATATGGACTTCTTATAAACCTCCCACCACTGTAGCAGGGCCATATTCTTATGCCCATCACTGTTAAAGAGCCACAGGACAATAAACATCTACCAACTTTTCAGGTGGTGTGACTAAACCCCTCAGCCCCTACAATTAGGTAGTGTTGGTGCAGACAACTCTCCAATCCTCAGAGTGGCAAATGGTCCACTACAGTCCCCCCTACCATGTACTCTTCCAGAAAAGAAACCCTAAAGCAAACAAATCCTTTGTTCCCCATGCCTTGTACAAAATAGAAAATGCACACTTAGGGGTACAAAGCTAAATGTGCTGTGGTAACTCTGCATTGCTCATAGACATCCCTTTTATCTTTATTGGTTGCACATAATAGAACCAATGGGATTTTAATCTTCCAGGGGACATTTACTCTCTGCTTTGCTAGAGGCTCACTGAATGATGTACCATGGTCCACTGCTTACTCTGTGGCTTAACTACTCCATGGCAATATAAAATTATAGCTGAAACCTTACATTTGAACAGATTATCTTACTGCCTTGGTTTTCCTCAGCCACACTTTCAAAGAAAGGACAAGGTCTTCCACATAGTGGCTTTACAGAGACTTTTGTCTGGAGCACCTTGAGGTCAAGCTTTTTTGTGATCCCTGAAGTAATTACACTGAGGGATCAGACTCACTGAGGGATCATACTTCATGAGTTCTTAAGGGAATTCATACACCTTTTGTGCTGATAGATGTTGTGTGATCCTCCTGTTTCCACACCAAGACCTGGGACATATTACCTGTGTGTGAACTGCTCTTTTCCAAGCTGTTCCCGATTCCTGCTCCGAACCTGCTGCTTACCCATCCCTCTCCAGGACCAATAATCAGCAACCACGCTTCCTTCTTAAAGCAAATGACTCCTACAATTTCTTGCATTTCAGAGAAAGAGATGCAAGAGGACCTATGTGCATTTCTCTTTCCATGGGGCTGATTACCCCGTATTAGCTCAGACTCCCAGAAGGCCAGAACCCAGGTCCCAGTGATGGGTTGCTCTTTTTTTTTCTGTGTACTTCTCCCTGGGTGGCTTTGGAATTTCCAAGGCCTTTTGTACAAAAGAGTGCCCTGCACTCCTGGCAGTAGTTATAGATAGCTGGAGATAGTTGCATTTTAAATGCACCAGAACTCACCCAGGTCAGTTCACAGTGCATCTCTCAACCCTGGTCAAGCTACCTGGGAGTAAGGCTTGGCAGTAACAGCTGTAAAGTGAGCCCAGCCATCCTCCTGTTACCTGTCTCCTATTTTCATCTTCCTCACAGATACCCTGAGCTAGACTGCTAGATCCAGAAAATAACACATAACAGTCTTGTTAAAGATGCTGAAGGATATTCTTGGATTTATCACGGGATGATATCCCTCAACCCTTCCAATACACCACCACATCTGCATGCCTGACTAGACCTGCAGGGTGCTGAATGCCCAGCTCCCGCAGGTAGCGGGCTGCTAAATTCAGGCATCTGGACAGCAAGCTTCAGGGATAACTGGATATAAGTGACTACTAATATTTATGGAGTCAATTTTCTAAAGTAACTGGCCTTCAAAGACCCAGAAACAAGGCCTAGCAATCTGGTTACAGAAAGGCCTCACTAACCTTTCACAGTTCTTATTCAGAGGCAGAAATCCTACACTTAAAAATTCATTCGCTTCCCATGATCTAGTAGCTTACAGGAGCTTTCATTTTCACTTGGTCAGGCATATACTGTAAAAGAACTGGCTGACAGATTTTACAGATGAAGCACATGTAGTAAGTAAATAAATCAAAGGCTGCCTTCCAGGCAGGGGAATGTACCCCGTTGTAAATATTATTTGGAGAAGTGACCACTTCATACAGGCACTTTTAACTTCATTAGAAGCCTAATGAATTTACCATGGACATAATGAGAGAGGCAGACCAGACTGAAAGAAAGATGGAAGGATTTCTTGCATGTTTTTTAACAGCTTTTCTCCATCCTTCAGATTATTTATAGCCCTTATAAAGTGGTTATGCATTTGGGGGGAAAAAAACCACAAAAACAAAAACCCCACAATGAAAGAAAACACCAATACAAACAGGCACAACCCATGTTAAAGTACTGAAGTACCAAATTCTACCAGCCACTGTACAAAGCATCCAAGATTTACGGCTTGATCTGAATCCTAATGGGAAAGAACAGAAAAGTCAAAGGAGGAAGGAGATGGGAGGAGAAAGGAAAAGAGTAGCAAAGAGAAACAAATCTTGTAAGGCAATGCAAAGCCTAGTTTTAGTGTGGGCATTGCATCCTGCAGCAAGCATGAGGTGCCACCAACACAGAAATTGTTCTATGCAAGAACCTGGTGGCTCCATGTGCAGGCCTGACTGCCTGGGCAGTACGCAGCAGTATCGACCTCTATCTGACTGATCAGGGGCCAGGGAACTTTCTGAGCCACAGATGAAGTCTTTGCATGTACTTCAATCCTTGACAGATTTTGTGTCTGATTCTAGGAACTCATCTAAACTTCACATGGGTGAAAACATGCTCCAGCAAGGACATGCACAGTTTAACTACATATTGTCCTATGAACCAAATTCTTCTACCTGCTCTGAACCTTTGGCCAATTCTTCTTTATCCTTCTTGGACCCAAAGAATTGCTGAGATTGGAAGGAATCTTTGGAGCTGATCGGATCCAACCTCTTGCTCAAGCAGGGCCACGAAGAAGACATCTTCCCAGAATCAGTCCAGATGGCTTTTGAATACGTCCAAGGATGGACACACCACAACCTCCTCAAACAACCTCAGCCAGTGTTCAGTTACTTACACAGTAAAAAATGTTTTCCACCATATTGAGAGAACATTCTGAGTTTCAGTTTGTGCCCATGCATCGTCTCTTGTCCTGTCGCTGTGCAGACACTTAAAGGAGCGTGGCTCCATTTTTTTGCCCCCTGCTTTGTGGCATTTGTGCACATTGATGCAATCCGCCAGTCCCACTCCAGCCTTCCCTTCTACAGGCTAAAGAGCTCTTTCAGACTTTCCTCACACAAGAGATGTTCCACCCACTCACTTTAGCAATACCCTGTCCATACCACATATCATTGGAAGATTTTTAACACACTTTTTTCTGGTCATTTCTTTTCCCAATCCTAGTAGACGAGATCTAGTATGGAAGCTCTTATGTAATTTATTAAAGAAAGTTTTTTTTTTTACTTATCCATTTGCATATTTATAAGAAAATTTAATGGGTGGTTTTCATTACTACTGGCACAGATTCCCATTGAACGCATCCGCTACTAATCTGTGCCAACGAAACTCCTCTGCACAGCAAAGAGTGATCAGGAAAAGACATTAGTAAGGTCAAAACAAATTCATCTTCAAGTGTGGCTTCCTGCAAAAAGTTTTGCAGTCGACATCCAAATATCATTAGAATGTAAGATTAGATAACTCAACAAAAGGAGCAGCTCTTTAACGAGAGCAATGGAACTGCTGCTCCAAATGATAAAAGAAGAGATGGAGTAGCCAATTCCTGTTAACAGGTGCGGCTCTGCTGATGCAGCAACAGTCACAACACCCACAGGATCTGCAACAGCAGGTTCTTGGCTACAAACTCCCTCCTGAGTGCTGCCTTGCTGCTTCTAAACAAGCAGGCAAAGCACTACAAACACACTTCACCTGCCAGTCCTGACAAGATGACTTCATAGGGACAGTGAGGCTTCAAAAGCACCTTTGCTCTCGGCAAAGCTTCCTCTGACCTTTTCCACCAAAGCCCCAGAACTAAACGCCTGGGAACATGACCAGAGCTCAAAATTCACTGCTGAGACAGGATGTCTCCTTTCTCAAGGACACATAATCAAAGAAATTCACCAACAAGGACAGAAAAACTATAATAAATATAGCATGTATTACCTGAGAACACAGGGACAAGTATATTCTTCCAGCTTCCTAGAACACTTCATTTTTTCCCACCACAAATTTCATTAGTTCACACTGAGATCCTCGTGCTTACAATTCTACACCAGAAATATCTTTTGGCCTTAAATTCCCTGAATTTCTCGTTTTATCATCTAGTTTTCTGGAATGGAATGACTAGAGATCTGAACAGGTTTAAGTTTCCATTGAAGCAGCTGAATGCCTAAAAGGACTGGCTCAAAAATTAAATTATGCCAAAGATATTTTTTTGGTTGGTTTGTTTTGGTTTGGGGTTGGGGTTTTTATGTGTTTTTTACAAACTACAATTTCAAAGAGCACTTCTAGGCCAATGAAACACTTTTACTTACAAAATGCGGTAGCATCCAAGAGACACCACGTGATGGAGAGCCCACCTGAGATACAGAAGACTCAAATCCCTTGTTTGAATAAGACAGCCAGAGTAGACACACCAAATTACAAATATTTGTATTACCTGTTAATCTGCCACAGAATATTCTGGGGAAAGTATATGAAAGATAAAAGACAGCATGATTTCTTCCCAGGGTCTCTCATTCAGTTCTCTGGACTCAGAGATCTTCAAATCCCAAAACCACTTATATACTGTGGAATATCACATCTCCAGCACAATCCCAGCTATTCTATTGGAATACTTAAAGCATGAGTTTCTCATTGCTGACAAATAGATGACAAAAAGAGGTTTCTGCAACTCTCATCCAAAAGCTGTAGATCAATCTGTTCCTTCAATATTATAAAATAATTAATGTAAGCCATAGGCTACTGCCACACTATCACATTATTCAGCCACCAGCAGAAATATCCTCCATTAATTCACTGAATCCCCTTTTGAATTCCATTTACACTTTTATTATTTCTGCCTCACAACATCCTGTAGCAATGAGTTACACAATGTAATAACTTGAGGAATAAAAAAGCACTTCCCTTTATACTTATTCAGCGCAAGGGCTTGAACTTGGATCTTCCACACGTAAGATTAGAGTGAGTCTCTCCCTGGAGACATTCTCAGTCTCTCCTGTTGCTGCTCTTTTGCAGAATATAAATAATTCAAGAGGGATGGCTAGGACTCTTACCTGAATCACGGAAAATTAAAACAAAACACAAAATGTTTTTTTCTCTATATATTTCTGAATTTTTTGAATTCCGCTTTTGTCCTGAGAACATTCCCTCCAAAAGTTAGGAATTTGATAAATTGTCTTTTCTTCTTGCTTTCCTGTATCCAGCCAGAAAACAAGATGTATCCAAAAGTTCCCAGGTCTACTTATTAACAGGAGCATCCCAACAGCCCAGTTATCTATGAGATGAGCACATATGTACAAACACATAACCTCTCTAGACCTGTTCAACGAGCACATTCCTCACCTGAATATGTCTGCAGCATCCACTGTCAGTGACAAGCCCAGTCCTCCCACAGCCACGATCGAATATCAATAACTTCAGCAAAGCAGCCCCACTTTCGAGCTGCAAAAGCTGTGTGAACGGGGCACAGAGCAGGGATGTGTAGCACAGGTCGGACAGGAGTTACCTGCACACGAAAATGTGAACACCTGTGTGCCCACCATGCAACACCAGAACAAGATCCTGGGGCAGAATGCAGCCAAAGACAAGATTTACCTCTGTCTTCAGAGATTCACAGATATAAATAAAGCATGGGAATTTATTTTTTTTTTAATTAGCGGATTATCTAAAACACCATTACTATCTGCAGTTCTGTTTTCATTAATTCTCTCCAATTCAGTAGGAATTCCACTACAGAATAGGGATGAGCAGATGCAGGGGGAAGCACATTAATAAATCATAAGTGTCATTAAAATTTGTAAACTAATATCTTCTGGGAAGTCTTGGAAATTAGTCTCAGAGCTTTCTTGGCAAACAAAAAATTAACAAATCCAAAAGGCCCCCTGTCTGATGACATCCCCGCCCCCACAGAAAGGTCATTGATGAAACAATTAAGAGACACAACGAATGGACCAGTCAGCAGGCTGGTTCATGAAAGACAAATGAGCTCCATGAAACAAGAGGACTAAGACATCTTAATAAACAAAGGTGGGACTTTAGTCCACACACCACCCTGAGACACGTACAAAGGCTTTCAGACTCATTCGATGGGCTAATACTTTTCACATGATTTTGCAGTGTTCCCCTTGGTCTCCACTGTCTCTGAAGCAACATTAACATGATGAAAGCAAGGAACCACCAGAAAGAAAAGGTGTGAACATTCCTATTCCCTTTTTGGAAAATCCTGTGGGATATAACAGGGCTAGGGAAACATCAGGAAGGAGACAAATAAAACTTCTCTACAGAAATTAGTCTTATACTTAAAGAATGAAATAAAGTATTAAAAAATGATGTCTTATCTTTACTACCATTACTGATTTTGCCTAATTCTAAACCATTGCCCCGAGTTCAAGATAAGCCTGTTAATTTTTATTATTGGTTCCCAAAACAGACATTTAAAGCAGTTTTAACTCACACTATCCCTTTTTTGCAATGACAGCATCTCCTTCTAGTTTGAACTGCAAAGAATGTCTGCTCTGGACACTACCTGGAACTCTGGCACATTCAAGGAGGGCTATACCTATGGTTCATTCTGTTGAACTCCTTGAATACTTTGTTGTTTTGGTTTTTTTTTTTAAGTTACCATGAATCTTCCCATTCAGCTACACACAGCCCAAGCAAATCTGAACAATCCCTTTGGCGTACTTCCTGAAATCCACAAAGAAATATTTGTTTAGATCACACTGTTAAACAAATGGCCACCATCTTCGTTTGGCAGCTAGCTCAGGAGTGGGCCCACACGCAGCTACTGTGCGTGGCCCAAAGAGTTCCACTGTGGCTCCCATGCCAAGATGACATCCAGGGCATGTATGACTGACAGCCAGGCTGAACTGAACCAGGGTAAACTGGACCACCCACTGTGGGGAAATGACTAATCATCAAGAGTACTGGAGGTCAAGAACTGCAAAATTCTGAGATGTCTGAAGGTGTGCATTAATTGCAACTCAGGGTGCTGGGAGCCTTGAGGAACAACGCTCACCTCACACTGTGGTCATCAGTTGTGCTTCCCATTCCCTTGGCTCCTCAGCAAACAAAGTCTGCACCTAACAGCTCTCAACCACAAAGATTTTCATAGCTGGCTCCCATAGCCTCAAAAAATTAGCTACCACTAAGATAAGCTATTTATATCTTCTAACAAACGGCAGCAGTAGAGATGCCAAACTTTTGGTTACCCTGGTTTTCAAGTCCAAGAGAGATCAGGGTGTTTGCACACACAGCTGGCTCCTTCCCTCCATGCCCTGATGGCTGACTGCAGATACAAGAAACCCTTCTCATCAGCACAGGATTTCTGCACTTTGCAGCATTATAAAAAGTGCCAAAGAAGATGCAATAATGGGAAGCATTACTACTTTGAAAATCAGCTCCATTAATTTTACGCCTGAATACAATCATCCAGAAAATAGCACATATCGAAGATGCATGTCATCAGCATAAAAGCAGAAAATTATAAATGTAATCAAATTTGACAATACTGAGAGGAGATGTCAGCTGCTGGTCATGGAGACTGCACTTCAATACAGCAAACTCCAGGAAAACTACAATGCCCCAGTGGAGCCAAACCAGTACTAAGCAAGAGGTTGTGGCACGAACCAGAATCTGCCATTCACAATGCAGTCTAAATAATGTATTGGCCCTGGGATAGAAACACTCTTAAGAAAGCTCTGGCTGTGCCATGACCTATTTCAGGTTTAGCTTGTTCCACAGAGGATGATATGGAAATTTGAGTCAGGCTTTTTGAATCTCCTGATCCCCGACTTCTTACTCACCAGTCTTAGAGGCTGCTACATTTGGAGCAGGCAGACTAAGCCTCAGCTCCCAAAGGGCACTTCACACCACATTCACCCTTTCCCACCTAGAGCAGCTGTATCTGAAGCCAGCTCTATGTGCCACACACAAACCCAGAGCACAGAAATCAGTGTGAGCTGGGAAATTATTGCCAAGACAACAAATGCTAGAGGTATACTGACACATGCTGAGGGTCTCTGGGGGCTGTGGGAGGTTTAAGAGGCAAATCCACGTGAGGAAACAATGTAAAGCCCTCTGGTAATTCAAACAGAACTGAATGAAAGAGCAATGCACAACATAAGGCAGCTTGCAACCAAGATTAGGGGTTTTACTCCTCTCTGCTCTAAACTAGGGTTGCAGCTGCTGCATTTTGCAGCTGTCTCTATTAAAAAGCTGAAAGGGCTTTTCTCTAACTCAACAAAGAGACTAAGACAACAGACTAACCTCTTTAGGCACAGCAGCCACAAGAGTAAAAAAATGCTTGGGGATTTTTGACTGCTGCCATGGAGACATAATTTCTTGGTTAATAAACAAGAAAACAAGAAGGAATATATATATTGAAATTCCTTCATCAGAGTTTTAGCCTCTTAAACAGAAAGAGTTAGTCACAATTTTGGGTTAATGCATGGGCCAGCATTATGTACAATCCAATAATTTAGCTGGGACCACAGCCAGAGGAGAGAACTCCAGGGGACCCATCTGAGGTGGGTAAAATGGTAGCAGGGATTCAGAGCTGACGCATGCAAGTGCTTGCACTTTGGAAGAAAATATGAACTGCTCCCCACTGCCCAATTAGCTGATGTGTTGCAGTCATGGATGTAGCATTGATCATAAACAGCACCTTGCTGGCTTGTGCGTCTCCTGTCTTCTGGATCACCCTGTTGCCTGTCTGTCTTCACCTGAGATTGAGAGCTCCCTTGAGAGGAAAGCTGTCTTTTTAGCTACTGCAATCCAAATAAATGAAACAAATGAATACATTCCTGAGTACTAAAAAAAGGCAAAAATGGAAAAAACTTTCATTCCAGTTATCTTAGAAAGAAACTGCTCAATAGGCAGTGGCTGAAACAGTTGAAAACATTTCAAATATTACAATATTAACTTTAAACACTTATGCAGAATGTCATGTTCCCACAACCCTATTTCAATACTGTACAGCTTAAACAATTCCTGTGAAGCAGCCTGGCACCTACTCCTTAGAGAGAGAGTTACTATTTCATGGTAGATCACTCCCGAATGCTTACAGTTCCTCATGGACAATGAAGTTTGATGCAGGGATCCTGGCCTACAGAGAGGTTGGGAATTAGAGGTGCTCCAACAGAACTTAGAATAAAAACAATACAAGTTTACCAATTTAGAGGAAAAATTGTTTTCCTTTTGTTGATGGAGAAGAGGTGTTAGTGGAGTGAAAAAAAAATTCTGCAGAAAGCATATGTCCATCCAATAACCCATTTTTTATTTAAAGCAAGCTGGATTCTTACCTACACAGTTAGATAATTTGCTAGGCAATGAGAACTGATGAAGGGTTTGCATGTCTAAAAGCTTAAATTATTTTTACAGTTATATTTGTTGACCTATGAAAAAGACCTCTCTCCAGAAATTCATAAATGACTCACACCATCACAAGTATAGTAAAGTAACAATAAAGTAGCTTCCTTTCATAGGAGGAAAATTATCACCTCCACTCAACTCAGTGGGAAAAACAAAAATCCAAACCACAACTGACAGGTATCTCCTGTGACGAGGACGAGATGTGGCATTCACAGGGAAGAGGGTGTGTGTAGGTGTGTGTTTTTTTCCTTGAAGCTGGCTGCTTCAAGGCTGGCTGCTTCAGTAGCAATAGAGATCTCTTCTGTGATTGCTTGAGCCCCAGAAGCATGAATTCGGATACTAGAGCAATGTCTGTGTGCCTGCATTCAAATGCTGACTAACATTTCCCCTGTCTAAGCTCATATCAGCCTGATATAGGAGCAGTTTCTCCTATATCTTGTAACTTCTAATTCTCCTCTCTTCCTCTGTTGCTCTCACTCCCTTTTTTAATTACATTCAGGATGTTTTCTTATTGATTTACTTGTTCTTGTATTTAGATGCAGGAATTAGAAATTCTTTTTATATGGCAATTCAGTTTTCCATTAAAAGGAACCTCTCATGCTATAACCCAGGGGGAGCTGAGGAGATTTTGATGCATGAAGCAGGTGGAGACAAGATGGTATTTGGAGATTGCATTGCACTCTGCTCTATCTCAGCATCCTCTGCCGTGTGATTGATTGCCTTCTGCCACAAAAGCCACTCTCCTCTCTTGTGGAAGCAACTGTATTTGCCAAGTGGTCAGGATAGATATCATACAGCACCACTGCTCAGAAGGGCAGCACTCCTGGCTAGCAGAAAGGAATACTTGTATTTCCACAACGCAGGAAAAAACCCAAACCTCTTGGAAACGTACAGATCCGTCTTCTGATACTTACTTGTATTTTGTTTGTGACCCATCTGGGGGCCCGAAGAGTCTACAAAAATTAACTAAGCAAACCTATTGCCAGGAGGCTTACATTCCTTCTGCAAAGAGAAATCTTCCTTCTAAAAGTTTCAGGGTCTCAAAAATGAAAAGAAAATATTGAAAAGCACCAATTTAAATAATGCAAAGGTTTAGGGGACTGAATGTGCAAATAGAACAGGAAATCCAAGAAAAGGAGTATTTCTTTGGCTTATTTCTTACAGTTGGTATCTATTTGCATTTCTACAATGTCCTTTGCCAAGAAACTCATAGATGTCCTCTAAGACTCCACACTCCCCTGTCAAGTACAATATGGCTTATTCCTGAATTTTCCAAGCAGAAAGTAAGGTTTAGAGCCCAGAAGCTCTACCTCCCAGCTCTTACCCTGAGCTTTCTTCACAGACCTAGGAAAAGAACTCAGGAAGTTCTAACTTCTCAACCTCTCTGAGTGTCCAGGCCCCACTAGCCCCTATTTCACTGGAGACAAAAGGCAGGAGTGTTCCACAACAGGCTGAAACACTCCCAAAAGGACGTGTGTTTTCCCAGCTGACCAAGTGCTGGATGCTTTCAATTGTATTGATGACAAATTACATTTCCATCACTTTGGGAAACCACCAAAAGCAGTGCTGCTATTACCTTTCTGCAGAGCCAAGGTGCTGCTGCAAGCTCAGGATTAAGACAAGGTTTGCCTGTTTGTTACATTATTTATGCAGAGCAGATTGTTTGGCAATTACATTTAAAGTACAATCACAGTGCCATTTGTACTTGCTACGTAAGGAGGCAAAAGTTTTTTAAGGCATTAATACCTTGAAAAGTACCAGGGTAAGTGGAAATGACTGTTCTCTCTTATTAGCTGCGTGGTTATTTATACTTTTGCAGATTACCATGGTGCACTGCAATTAGGCTTCTTAAGTACTGTTCAGATTGAGAAGTTTCAAGAGCTCTACTGAATAATTAACCCTTAAATACATTTACAGGAATAAAACTGCAGCAAATGGCCAAAGACTGCTCCAAACAGGGGCTTTTAAATTACCTGTGAGGAAAGAAGAACAAGAGACCATCTTCCAGGAAGGGCTCACACCCAAGCAATGGCTGCAATGCTCTGACAGTTCCACCAACTACACTTTGAGCAGGTTTCATAGTAGCTGTAATACACCAGGTGAATCTGAAACAAGGCACTTGGTCTCACCAGCTCCTGTCTGCCTTTTTTTTTTAGATGTCTTTAGGGTAAAAAAAGACCTCCTAACAATTCTGTTAAAGGCATATCCTTTCCACGCCACAGGCAGGATGAAACCATTTGGTGATTTCAAACATCAAAGAACTGACCTGTTTGCAGGGGTGAGTGTAGGGGCTAAGAGGATTTTAAGTTATTTCTTTACCTTAAATGCAGACACACTTCCAAACACACACTCTGTCTAGAAGCATGTTTCCCCAGGCCAGGACAGTCCATCTCCCAGGCCAGACTAGGAACATGGCAGCTATGTAACACCATTCAAATACACCCACAGTGGAGAAGACACCAGCACCTCACTGTAGCATCTCTAGTCCCTCAGCCCAGCACAGAGTCACTACCAAGGTGACCATCTCAGCTCACAGGGGTGAGGAGCAAGGCTAAGATCAGCTAAGATTATATCATGCACTTTGTTATATTCCTTCTCAGACACAGTTCTAGCGAGTGTGTACCCATCTGTAGAGCCTGTTCTCATTTCCAGCCTCACAGCAGAGAGAGGAAAAGACTTGTCTAAGGACACTCAAAGGTGAGATTGAAACCACGTTCCTCTGCGTGCCAGGAAAATGCCATTACATGAAGAAACCCTCTTGTTTGCAGGCCCCACTTCATTAAAGGAATGTGTCTTAATCATGTACCTATTTTCCAAAGAGCAACTCCAGTTGTCTCAGATTGTCTCCCAGCTCCTCCTCTGATGAACCCAGATACTCCCCCATGCCCACACCCCGGGTCATCCCCCAGTTTTACAAGAGACATAGTGCAACCCCTCCATGCCAGCTGCTGTGATTTCCACAATCCACGTACCTCCACAGAGAGCTCTCCGTAACACTCCCCAAGTTGAAGTCGTAGAGCTTTGTCAGAATGAGAATCACCTAGAGAGAGGAAAGGGAGGGAGGGAGGAAGAGAGAAAGGGAAAAGAGGAGAAAAAAAAGATTGCTGTTAGATTTTGTAACGATACACAAGGCATCTGAAACCACCCAAAGGCGAGCTGAGCATTTTTCCATTAAAGTTGCAGTATTATAGGATAAAGTACGTTTAAAAAATAAAATGGGAAATCATTAGCTTAGTGCATTGTATAACCAGTAACACTTATTTTAATCCCAAAATATTTTGCATTTGAAATAAAACATACCACCAGGAATTAATCAGACTTTGTGAGCTGACCTCTCTGCAACTACAATTATCCAGTCAGGGATGGAATCAAACGCACCCTTGTTAATTCAACTGCTCAATCTAAAATTACAGTCAACTTCTTATGTCTCTCAACATGCCATAACTAATTATTGAGTCTCCATGGAAAGAACTGGCAAGTTTGTTTATGTAGATCCCCATCCAGCAAAACAGTCCACCTTGCCTAGAATCAGCTTTGTTTTCTCCATCTGCTGTCACTGACTCCAGAGCATGGGAATTCCTGCATGCCATCACCTTTCCGCAGCGGTAAGAGGGACACAGAGCATGACATTCTGCTTATGCACTGAGCAAGACAAAGCTTCACCTGTATCTTTAGTGCTCAAGGAGAGCCAGAGGCTCCAGGACTCACTGACTTTCTGGAGAGAACGCTCCTGAGTCATGCCCCTGCAAAACTGCGGATGGGGGAGAAGGAAGTTAGGCAGTACATGGGGACCACAGAGGAATATAATTTCCCTCTGAGGTACCTGGTGCTCTGACCTCAGATTTCACAGGTGAATGTAATCCTCCTAGTTACAAGCTACATTGCCCAATGTTCTTCTCTCCAGAAAGGCACTCCTTCATTCTGATAGCTTGGCTATCAGAAGAGCTCTGTGCAAGCTCCCGGGCTCACGTGGGATGGGAATTTGTGCAGAAAGAATAGAGGTTTCTCAGTGGAAGGTAAGAGCATTTGAGCATCTGCTCCTTGCCTTTTTAGCATAACTAATGCCATACAATGGATTCTACAGGACCAGCCTCAAGGAACAGCTCCAGGGCACCTCCTCATTTCTGTTTTGCATCATTTTAACACTTCAGCATCATTTCCTCCTTGCAGGATTCAAGCACAGGCCAGTTTCCCTCACATCTGCTCCGGCTGTGAGAGCATCTGGGGCAATGAGCTCCCACCACCTGGGTGGGGTTTGTTAACAGTTACTTCACAGTTTGCCTAAAAGGGGGGTCCAAGGGAGAGACGTGGTTCAAATGGCTGAGTTCATTAATGTTTTCCTATGCAGCAAGGATCTTTGCTTGCACAAAAGCCAGGCCTCCCTCCCTGTGGGGGGAGTGGAACCAGCCATACCTTTCATTGGGCCTTTCCCAGCTGAAAGGCTGATGGGTGCAGAGTTTAAAGCTTTGCAGAAAAATGCCAAAGGATTAATCAATATCACAGCTGCTGCAGCACTCGTTTACTGTCAGCGTAATACCAGGAAAAAACCTGTTCAAATTGTAAGGGACCTTGGTACGTGACTATGCAGTCAGTGCCCAACTTAATGACTTCAGAATAGATGCTCTGAGCATTCCTCCCTCTACTGGATTCACTTTCACCATCCCCTATTGCATTTTCCCCTTTATTTCCCCACGCAGAGACCTTTAGGAAGAAGATAATAGCCAAGCTGCTTCCAGCAGGGTGTGAAAAGAAACCTGCCAGGCAGATTTGAGTCAGCATGTGCAAGTCCATGTCAGCTGAAACCAATGCTGTGCTATGGGGAAATAAGGCTAACATCCCTTTTATCGCAGCTTAAACCTTGCACACACCTCTCCATACAAAGGGGGAAGAGCAAGCTGCAGCAACCAAGGTTTGTATGGTTTGTGTGCCTCCTCCCCTTACACCCAGCAAGGCAGCCTTCTCCCCACTAAAACCTGACGAGAACGACATTTTTACGATGTTCCCTATATTCCCACAGGCACTCAGACAGGACTCCTCTCAAGAGTCTCTAGGAAGCCACGGACTATAGCACATGCCCTGCCTGGAATTACACCCCTCATATTGCTAACAACTGCGGTGAGGTTTCACAAAGCTATGTTTTCAAGTTTCAGAGCTGTCTCAGAGAAGACAGCTGAGTTCAGTGGATCCTGGATCCATTCCTAAACATAGTAAATAAAATCTCCAAGTCTTGGTCAAATTTCAACAGATTCTACCTTATTTCTACCCTAAATTGCAATTACAGCTAAAGGCAGCATCCATACTCTCCCAGCTCTTTGTGTGTCTCTCCCCGGATCTCCTATGCCCTATATTTTTGAAGACGTCACTTATTTATTACCTCCCTGCAAATCCCAGGATAACACCAGCTTTACAGAAGTGGGCTGAATGCTACTCAGCTCCTGGGTATAAATTCATAGTAAAAGCATGTTGCTTAGTATGACTTTTCTGGATTTTTGCCCGGCATGGCTGACTAACATCCATCTCTGCTTGTTGGTGGTGCATGGAAAGCAAAAGCTGAGCATCCCGTTGCAGTATCTTACACAGGGTCCCAGGAAATAGCAGGAGTTGCCTGAAACAGTGGTAACCCTACAGCAAGCTGTCCCTAAAATCACCCACCACATGAGCCCAGGCCAGGCAACATTCTTAGACCACAACCCCAGGCAGTTTCCACTCTGCTCCAGCTTGCTTTTGAGACAAAACGCCTCAGATGCAATAAAGGCAACTCTTGCAATGGTTTGGGAGTTTGAAAACAAGAGAGGGTCTGAGAGTCTGAACACACAGCATTCCCAAGAAAATCTGCAAAAGCACTTCCCCCCCACAGGCTGGCTCATGAGACCACAGAGCAAACACAACTGCTCAGGAACCATCACGGGGTTGAGACACGGACCAGAGCCTGAAAGGCAGAGCTGGTTCCTGAGCTGTTTCCGTGGGGTGTGTTTGACACAGCTCTGCAGAGGAAACTTCAAACCCTTTGAAGAAGATATTCTGAGGCCCCATCAGGCTGCCCCAGCTGTGCTAAGAAGAAACAAGAAGCAGGGGCAGATGTGGGAAAGTACCAGATTTTCTAAGACATGCTGTTGTTTGAATGCTTTAGTTGAAAAAGAAGGGAACAAAATATAAGGAAAATTGGACACATTTTCCAAAACTGAATTCTGACAGGAGAAAGAAAAATTAAAAAGGGAAAAACCTTCATTGACTCGGGCTGAGACATTTGCCTCCAACTTCTGCTTTGTAGTTGAAGAAGCTCAGCTTGTTTTTGTCAACACTAAAAAATAACCTTGTTTTTTCCATGCCAGTGTAATTTTGCATAAAAATCTTGATGTTTTTCATTTTAAAAGCTGAATTCTATTGAAAATTTGAGATTTTAAATTTAAGGCACTCTTTCAAAACAAAAATATTTTCTTCCCGTGAACTGAGAGAAATCTGGAATTGCCACCCCATAGAAAATGCCCACTCTGCAACATAAATTAAAACATTTTGCTCTGGGGAAAAGAAACACAAATAAATAACGTTCCAAGCAATTCAGAAACAGCAAAAACTTACACTTAGGCATTATTTAATCAAAATAAAGAAAACACCTTTATAGTGCCAAATTAAACTGTTTCTATTCACCAAACCAATCTTTCCAAAATTAATTCCAAGTCAGCTCAGCATTAAACTGCATTTCATTATGGGATCATACTTCTCATTTCAGAAAATACAGCTCAGATATGAAATTTCCTCATCTCCTGCAGGCCAGGCTCCACACACTGCGCTGTGCTTCCCAGGACACCCGAGGGCAGGGGTCCCTTGGGAACCAAGCAGCTCAGCTGGTTGAGAATGAAAAAAAGGGAAGAGTCTGCAGGATGGAGTAAGGAAATAGGGATGCTGAATTACAGCTCCCTTAAGGCAATACAATCCCTCCGGAAAATGCAATTTCAAGCTGAGCTTACACAAAACTTAATGACCTGAATAATTTAACAAACTGTTTTGGTTTCGTAGACAGAAATGGGAATGGAGAAAGGATAATCAGAAAAAATATACTTTCTTTGGAAAGAAGTGATGTTCCAGTCCTACAATAATTTTCTCAACTACTTTATTTTTCACAAATGCATGTCCACAGTGCATATAGGTTGGGTTTTTTTTTCACTGTCCACTAAATACCCTGCTTTAAGGCTTATATAAAAAAATGCCAACACCTGTCAATCATTTACCTTCAATGGTCTTTACTTCAATACAGATTAAGAGCCTCTGGCACTGAGGAATCCTGACATAATGCTCTATAGCATACTAAACCACTAAATCCAGATTTAATATGATGGACCACTTCTCTCAAATAAGGCCAGCAAGCGTCCAAAACTGTCCAATTCAGCAGCCTTGAGTCTTGACACAACTTGGCTGGCACAAAAGCAGAAAAATTACAACCAGGAGTATTAGCCTACATTTCATTCCATCTCAAAAACACATCCCTGAAGGGATCCCTATTGTTCAGACAATTATTGGGAATCTCCAAGCCCACAAGTCACAAAAGTACTCAGAAGCTTTTCAGAGTATTTGGTGACGTAACAATCTTCCATGCCAATAAAATTTTACTATGAAGGAAAATTACTTTAGTTCATTAAACCCACCTCCAGATCTTGCCAATTCTAAACTGGCAAAGTGCTTTGCATATACCCCACAGTGGAATATATAATGCATGTTTCCCACAAATTGGAGTGCAAAGGCACTGCAGTTCCTTCAGCAAGCTGGCAGTGAACTTCAGAACAAGTGAAAAGCACCACATCAAAGGTTGTCCTGCTCCTGTGTAAGGGGACACTCAGAGACACGAGAGGGAAGAGCATAGCAGCCAGAGAAAGCAAGTGATCGTTTCAGACAGACATCTGAAAGGCCAGCTCTGATTCACTTCATACAACATCTCTTCTCTAAGTGATCCTGCTATATCAGCACAGAGATTAACACAACTCATCAGTAGCCCTGTGTACATATTTGCCAAGTGTAATTAATAAAGAGTACAGGGATGAGCACTAGGCAGCACAGAGCACAGCAGAAAGAGGGCAGACAAATTTACACGTGAAAAAGGAGAGCTCTCCACTCGCTCTGGCATGCTGGGGTCTCTGTCTCCTTCCCACAGACATATTTCCATGATTTTTGCAACACTTTCTACCCTCCAAGCCAGCCACAGGAAGCTTGTCTGCAATTTCCATCTGCCATTCCCCAGCCCATATGAGAGCAACAGCACCCAAGACATACATTTTGAATGTGAGCAAGCACAGGATACTGGGAACCAGTACCAGTAAAATGCTCACAGCTGAAGACAGATTCTCTTTAAATGCTCTGGTGCCAGCACCAAAGCACCACTGATCTATGTAGGTCCCTGGTGTTTCCCTCTTTGGGATTTTTGGGGGGTTTTGTTTGTTTCTTTTTTGGTTTGGGGGATTTTTTGTGGTGGTGGTGGGTGGTTTTCAAGGCACATGATTATTAACTAAAGATGGACTGATTGACAAGCACACAGACATGATCATTCATGATCATGAATTTGCTAAGGCACTCTTGCATCAGTCTCTGCATTCAAAGCTAATTCTGTGAAAAGCTACCAATACCAGGCTAACTTTCCCCACACAAACACTTGAGTGTGTGGTGGATTGACCCCAACCAGCAGCTAAGCACCGACCCAGACACTGTCTCTGTCCCTGTCCCACCCCAGGGTGATGGGGGAGAGAACCACAAAAGCAAATGTGAAAAAAAACTTGTAATTCCTGGCAAAAACATTTTCATTAGCCAAGGAAAGGGAAGAAACTATAAATAAACAAGTGATACACTGACTATCCCCCTCAGCAGACCAGTGTAGAACCAGCCTTAGAACAGTTGTCATTGTTGAGAATGATGTTGTATGGAACTCAACACCTTTCTGACCTCCTCCTCATGTGGGCAGAGTGAGAAGCAGAAAACCTGACTCTGTGAAGCTCAGTTCAGCTACACCTAAAACACTGCTTTAACCAAGAATTCAAAACACAGCAGGGCACAGGCTGCTCTGAAGAAAATTATTCCAGTATAAGTGTTTTCCTAGGTCAAGGTAGAGTGATTCTCAGAAACAATCACTGCATAATCCTGGTCTCGCCAAAATCTCTTCACACAAATACAGCCTCAAAAAAAAAAAAAAAAAGTGAGCATGTGAGTGATCACACTATGCAACATCACCATCCTCGTTTACAACTGGAGGTCTGAGTGCAGTTGCCAATACCCAAGAGTGCCATCTCCAGTTGTGAGAAGCATATAGAACTATTAGGAAGCTCCCAGGAGAGGAATTTAAGTTCCACAGGTGTTAAAAGATTCTGCAGGCATCACCACTATGAAACAAGGCAAGTAATGGCATCTTTGTTTTACTGATGAGGAGGCAGAGGAAGATTAAGTGAAAGTTTAAGTGTTTCTCTATATGGAAAGACTCAGAAAGAAGAATTCAAATCAACTTTTAAGAGTTTGGTTCAATCCACTTTGCAAATACATAAGAAAAATCAAATTAAAGACCACTTTGTTCTGAAAAAGTGTCTCCATCGAGGAATTTAGCACAGATGAAATAATCCAATTCAGCACATTTAGATAATTTAAGGTAAGAGGCATCATCTGGAAGATAAAACACCAATCTGAGTTCACCCAGAGTAAGAGAATGATTAACTAAAAAGGAACACATATGCCTTAAATACCAATCTACCCCTTTTTCCCCAGCCTGGTGAGCAAAGCTGAAGAAAATTTATCTCCAGATAATAGGAGTTAATGAACATTCAAAGACACAAGAAGAAAACAGCAGAGGTACTGACAACAAACACGGGCCAAATCCTGCCCCTGGAAATCAGAGTAACACTTGTGTGAGAGTAGAGCCCTGCCAACTTAACCTAAAGCAAAGGACTTTTCCTTACTTTTTTTCCTTTCTTTCTTTCTTTTTTTTTTTTTAATCTCTGGAGTGATAAAAATGATCTGTAGGTGGCTTCAGGCAGTGCAGAAAAAGAGCCCTCTGAAATTGAAAGAGACAAGTCCCGAGATCACACACAGAAACAAAACATGTTCCAGTGAACTTGTGATCTCCAAACAGCTGAGGCTGTCAAATTTGTCCTCAAAACAAGAACCAGTAACTAAAAGGAGAATATTTGCCTTTAATCCTCCTTTGCCTGTGTTGCTTATCACTTTCCAGTAGGAAAGCTGCCACAGCAGGCTCCTTCTGTCCCCTGTCTTCCTCCCTTCCAATATAAATCAGGTAGCACAATGGGCTGGAGCCAGAGCAGGAGTCTTCCCACAGATTCCCCTGGCACAGCTGGAGACAGATCGCATTATCTTCACAAAAGCACCTTCCAGATGTAAGGAGCAGTTTGAAATTCCCATTTACAGGACTTGCACTGAATGAACAGAATCTGAGGGTGCAAAAAAAAAAAAAAAGCCCCAGAACTAGAACCATTGCAGTGCCTTGCGGAAAGAGCCAGATCTGGAAAGCCCAGCTCTCTCCTCCTGTGCATTTACCAGCAAAAGCAGGGCAGGAATTTTGTGTGCTGGTTCTCTGCTTTGGCAATCCAAGGGCAAGCCCAGTGTGTCAAAGAAACAGCACCCATCGGCATCAACACAGAGAGACACCTCCTCCAGAGCCATGGATTTACCTTTCTGGCCTCTCACAAATCTAGAAAGGATTTTTAATGGAATCTGACAGGGTCCTTCATGCTTTTGGTTTTAGGCATTTTTGTGCAGGGACCATAATTTAGGACATGTTCAGAGATGCCTTGCACATAGAAATCCTTGCCATGGCGGTGACTGCAGCTGAATAACCCCACCAGCAAGGCAATGACTAATGACTCCAGGACTCAGAAAAGGAATCAGACTATAATGTTTTACAACAATGTGGGAAAAGAAGTCTGATTTTCCTCCTCCCAAGGCAGACATTCCAATTATCAACCAAAGGAAGGGTATTCATAGCCACTAGCTGTATAGTGGCTGCAAGTCAGCCACAAGGCTCTTTCGTCTCCACTACACATTAAAAACTGGGCAGTATCTCTCACGCAACATTTTTTCCAAGAAAATACAAAATAAAATTGGTAAATCCTGCCTCAGTTTCAGCAAGTGTATCTCCTGCATACCTACATGCTTACCTTTAGTGCACACACACACAGAAAAATTGCAGCCATAACTGCAGTTGTGCAACACCTCCTTAATAAAGAAATAAATGAGATGCCTACAGCAAGGTTATCAGTCCTTAAAGAGCAGCTGGATTCTGTCCCAGAGGCTGCAGGGGAGTGCACACACTCGTGTGTGTGTGTGTCTGTGTAATACAAAAGCAATTATCAGCCACACAGAATTAGGAGAGAGTGTCTGGAAAAGGTGTGGTGATTAGGAATAAATACACTGGAAGGGAGGGTGGACAGACCAACACTATCAGCAGCTTGTGAGTAGCATTAGTCAGAGAAGTCAGAGATAGAAAATACTGCCCAGATTATCTGATCCACCCCCCTGACAAGGCACAGTTTTGCTCCACAGAATTTTTCCCAGCTCTTCAGGATGGTTTTTCTGCACATAAACATACATTCCCACCAGAAAAGACATCTAGATTGCTTAAAATAACAGAAGCCTGAGCTTTATCTCTGTGTAACTCAGTTAAACATAAATACAATCTCTCCTGTCAGGTAGTGATATTATTTAAGGGCCCCCTATCATACCTTTTAAGAGGTGATAGCAAAGAACTCATAATTTATTTCTATCGATTCAGCAACCCACACCAGATCATATCTCGCAGTTCTTCCTCCTTGCTAAGAAGCCCCCTCTAAAGCCTTTGAAACTTTAATTTTATCTTTTTTCCTTTCTTTGTCTTCCTTTTAAAGCTGCTGTGTGCACACCTCTAAGTTCAAGAAGAAAATGAAAAAAGGCCCCAGATACTTTGCTGGCTCAGTTCTTATTCCAATTATCTCCTGATACCGTCTGCGAACCAGCAGATTTTGTGCAGCAATTTATTATCTCTGTGGAGTCAGTCACATTTCTGCTGAAGGGCCATTTAAAGCTTCTGACATGGGGAGACCTGAAAAGAAGGAATGTCTTGAACTCCAAGTACGGGTACGCTACCTTCACAGGGCAGTTCTCAATTTAAGAAACAAGAAGAAGGTAAGAGAGCACAGCCCTTTGAGATCCTGTAAACTGCCAGAACAGGAGAGGGTTTTTCTTGAAGGCAAGAGTGTCTAGTTCTATAAAGGAAGCAAAACTATGTGGGAAATTTTGTGCCTGAGCCATTTCTGAAAGGAAGAGGAAAAAAAAGTTCCCAAAAAGATGATTTTTCAAGAAAATTCAGATTGCTTATTGTTCTTCCATTTCAGACTCCAGGAACTCAGTAACTCTCACTCCTCTCTCACACATACCCTGTCTCTCACCTCTTCCCTGCATATATATATTTACATATATAAATATTAGTGCTCTTCTTGAGATTCCAATTTGCAACTCAAACAATTGTTATTGATCAGTGCATGAGCAAGAGATTCTCTCTCTCCCCAGAGACGGAAGATGGACTAGACATCCTGCTAAAGTCCATTCCAGCCTCATATCTATCACACAAAGGTTTACCTTATGTGAAAATGCCTCACTGCAAGCACAGGAGAACCAGTCCAAAATTTGGAGTTTTACAGATCCTACAATGGAAGAAAGCAATGTACCTGTTGAGAGACAAACCCTTACATCTGCTTTTAATGGCCAGTTAAAAGACCTTCCACTCCTGGATCCTTATTAACTACAAATCCAAGTGCTTTAGACTTTGGCTTACTCTCTTCCTGACAACAGCCCAGGGAAATAAGGATTGCTGCAGTTTGCCGAGTGACAAGCGTAGCACAGAGGGAAAATGGGCAAAATGCACAAATTGTTCAAGTTATGGTTCTGCAACTAGCAACATCCTATAATCAGATTTTCCACCGCATTTAAGACTCTACCTTAAACAACTGTAACATCATTGTACAAATTAATGATGTAATCACAATGTCTTAAATATGCATACGTAGAGTACTTATAACTAAACAGCAGGGAAGGTGAAATATGAGAATCATCACAGGAAGAAAAAGATAAAAATAAAAGTGATCATTTAGATTATGTGAGTAACTATCACAGGCAACTTGGGTCAGTCAGGCTGAGTGGGACACATAGAATAGGAAAGTGCCCGAGGTAAGAGACAAGCAGGAGTCCGGGCTCTTGACAGACAAAAGGTCAGAAGCAAGAGTTTGAGTGCTAAATAGCCAATTAACATATTTTTACATTATTATAGATTTAAAAAAATTAAATGAGATTATTATCTTATATATTAAGGTAATAAAAACGTAGTCTGTCCAATTAACTGCACTCTTCTGACCTTGAACCTCTGTTTATGCAGTTCTCATCTGGAGGTGACAAAACCTACTTTAAAACTTAGTGGCTCAAATATGGTAAGGTCAAACTCTGCCCTAGTTTTCCTACTCATATTCCTTTGAAAAAAACTTTACTCTTGATTTTAATCACCTTTATTATATTTATTTTTATTCTGTATTCGAGATGTGCACACGTTTCATCATCATTACAATGGCTAAACTACTTGTACCATAAGTAGCTTTTTATTACCATTATTTGTCTTGTATCATTAAATAGTAAAGCAAAATTATTTTCATCTGCGAATTTTCATACATTGCTGTGAAAATACACTCTGTCTGGGCAATTTCCTCTCTTTGCTGCTGTGCAGAGCAGCTCTTGCTCATGCCAAGCACCCCTGGAGCCAGGGTGCTATCTCCTCTGGAGGGCCTAATCGAGCAGACTTACATGAAATCTCTCTCACGAGGTATTTCCAGAACGTGAGCTGGGAATGATTCCTCTGTGTATATCCACCACATTCAGCCAGCCAGATATAAAACATCCTCCTTTGTCTCAGCACTAAAACTTTAAATATATTTCCCCTCCCTTGTCCCCAAAAAGACTGTCACCAACTCATGGTAGGTAGGGGGAAAATGAAGGAATCTTTGAGGATACACAATAAAATTGCAATTTTTAGTTTCAGCCCAATAGTGCAATTTGGGGAGAGGGGGCGAATAAAGAAAAAACTCCATTCATCTGGTTTTGACCTTAGTAAGAAAGAAAATGGTTTTTTCCTACTTTAGAAATACCTTTTGCTAATGTCTACATGGGGAGATGTGGAACAGCACAGTTGAAGCTGTCAAGGGCAATTTTTCTTACAGACTTAGGTGTTCTGTTACTCACAAAAAAGAGAAGCTGAGAACAATAGGAGAACTTGAATTCCAATCTCCTTTAATGCAACATTATGGTTGAGAATTTCAAGCTGTAAAAGTAGGAAATTCAGAAGTACAGACTCTACATTATGCACATGGACTGTATAAGAGAAAAGATGCAAATCACCTTTGCAGAAATCCAAAGCTCTGTTAACTTTTGGAATCCTTTCAGCTGGTTGGGGCCCAGGGACAGTTGGTCAGACACCTACTGGCTCCATTCTGCAACTCTCACTTCAACAGAAAACTTTCAGAAGGTTTGAGCTTGTGAGAGCTCTCTCCTTTCCTTACTTAGGGATCTAAAAAATTATTTCTATGGGCATGAAAGACTCTTGCCATCAAGGAGACAGAGAAATTGAACCACACTCTTCATATCAAGCCACTGTCTGTATCTCTTACAAGAATCTTGGTTATGACAACTGAGACTGTTGACTGACATTTAAACTGGGACCACTTTTAAGATCAAGATTTAGGATGCTAAACTCTAAGAGATAGATCCTTTTTACTCGTGCGTGACAATGGAAGGCTCAGTGCTTTGCTCTTCGAGTACCTGTATCACCATCAGAGGAGCATCCTGGAGGTAGAAAAGGGAGAAGAGAGAGTCTCATGTTCTCTGAAAATCCCCTGCAGGGTCTCCAGATGACCTTCAGGGAATTTCACATGCATGAGCTATAGGGTTATCTTGCACCTTGCATGGAGACATCAAAACCACCCACCTCTGCAGAAGGGCTCAAAAGAACATTAACAGGCTGACTATTCCTGCATTGCAATGTGTTAAGTGGTGCACCAGAAATTTCTCAAAGCTTCCAAAAAATCTTTCCACCCCTTGAGGAACATAAGAGGGAACAGCTGTGCAGTATAACAAAGTGAGAATGCAAATTGACTAAACAAGATCTGTAATGGCCACTATGCAAGGTCTGTGAGAGCTTTCTTCTCCTCTTTACTGTCTCAAGAGCCCTGAATTACCACCAGAACAATTTCTTCTCCTCTCTCTCACCAGGCACACCACAAGGTCTTGTCTTTATCAGTACCATGAAGTCACTGGAGCAATACATTTTTCGTGAGAAAGTGTTGAGCTGGCAAAAGCTGAGAGCTCTGAACATCACCAGAGGCCAGAAGCATGGTGGGGACCAGAGGGCTAATTCAAGTAGATGGTGTCAGTGTATCAACTCTGTACACATTCTTTGTCTTACCTTGCAGGATGCACAGGTAGGAAATGGTGAGTAGCACATCTTTTAAGTACCTGTGACAGACTAAAGAACAAATCAAAAGGCTCATTTTTGCCTTTCATGTTTTATAGCTGTCCTGTCACAAAGATGATCATCTACAACCTACTTCTCATAAAACACCTCCCAAAACAGAAATATTTTTTTGGGCTCTTTTTACAGCAGGACTGACAGGAAGAGCTCCAAAGATAATCTTCAGTAAACCTAGATATCGGATCAGTGTAACCTGTTGTAAATTCACATATACAACACAGGAGAACAAAGGTACTCCCCAGTCCAGCCTTTCAAATGGCAATTGATACAGATCTCTCTAGTAACCACACCAGCACAAGATGGATTCCAACAGCTCCACAGATACCTCACAACACTGCTGCAGCCAGAGCGGCTCTCATTACAAAACTGATGCACTAAAACAGGCACCAGGGGCTCCGCTTTAAACCAAGCTGCCAGAGCACCAGAGTCCACCACTGCATCACAGAGCTCAAGTTCTCTCTCATGGATTGATGCTTTTTGGTTTTCTTCAAGCCCTACCTCTTAGGCCAGCAATGCCTTAAAACAAAACAAAACAAAAAAATCTCATATTCCTTTATTTTTACTTTTTCTTTACACACATGCATATATGCATACATAATATATATAATATAATGTATAGATATACATAATGATTTGGAACTCCATTGCATTATTTTGCCTCCTATCCCTGCCAAGAAAGAAGACAATAAATTATCTCAGGCTGTTTTAGATGCCTCAGATTAGCAATGCCACAGTGAGAATAGCACAGAGCACTCTCGAACAGCTATTGCAAGTACTTGCAGATGCCATGAGCCATTTTCCTGCGAGAATACTGTATTTACATTCAAACATAAAGGAAAATAAATCCAATTTGATCCACACACTTTGACATCTAGAGGCATTTTTCGAGAACAGCTTTGCATTCGCAGCACGTGTGGCATTTTGATTAAACAAGAGATCCGCACGAACATAATCAACCTGTAATTTTATTGGCCAAGCTCTATGAAAACAATTTGGAATACACAGATTGCAATGTTAAGCAAACTGCAGCCCATGTACAACACCCATGAATTATAGCACTGTGGCGATGAGCTGACCAGTTGCTTCCCACAGCCTTTAATAACACTCATCCACACCTTTGCAGCACAATAGAAATTA